>OY804594.1:59896196-60275018 GCA_963680895.1 Fragum sueziense | reverse complement strand
AACTTCACATCCAGTTGCCTATTCAACAATGCACAAATAGTGAATTGGCAACTGGCAACTGGCAGCTAACTTCACACTTACAGCTGCCAATTCAAAATAAAGGATAAACAGTCATGAATCGTGTAATTCGAACTGGCAGCTAACTTCACATCCAGTTGCCTATTCAACAATGCACAAATTGTGAATTGGCAACTGGCAACTGGCAGCTAACTTCACACTTATAGCTGCCAATTCAAAATAAAGGATAAACAGTCATGAATCGTATAATTCGAACTGGCAGCTATAACTTCACATCCAGTTGCCTATTCAACAATGCACAAATAGTGAATTGGCAACTGGCAACTGGCAGCTAACTTCACACTTACAGCTGCCAATTCAAAATAAAGGATAAACAGTCATGAATCGTGTTATTCGAACTGGCAGCTAACTTCACATCCAGTTGCCTATTCAACAATGCACAAATAGTGAATTGGCAACTGGCAACTGGCAGCTAACTTCACACTTACAGCTGCCAATTCAAAATAAAGGATAAACGGTCATAAACCGTGTAATTCGAACTGGCAGCTAACTTCACATCCAGTTGCCTATTCAACAATGCACAAATAGTGAATTGGCAACTGGCAAGTGGCAGCTAACTTCACACTTACAGCTGCCAATTCAAAATAAAGGATAAACAGTCATGAATCGTGTATATCGAACTGGCAGCTAACTTCACATTCAGTTGCCTATTCAACAATGCACAAATAGTGAATTGGCAACTGGCAACTGGCAGCTAACTTCACACTTACATGGGCCAATTCAAAATAAAGGATAAACAGTCATAAACCGTGTAATTCGAACTGGCAACTAACTTCACACATGCAGCTGCCAATTCAACAATGCACAAATAGTGAATTGGCAACTGGCAACTGGCAGCTGACTTCACACTTACAAGCTGCCAATTCAAATTAAAGGATAAACAGTCATGAATCGTGTTATTCGAACTGGCAGCTAACTTCACATCCAGTTGCCTATTCAACAATGCACAAATAGTGAATTGGCAACTGGCAACTGGCAGCTAACTTCACACTTACAGCTGCCAATTCAAAATAAAGGATAAACAGTCATAAATCGTGTAATTCGAAATGGCAACTAACTTCACATCCAGTTGCCTATTCAACAATGCACAAATAGTGAATTGGCAACTGGCAACTGGCAGCTAACTTCACACTTACAGCTGCCAATTCAAAATAAAGGAAAAACAGTCATGAATCGTATAATTCGAACTGGCAGCTATAACTTCACATCCAGTTGCCTATTCAACAATGCACAAATAGTGAATTGGCAACTGGCAACTGGCAGCTAACTTCACACTTACAGCTGCCAATTCAAAATAAAGGATAAACAGTCATGAATCGTGTAATTCGAACTGGCACCTAACTTCACATACAGTTGCCTATTCAACAATGCACAAATAGTGAATTGGCAACTGGCAACTGGCAGCTAACTTCACACTTACAGCTGCCAATTCAAAATAAAGGATAAACAGTCATAAACCGTGTAATTCGAACTGGCAGCTAACTTCACATCCAGTTGCCTATTCAACAATGCACAAATAGTGAATTGGCAACTGGCAACTGGCAGCTAACTTCACACTTACAGCTGCCAATTCAAAATAAAGGATAAACAGTCATGAATCGTACAATTCGAACTGGCAGCTAACTTCACATCCAGTTGCCTATTCAACAATGCACAAATAGTGAATTGGCAACTGGCAACTGGCAGCTAACTTCACACTTACAGCTGCCAATTCCAAATAAAGGATAAATAGTCATAAACCGTGTAATTCGAACTGGCAGCTAACTTCACATCCAGTTGCCTATTCAACAATGCACAAATAGTGAATTGGCAACTGGCAACTGGCAGCTAACTTCACACTTACAGCTGCCAATTCAAAATAAAGGATAAACAGTCATGAATCGTATAATTCGAACTGGCAGCTAACTTCACATCCAGTTGCCTATTCAACAATGCACAAATAGTGAATTGGCAACTGGCAACTGGCAGCTAACTTCACACTTACAGCTGCCAATTCAAAATAAAGGATAAACAGTCATGAATCGTGTAATTCGAACTGGCAGCTAACTTCACATCCAGTTGCCTATTCAACAATGCACAAATTGTGAATTGGCAACTGGCAACTGGCAGCTAACTTCACACTTATAGCTGCCAATTCAAAATAAAGGATAAACAGTCATGAATCGTATAATTCGAACTGGCAGCTATAACTTCACATCCAGTTGCCTATTCAACAATGCACAAATAGTGAATTGGCAACTGGCAACTGGCAGCTAACTTCACACTTACAGCTGCCAATTCAAAATAAAGGATAAACAGTCATGAATCGTGTTATTCGAACTGGCAGCTAACTTCACATCCAGTTGCCTATTCAACAATGCACAAATAGTGAATTGGCAACTGGCAACTGGCAGCTAACTTCACACGTACAGCTGCCAATTCAAAATAAAGGATAAACGGTCATAAACCGTGTAATTCGAACTGGCAGCTAACTTCACATCCAGTTGCCTATTCAACAATGCACAAATAGTGAATTGGCAACTGGCAAGTGGCAGCTAACTTCACACTTACAGCTGCCAATTCAAAATAAAGGATAAACAGTCATGAATCGTGTATATCGAACTGGCAGCTAACTTCACATCCAGTTGCCTATTCAACAATGCACAAATAGTGAATTGGCAACTGGCAACTGGCAGCTAACTTCACACTTACAGGGGCCAATTCAAAATAAAGGATAAATAGTCATAAATCGTGTAATTCGAACTGGCAACTAACTTCACACATGCAGCTGCCAATTCAACAATGCACAAATAGTGAATTGGCAACTGGCAACTGGCAGCTGACTTCACACTTACAAGCTGCCAATTCAAATTAAAGGATAAACAGTCATAAATCGTATAATTCGAACTGGCAGCTAACTTCACATCCAGTTGCCTATTCAACAATGCACAAATAGTGAATTGGCAACTGGCAACTGGCAGCTAACTTCACACTTACAGCTGCCAATTCAAAATAAAGGATAAACAGTCATAAATCGTGTAATTCGAAATGGCAACTAACTTCACATCCAGTTGCCTATTCAACAATGCACAAATAGTGAATTGGCAACTGGCAACTGGCAGCTAACTTCACACTTACAGCTGCCAATTCAAAATAAAGGATAAACAGTCATGAATCGTATAATTCGAACTGGCAGCTATAACTTCACATCCAGTTGCCTATTCAACAATGCACAAATAGTGAATTGGCAACTGGCAACTGGCAGCTAACTTCACACTTACAGCTGCCAATTCAAAATAAAGGATAAACAGTCATAAATCGTGTAATTCGAAATGGCAACTAACTTCACATCCAGTTGCCTATTCAACAATGCACAAATAGTGAATTGGCAACTGGCAACTGGCAGCTAACTTCACACTTACAGCTGCCAATTCAAAATAAAGGATAAACAGTCATGAATCGTATAATTCGAACTGGCAGCTATAACTTCACATCCAGTTGCCTATTCAACAATGCACAAATAGTGAATTGGCAACTGGCAACTGGCAGCTAACTTCACACTTACAGCTGCCAATTCAAAATAAAGGATAAACAGTCATGAATCGTGTAATTCGAACTGGCAGGTAACTTCACATCCAGTTGCCTATTCAACAATGCACAAATAGTGAATTGGCAACTGGCAACTGGCAGCTAACTTCACACTTACAGCTGCCAATTCAAAATAAAGGATAAACAGTCATAAACCGTGTAATTCGAACTGGCAGCTAACTTCACATCCAGTTGCCTATTCAACAATGCACAAATAGTGAATTGGCAACTGGCAACTGGCAGCTAACTTCACACTTACAGCTGCCAATTCAAAATAAAGGATAAACAGTCATAAATCGTACAATTCGAACTGGCAGCTAACTTCATATCCAGTTGCCTATTCAACAATGCACAAATAGTGAATTGGCATCTGGCAACTTGCAGCTAACTTCACACTTACAGCTGCCAATTCAAAATAAAGGATAAACAGTCATAAACCGTGTAATTCGAACTGGCAGCTAACTTCACATCCAGTTGCCTATTCAACAATGCACAAATAGTGAATTGGCAACTGGCAACTGGCAGCTAACTTCACACTTACAGCTGCCAATTCAAAATAAAGGATAAACAGTCATGAATCGTACAATTCGAACTGGCAGCTAACTTCATATCCAGTTGCCTATTCAACAATGCACAAATAGTGAATTGGCAACTGGCAACTGGCAGCTGACTTCCCACTTACAGCTGCCAATTCAAAATAAAGGATAAACAGTCATAAATCGTGTAATTCGAACTGGCAACTAACTTCACATCCAGTTGCCTATTCAACAATGCACAAATAGTGAATTGGCAACTGGCAACTGGCAGCTAACTTCACACTTACAGCTGTCAATTCAAAATAAAGGATAAACAGTCATGAATCGTATAATTCGAACTGGCAGCTATAACTTCACATCCAGTTGCCTATTCATCAATGCACAAATAGTGAATTGGCAACTGGCAACTTGCAGCTAACTTCACACTTACAGCTGCCAATTCAAAATAAAGGATAAACAGTCATGAATCGTGTAATTCGAACTGGCACCTAACTTCACATCCAGTTGCCTATTTAACAATGCACAAATAGTGAATTGGCAACTGGCAACTGGCAGCTAACTTCACACTTACAGCTGCCAATTCAAAATAAAGGATAAACAGTCATGAATCGTGTTATTCGAACTGGCAGCTAACTTCACATCCAGTTGCCTATTTAACAATGCACAAATAGTGAATTGGCAACTGGCAACTGGCAGCTAACTTCACACTTACAGCTGCCAATTCAAAATAACGGAAAAAACAGTCCCTTATCGTGTAATTCGAACTGGCAGCTAACTTCACATCCAGTTGCCTATTCAACAATGCACAAATAGTGAATTGGCAACTGGCAACTGGCAGCTAACTTCACACTTACAGCTGCCAATTCAAAATAAAGGATAAACAGTCATAAACCGTGTAATTCGAACTGGCACCTAACTTCACATCCAGTTGCCTATTCAACAATGCACAAATAGTGAATTGGCAACTGGCAACTGGCAGCTAACTTCACACTTACAGCTGCCAATTCAAAATAAAGGATAAACAGTCATGAATCGTGTTATTCGAACTGGCAGCTAACTTCACATCCAGTTGCCTATTCAACAATGCACAAATAGTGAATTGGCAACTGGCAACTGGCAGCTAACTTCACACTTACAGCTGCCAATTCAAAATAAAGGATAAATAGTCATAAACCGTGTAATTCGAACTGGCAGGTAACTTCACATCCAGTTGCCTATTCAACAATGCACAAATAGTGAATTGGCAACTGGCAACTGGCAGCTAACTTCACACTTACAGCTGCCAATTCAAAATAAAGGATAAACAGTCATGAATCGTATAATTCGAACTGGCAGCTATAACTTCACATCCAGTTGCCTATTCATCAATGCACAAATAGTGAATTGGCAACTGGCAACTGGCAGCTAACTTCAAACTTACAGCTGCCAATTCAAAATAAAGGATAAACAGTCATGAATCGTGTAATTCGAACTGGCACCTAACTTCACATCCAGTTGCCTATTCAACAATGCACAAATAGTGAATTGGCAACTGGCAACTGGCATCTAACTTCACACTTACAGCTGCCAATTCAAAATAAGGGATAAATAGTCATGAATCGTATAATTCGAACTGGCAAATAACTTCACATCCAGTTGCCTATTCAACAATGCACAAAATGTGAATTGGCAACTGGCAGCTAACTTCACATTTACAGCTGCCAATTCAAAATAAAGGATAAACAGTCCTGAATCGTCCACTTTGAACTGGCAGCTTACTTCACACTTACAGCTGCCAATTCAAAAAAAAAATCGCAGTCCTGAATAGGCAACCGGCAACTGGCAGCTAACTTCACACTTACAGTTGCCAATTCAAAATAACGGAAAAAACAGTCCCTTATCGTGTAATTCGAACTGGCAGCTAACTTCACATCCAGTTGCCTATTCAACAATGCACAAATAGTGAATTGGCAACTGGCAACTGGCATCTAACTTCACACTTACAGCTGCCAATTCAAAATAAGGGATAAATAGTCATGAATCGTATAATTCGAACTGGCAAATAACTTCACATCCAGTTGCCTATTCAACAATGCACAAAATGTGAATTGGCAACTGGCAGCTAACTTCACATTTACAGCTGCCAATTCAAAATAAAGGATAAACAGTCCTGAATCGTCCACTTTGAACTGGCAGCTTACTTCACACTTACAGCTGCCAATTCAAAAAAAAAATCGCAGTCCTGAATAGGCAACCGGCAACTGGCAGCTAACTTCACACTTACAGTTGCCAATTCAAAATAACGGAAAAAACAGTCCCTTATCGTGTAATTCGAACTGGCAGCTAACTTCACATCCAGTTGCCTATTCAACAATGCACAAATAGTGAATTGGCAACTGGCAACTGGCAGCTGACTTCACATTCCAGCTGCCAATTCAAAATGAATCGGGTATTGTGGTAGTATACTGGTATGAGAAACAACAGGAATCCATGGTTAGGTGCTTCAGCCGCTGCTATATGACCCTTGCAGTTGAAAACAGCGTAAAACCCCTCAAACTCAATTTCTATATGATACTACCGCGACGGCTTAAGCACCTTACCGTGGTTTCCGGCTCCCGGTTTCTCGAAAAAACTGAAGTATATACTTATGAGAACATGCTCAACTTCAAAGTAATACTCTCCAACGTTGAGGGGTAATCGATTGAAGTTCACGTAGACTTTGTGCGATTTGAGCACGGTGCTCAAAATTGAGCATGAGAAGGTTTTTTCGAAAAACCGGGGCCTGGTAATTTCTCCACCAGCACTATCACAAAATCCAAGCCGAGCCTCCAGCTGCTCTATCATATGGATGATAGATACACAAGACGTTTGTTAGTAAACGTCTGAATGGATTCTGGCCGACCCTGGGTTCGAACTAGAGACGCTGGGCTTATGGAGCTTCGACGTTTGCTTTAGAACCATTCGGGCTTTCTTCAAATACTGAAACTTGCGGTAGTTTTATATAACTATCTATACGTTTTTAAGATAGGTCTATATACATGTAGACTTATTTCAATCCTTTTTTTAAAAAAATCTACACAAACAAGCCAATAAAAATGGAGTTTTTTTTAGAGAATTATATACGATTATCAGGCCAAATGCTTTCTTTATATAAAAGATTTGTGAAAACACGATTTTTTTTCCAAAATTTTAGATTACTTCCCTTTACTATATACACACTAATGGTGAACGATTTTATCCAGTTAACCGTCACGTATGTTCTTGCAAAGAATAGATACAGCATGGGCGGATCTAGAGGGGGTCGGAGGGGTCCGGACCCTCCTGGCATTGGCCGAAAATTGAATTTTGGCTATAAAAATTTAGTGTAACGTTACCTATTTACTACATTTTAAGCCATAATTTGGGCTTGGACCCCCCCCCCCCCCACCCCTGGAAAAATTTTTGGGCTTGGACCCCCCCCCCCCCCCTGGAAAAAATTTCTAGATCCGCCCTTGTACAGAATAATATATACTATTGTTTACCTCAAATTAATTGTCTTCCTTGTTATCTGTGGTCTGACACGTCTCACAAACTCATGAAACATGTCAGCATCAATACGGAGAAAGTTCTTGTAACATCTGGGATCTTCTCTGCTTAGTTCACGTAATGTTCAGATTATCATATTTGAGCAACGTTTGTCCGTTTGTCTGTTTGTTCGTTTGTTCCCCTACTCCTCCCAGGTCCTTGGGCCGATCTTCACCAAACTTGGAGGGAAGGTGGAGGGCGGCCCCGGGTATTAGGTTCATTTTTTGAAAGGTCAAGGTCATCGAGGTCAAAGGTCAAACTTATGTTTTTACGGTTACGGGTATCGTTTTTACGGGTTACGGGACGGGATTGCTTACGGGTTACGGGACGGGATTAGGTGGAGGGCAGCCCCGGATAGGTCAAGGTCATCGAGGGGTCAAGGTCATCGAGGTCAAAGGTCAAATTTCGAGACGGGTAAAATTGCTAGTATTGACCAAACATGACACTTTTGTCCAAACTTGCCTTCTCCTTCTTCTCCCTCTGTTGGCTTGTTCATGTCTCCGCTCACGCATTCTGGCCATAATAAGCTCGGTATCAAGCAATCTTATTTGAATTTTTAATTCTCTTATTCCGTCATCTGCCATTTTATGACTTCTCAGGTGACTGTTCGCCAATTCATGAAGCCAATCAATTAGTTATATCAAAACATACACGAATGTGTGACACCTGCTGGTGCTTTACTCGAACAAAAGTCGGTGGCACCCTGTAGGCCTATTATGTCCTGTAAATCGAGTAAAAGTCGTGTTTTATCGTACTAGACCGATTTTCATCGGTGAAAATATCGAGAATTTTTGTCTTATTAACTGGATTTTATGTCCAAAAAAAAAAAGAAGAAATTTTGACCTTAAAATTGATTTTCACAATTCATGCATTCAATCTTCGCACTACAATGCACAGCAAATCTCAACAGTATTTTTACATCTTACAAAAATATAATATCCTCAGAATGAAATATTGCACTCCGTTATTGACGTCGTTAGATTTATTTCACAATTAAATGACAAATATATGATCATGGTGTGTACCGGGGTAAGTTGAACCACTATGAAAATAAGTGCCGAAAACATGTACTTAATATCCTGGATCTATATATGCCTTAGCAATATATCTTGAAAACTGGAATATTTTTTTCATTCTTTGTGTGAAATTTCTTGATATTATTGCAGGTAACACCCCTATTCATTATTTTGAATGAAATCTCGTGTTTAATTCTCTTTTTAGTGTGAATAATTATCGCAAACATACCGTTTGGTTCAACTTACCCCACGTACTGGTTCAACCTACCCCGTCAAAGGGGTTAAAAATCAAAAAATGGTTCATGATACCCCGGTATCCCCTACACCGTATTGGAAGCGTGTGTCCAACCGTGTTCTGTGTGAGACGGCCTTTTTAAAAGCTAATGTTGTCCCGAAAGCAAGCATGGAAAATGCCTGTATAAACGAACGAACGAACGAAGCGATGGTTTGTAATCTTATTGTACTTGGGATATTGAAATGAATGAGGGACCAGCACAATACTGGTTACCAGCATACTAACAAACCATGTCTTTACGTCTCTTCCCAAACATTTTCTATAAAACACTTAGATCTATTAATTTTCATTTAATATTGCAGTCTAGAGAATGTAGGCCTATTCTGCTTTTCCAAAAATGTATTTGTATGCGTTTTATTTATCATAGGCCTACCATCAGGACTAAAAATTGTTTGAGAAAAGGGTTAGATTTCGAAGCCTATCTAACATTATGAGAGTTCAAGCTCCTTACCAGTGACGGGTTTCAAAATGAGCAAACATTTCAATGACAAGCTGGCATTGGAGTAGGCTACCATCTTAATTAATTATGATATCCAACGTAGGCTTATAACTTATCCGAGTCTTCTCTGGTGTAAATACGCTTTTTGATATTTTGATTTTTCGCTATTTACGATGTAAATAGCGAAAAATCAAAATATCAAAGAGCGTATTTACATCAGAGAAGACTCGGATTAGCTTATAACCAAGTCGTACAGGCTGGTATAGGCCTAATCATGACAGGAAATCGACTGACACAATATTTTTTGATAATATTTGGTAATTCTGTCAATATAATTAGATCTATGACCAATTTGAAAAAAAAAGACATAAAGCATAGAATGCGGGAAACACCAGGGATTTGCTGAATACGAAGGATCTTGAAAAATTAGCTGATAAAATTGTTATTGACGACCAACCAAAACTTTTTTCATAGAATCTACTACACTAGATCTATGTAATCTAAATCTTAACTTTTGTCTACATTCTCTGCTTAAAATGATTTTCGGTTCGGTCGGTATTTTAAAACAAAACTAGATCTAGACCTATTGAAATTTTTCTGTAATTGTTGTGTCACATGATTCTCGACCGTGATATGCATGTTGTCATTACCATCAAAGACATACCCTCACCTGCGTAATATCGTGTAGGCTATTAGATTCTACAAAGTCACATATCGACAAGAAAAAATACCTTTGTAAAAAGCATTTTATTCTTTTCCCTCGCCGGTTCAAGAATCTTTTTTTCCCCAATAAGGAATAGTAATAAAACTAGGAACTACTTCCCTTTATATTCCTTATTAAGAAAACTGAGCAATGCGTACCTTTTATTCATTTAATAGGATTAATAATCAAACCTCCGTATGTTTTTATGCTAAAAAATATCATTTATATAGTATACATCTACTTTAAGTGCTTCTGAGTGATTTAAAATGTTTGAATTGAAATTTTTTTCCAGATTTTTATATAATTAACTTTTCGCCCTCTCTTATAGCGGTAACTGGACACAATACACTCTATTTTCAAACGAGCCTCTTTCCTTGGCGGCCGATGTAAAAATCTTATATAAACAGACAAAATTATGAACTAAAGAAATTCTTGAAAGACATTGTAATTTGGAACCTTCTAACCCCGGTTTGGTCTTATGTCAGAACGCACCCGGCTATATAGATTTCACAGTGTAGGAGCGGAAGTGTGTGAACACTTGTCTTTGAGTGATAACTTGTGTGTCTGTACATCGAGGAAATGCAACTCTGACACTAAAGGAGACAATGCAATGGAATTTCGATAAACAATAGCTGAAAGCCTGGGAAATACCATCAAAATATATTTTATGCTATTAGTTAGATACTTTCCCAGATATAAGAAATCTTGCAGTGTAGCGTTTTCATTTTTGTTCAGTATATAATTAATCATTTTGAACGATAACCTTATATATATATGCCAATTATTCCAGGTATAAAGAAGACATGCAGGCTGGTATATAGGCCTACGCGGTAGGGAATCACGTAACACGTTCCTGATATTTTTTCAATATTTCTGTCAATATAGGGGAGTCTGGGGTAATCCGGAACACTTTTCAGTTAAATATGCATAGCTCAATTTTCATGATCCCTTTCAATAATTTCTTTGTAAATTACGAAAGAGCATTTTATGCGCTACATTTTTATCGGCTTTTTACTACAATACGACACGGAATGACCATTCTATGGCCTTTTTAAATTACCCTCTGAAATGTTCCGATTTGCCCCGACGTCGGGGCAAATCGGAACACAGGTCGGGGTAAATTGGAACACTTATTTTCAATGTAACGCAAAGCTACATTTGAAAAGACATTTCCTTTCTTTTAAAAATGATATAATTTCCTTAATTCTACTCTCAGTGGCGTCGCTGGACTCTCGTAAGCATGTCCATGGACAAGGCATGGCAGAAAACCAACCTAGCACTGATAGAATCCACGAAAAAAATATCTACTGGCACAAAAACTGATCGCCTTTCTGCAATATTTAAGTTTTTTGAGTGCGAATGTATCGAAATAGTGGTGAGAAGTGTGAGTAATGGTTGTGGACACGCTAGTATAGCACGCCAGGTGTGCTGATTACCTTGATATGACCTTACAGCTTGTTAAAACCCTGTTTAACGCAACACAAGCATAGAAAGGGTTCATAGGCGACATAAATTGTGTTTTTCGGCTATGTGGTTCATATTAACATAATTCCCAACTTAACATAACTGAAATCTTTTAGTAAAATATAAATTGGCATCGTCTGCTATCAATTATACAGCAATTTTAAGTGTTCCAACTTGCCCCGTGTTTAATGTTCCATTTTGCCCCCACCACAGGGTGACCTTTGACCTTCTTCAACTAGCGCGTTTCTGGTGACGATAAATTAAATATATCTTCAATAAAATACGCTGTGATCTTTGTTCTACAAGTAGTAATAGAAAAATATCCACTGGCTTCATTAGTGAAGTGCATAGAAGAAAATATGTGTAAAGTGCAAAAAATTACTTCAGATGCTGAAAAACACATTTTCTGCTGTAGTGACCTTATTTATTTCATGAAATTGTTGAAATTTTGGGTAAACCTCGGTATTGGTGTGACAATTCCAATTCCCTTTTGCTTTGTGTGATTACTGTAAGTATATCCAAGAAATTGCCATTGTTCCGACTTACCCCGTGTTCCAAAATACCCCAGTCTCCCCTATAACCTATTAGGCAAAAAAGATATTAAGCAGAGAATGCGGAAAAACACCAGGAGTTTGCTTAATACAAAGGATCTTAAAAATCAGACGATACAAAAGTTATTGACGACCAATCAAAAATTTTAGTTAATCGTCAATAACTTTTTTTGTAAACTGGTTTTATAAAAATCTACCGTTTCTATCCAAACCTTGACTAGTGTCTACCTTCTCTGCTTCAAATCGTTTTTGAATTGGTCAGTATTAACAGAAATATTGAAGATTTTCTGTATTTGTTGTGTCGCGTGATACGGGCCGTGATATTCATGTTTTTACCATAAAATACACACCTTCATCTACACAATGTCATGTGGACTATCAAAAAGTCACAACTCCACACACACCGTCTATCATCAACACCGGAAATAGATTACCAGCGAAGCGAGAGTTGACCTACACGAAATGTGACAGCTCGTAAAAAATCAGGTTTGATGGTTGTAACCGTGAAAAGTTTTAAGATCTTTTAATGTACATACATGGCGGGTATACAAAGCTTTTGTTGTAAGTAGATCGTTTTGTTAATTGACAAGACGGATGGATTTGAGGAGCGATCATCCGACGGCTGGTACCATAAACAAAGCATGCTTCTGAAGTTTACAACTAATTTATCTGAAATATATGCGGATATTTTCGAGTTTTTGAGTACTGAGCTAGAGAACATACAGAATATGAAGGTATCCTAGAATATATGAACCGAAATCCAGGGATTAAGCAAAATATTTACCGAAACAAAAATTTAGATGTATACGGCGAATAGATCATGAAATGTACGGCTTATAGTAAAATTATCCAAAATTTGCGTACGGCGAATAGTCATCGATAAATCGTTTAAATTGAACGTTTAGAGAGGGCCACAATGAAAAACCTCAGAGTACCCAGTGTTAGAGAACCGCTACGATAAAAAGCAACATAAAACGAACATTTATTGACAGAAAATAGCTCTCTTTTCCATTATCGAGGTTATTATACTCTAAGAGTAAAATGTTCTTGCTGGCCGCTAGGGCCCTTACATCTAGCCGATACAGGTTTTACGTACATGCGCTCGTGCGAGTAGCCTATATTCGCATTAAGCCGTAGGGGCGTGTACCTTTAGCATACTCTATATGGATTGTTTAGTCGTATGGTCGTACAGATCAATAAAATTGATTTTAAGTAGTGAGGTCTTTTTAGATAATCTCGGCAACGGAACCACAGCATGTACAGTCAAATATAAAGCTTCTTTCAGAGTTTCACGATAACACGTTTGTATGTAATGTATTTCCATGAAACCGAACTTTATATAGTGAAAATGGGGTTTATAGGGGTTTACAGTGGTATACTTATTTCTTTTCTCAAACAAAGATTGGAATTTAGCATAAGTATTCCTTAGAAGTTAGACCCGATCACTTTAATTGTCTTTTTTCAAACTAACCTTTATTTCCAACACACACTTATAAATACAATTCACATAAGTTGATATATCGTGCCAGATTTCAAGATTATGCTTCAAGAAGGAAATAATTTACAAAAATCATTTTACTCTATAAAGTCACATACAAGGAATGTAATTTTGAACATTTTTGTCAAATTTTTCCATAGGTATGCAAATTCAAAATTCTAAACCGTACAAAATGCTTAATTTTGTATTTGGAATAGAAATGTAACACAGTTTAGGAAATTTTACTGGCACTTTTTATATTTCGCATCTAGCTCTTCAATGGAGCTAATGATGGGTTACATGTACCTTAAGAAACAAGATCGATATTTACCATTGAATATACGACTGTAAGTTAAAAAAAATGCAGGTATAAAGCAAAATAGGATCTGTTAAAACATGTCAATTTAGAAGTTCTGCAAATTTCCCAAAGACAATTGAAATAATCAAGCTTGAAGTTACCTGCCCTCGAGTTTTGAAGTTTATTTTTGTCCGGAAAATCTGCGCACGTCATTGTGTGTAGTTTATGAATTACACATGGACTTCATTCGGTGGTGTGATGACGTTTGCTATGTAAAATGTGACTTTGTTTAGTCTTGTTGACTTTAGGTGTAAAATTTCTGCATTTTATCCGAAGGTTAGACTATTTTTTTAGATTATGCCTATTTATCTGAGAGGAATTCAAGTTTTGAGCCATATCTTTTTAAATTAAATACTTAGTTTTCAAGCCTTTCTAGAAGAGGAAAATGTGGAGGATGCGGGTCCGATTAAAATAGGCCACATGAATATTAACGAGGAGACCCAGGAAAATGTAAACACTGGCGTCACTTGGTTAAATCAAGAATTTTGTAAAAATAATAAGGAATCTAATGTTCTTTGAAAAATATTCATGATAGACTTGAAAATTTGGATCATAGATAAAGTCTTGTTGTTGTTTTTTGTTATTGTTTTTTTTTTATTGCAAATGGAGACGGTACCTAGCGGTTTGATAGACGTAATTGAATGGGTGCGCAGACTTACCGGACGCGCAGACTTATTGGAATCAACTAATAATAATAATAATAATAATAATAATAATAATAATAATAATAATAATAATAATAATAATAATAATAATAATAGTAATAATAATAATAATAATAATAATAATAATAATAATAATAATAATAATAATAATAATAAATAATGATAATAATGATAATAATGATGATGATGATGATGATGATGATGATGATGATGATGATGATGATGATGATGAAGATGATGATGATGATGATGATGATGATGATGATGATGATGATGACGACGACGACGACGACGACGATGACGATGACGATGACGATGACGATGATGATGATGATGATGATGATGATGATGATGATGATGATGATGATGATGATGATGATGATGATGATGATGATGATGATGATGAAGACGACGAAGACGACGAAGACGACGACGATGATGATGATGATGATGATGATGATGATGATGATGATGATGATGATGATGATGATGAATGATAATAATATTAATAATAATAATGATAATGATAATGATAATAATAATAATATAGTTCGTTGAGTGGTGGCTTTCCTACACCATACTAACCTCTAATATTCTAACGAACAGGTAACATGAGATACTGCATAACTATCATAATTGTGTAATATTTCATATCTTGATTCTAAAAGGAAATGAAAAATATACGACGTAAATCTTGTTTACACATAACGACTATTTGCCGTCCATATCATTGACTATTCGCCGTCCAAAAAATACCAACAAACATCTATTCGCCGTATACCTCAAACATTTTTGTTTCATTAATTAGGGACAGAAAAATATCAAACTAACATAAGAAACACATGTTAGACAAGGCAAACTGGTATAAAGAATAGAGAATGGACTTCAAACCCGAAACACAAACTTGTTAACCCGATAAAACATGTGTTTTCGCAACATGATGGTCTTAAATTCCGGTACCAAGCAACGAAAAAAGTGCATACAGGCAGCTATTTCGATACACAGGATAAAATAGAGCCACACACCGTTTAATTAAATCTCTTTACAATGTGCCTCACATGCACTTATTATCCTGTAGTAAATAATAACGCAATGATAAAGGTCAAAACTTACCACTCGCCCCGCGTTTATTCATACTCTCGCTTCGCTGGTAGTCTATTTCCGGTGTTGATGATAGACGGTGACACAAGGAGAAACTTTTGTAAACCGCCTTATATTATTTTCCTTCGCATGTTTTTTTCCTTCTAAATTTCCCTGCAGAAGATAGGCCTACATGTACACAAATCTGATCGGATACATTGTACGGCCGTTCTCAATTAGAACTTACACCTTCCAGAAATTTTTCGAGAAAAATGAAGTGTTACAAAAAGTAAAACATTTGGTCTTTTCATAATTCTACAATATTCATGAAGACATTCAGAAATTCTTTTGAACATCAATTATTTCGTTTGTTCACGATGTTAGTTTAAATACTAGTACCTATTTGTCAACTTTTCACGCCAGAAATGTTCGTGACTTCGTACTTGAAGCTTTATGACAGGCGTTTACTAACTAAAGATCAACGGGATTGATTTGGATATTAATTGAAACACATAGTATGATGTGCGAGACACCGATTTCAACAATGAGGATATGAATTTCGAGTTAAATCACGCCGAAACGGCTATTTAAAATGTTGTCTCAAAAGTGAACAATCAAATATACAACAAATCGTGATTGAATATATATTACCGATCGTCATAACATTTATATCGATATGTTAGACTACCGGTGCAATATTTCATTCTAACCGTAACCATCTGACTCGTTTATGAAATGTGATGTAAATGCTAAATAAGCACTTGGGAATTCGTAGTATTAGACAATAAAGCATCTATGTGACATCACGAACCTTTCACTATTTGCGTAAAACGTAATTACATACAGAATTCAACCTGTATTCTCACAAGGAAACAGCTATGTTACGATTAAGCCTATATGAGATAGTTATATTTACGGATTGAACAAACTTATTTCCAGGAAAAATAATTTTAGCACTCATACATTTCCAAAAAATGAACCCTGATGGGTAAACCAGACATTTAAACAAATAGAAACATTCAACATGATTAAGCCCAAAGATAGTCAATTAACTTCAAAACAAATCGTACATGAATACTTTCACTTAGTGTTGTGTAAATGCTGCACGCAGTTTAGCAAATGTTTTGTGACGTGGGCAAATGAAAGTTTAAACATTTGCGACGAGAACTTCTAGCAGAAACATGGTATGGATCAAAGTGATGTCTTCGTCCAGTCTGAAAGCTGTCTGCGATCTTCCTGTTGCTCTGGACTTTTTCTTTCCTATTGTCTTTATGACCTTAAATCTCAGCCATAATATGTTTGCATCATTTGTCCACTGGAAAGCGATGCATTGAATCGTTTTATCTCCATTTTAACACCATCTATGTCAATGGGGAAAATCAGTAATTGTTAAAATCATTAACGTGTATTCAACCCATTACCTGTTTTCGGTGTATTAGATAGATGTATTTGTTGTTTTGTCTTTTCATACAAAACGGTATCAAAATATCAATCTACAATAACAGTTTTATGCTGTTACATTCAGTTTATACATATTTTTTTCAACATAAAAGAACAAGAAAGGTTCGTGATCATGTTCACGAACATTTCCTTTATTTCAAGCAGATGTTCCATAGTGAGTTTTAACAGAATTTGTAAGTATACCATTTTCCGTGCAAGCGACACAACTAATAAAACAGTATGGAACTAAAAAATTGTGCATGTTTTATAAAAACAACATAAGGCCAACTTTTCTAATTATTCCCAGAACTGTTTAAACACCGAATATTGTCTTATTTAAGCTGTTATTTTGGACTTTAAATACGCCACATATCAATTTATGACACAATGTACCCATGTACTTGTTCACAGTCGCGTTATTAAGGTAGTGTGGCAGGCATTAAAGCTGTTTGCGGAAATCATTGCACGAACCTTTCATCACGAACCTTTTTTCAGCATGCTTCAAATGCAATAATTTTATATATATTGTCACAGAATGTGTTATTTTCAATCCTATAAGAAGTATATGACGGGATCGAGTAAATAAACAACGTTTGTATTATAAAGATCGATTAGAAAACTCTACATAGCCTTCACGAACCTTTCATTCTTATTTCGAACCACGAAAAAACGCTACATTTTTCCTTCATAATTAAAAAATGGCAAAGAAGGTCTGCACAACCACACTATCATATCATTGTGTGGTCATTTTTATACGAAATCATGAATCGAAAGTTGTTAAATGATGAAACGATTTTTCCTGAGCCACTGTTTTTGGTTTATTACGAACCTTTTATACGATTCGGCGACACGCAATTATCTCCAATCACTGGACATAAAAAATGTAGTGATACGCGTCTGATTTATATTTCCATACACGTGAGTCATTTCTCCACAAAATGGTACCAAACATTTTGAATTTTAATCATAAAAAGTCATTGAAAACTACACCTACTTTTGACAAAATGGACAGCGACAGTAACGAACCTGTCATTTTCACAACTTTGAATGATATTTTAGAGAAAATGTTTGCTCTTAGGCAAACTATTACTGGTTGTTACTGGTGGAGAACGTCCACTTTCTTAAAATAAAACAATTTAACGCCATACAATCATTGTAGATAGAAGATAATGGGTGACGACAAGCAAATTTAAGGGGTGTAAGTTCTAATTGAGAATGGCCGTGTAATGACACTAACTAGCATTGATATATCATAGGCCTACGCGTATTTTACCTTCTGTGGTACAAACAATATACATCTGACATTTTTACGCATTTTTGTTTTTTTTTTTTAGAACCACCATTACACTCAATATATTTACACATTTGAGCTAGGCCTATCCAATGTTTCCTACCAGAAATACTCACGTTTAAAGCTAACTTTAATTGCTGGATAGCTAAGATTGTATGTTGTTTTCTTTCAATGCTAATTGTACTCATGCTACTGATTGTAGTTTTATTTCTGTAATAAGTGATTATTTTACGACATTTCTGGTTGACTTCTTTCTCATATTATCACTCGAATATATCTAGACAATAACAATAAGGGAACTGCTGATGGTAAAATTATTCTCGTATTTTCCTTCTCTCCATTCATTCTCTGAACGTTGTTTAAGGGCCTACACTTTCCCTTAAGATTGGTCGATCTGATTGTTCTAAAGCCCCCACCCCCCAATGTTGGTCAAAAATGCCGAATTTTCTTAATCTTACACTGAAAATTTTGGGAAAATCCAAATTAGCCCTCCCCAATATTCAGGATAAGGGCTTTAGCCCCCCCCCCCCCCCCCCCAATATGAAATTGCTTCCTACGGGCCTGATATTTATTGTTTGAAACGGTTCCATTTCTCCGACAGGTGTAAAATATTCATTTTCAATATTCATAAGAGCTTGATTTTTCAAAACTTACGAAATTACTCTGTTGTTTATTTATTGATAGTTGAGATTATAAATTTTGTACGGTGCTATTTTCATTCATGCATGTATTGGTATTATTTGGAAAATGTTTTCTTTTGGCCAGAGGTACAGGACGTGTCGAATAAAAAAATGTTGAATTGAGTTGAGTTGAGTTGGTAAAATATTGATAATTTGCCATTTCTCGTGTTTTGGGGAAAGTTGTAACTTTCTTTACACATTCCCGTAACGTTAACGTCGGAAAACGGACGATATGCGTGTTATGTACAACGTTGGCCCGATACTTTTGACGTTACGTCTTACGATTGTTATTACGCATTTGGCACTGTGACGAATGCACTTGCAAAAAATGGAATTGGGTTATTAATGTAGCATAATACTAATGTAAATTAGCAGTAAGAAAAATTGGCGGATATTCCCCTCCATATCTTGTTTCCTGTGTGTACACAAATGCGTATTGCTTAGTGGTTACTAACAATTTTAATTTCACGTTTCTTATGTTTGAGCGACAAGAATTGGAAGTATGGAGTACACATTTAGCACTATGATGAATACACTTGTAAACAAAGAATAAAACTATTAATTTAGCAAAATATTAATGTAATTTAGAAGCAAGACGAATTGGCGGATATTCCCCTCCATACTAGACACAAGTTTCATGTAGAAAGATGATAATTAGAAAACTGTTATTAAAATTATTGAGATCTTATTGAATGGTTGAAGCAGAGATAATTGAAAAATGTCAGGGATTTGACAGAAGTGAAAGATCTTTTAAAATCAGTTCATGAAACAGTTATTGACGACCAAATACATTTTCCTATGTCGGCAATAACTTTTTTCGTTTTCTAAAGGATCTACCACTCTTGGCAGATCACTGGCATTTTTCGTCTCCTCTGCTTCTAACCATTTTCGAATCAGGCGCGTATAAAGAAATTTATTAAAGCTTTTATTTAATGGTTGGGTCGCGCTTTTCCCTGCTGTGTACATGTTTTGATATTGATAAGGACACAGAACAATGATCATATTCATATGGTGTGATTTATTCCACTACCAAATGATAATTCTAATCAACTAATTTTTAGTTTATCTTTGGTACCAAAATATTAGGGTTGTTTGCTACCCTTTTCATCTGAAAAATCCTTGACATTTGTGTCATAATTTTTGTTTTATTATTAATAATTATAATTATATTGTGATGTCAAAAGTTAATAATATTTTTTTCTGACAATATATAGTGGAAACTAAGTCCCACATACTGAACTAGTGCACTTTTTAACTTTCGAAAACTTTGAAATTCTTTTTGTTCATTAGCGCGTTTTCAATCATTTATATCAGTCATGTGTTGTAATAATCTTGCATACATGTAATTCTAAAACAAATTACTACTACTACATTTTAATTCAGCTAAAACTCAAACAGCTTGTAGCTCCACTGACCGTCAGGCAAGCGGGCTATTGTAATGGCGGCGTAACCGTCGTGCGTCTGTCCGTCCGTCCGTCCGTAAACTTTTCTTTAAAAATCTTCTTCTCAATACTAGTAATTACAGATTGGATTTCAACAAAACTTCACAGGAATGATCCTTGGGTGACCATCTCTCAGAGAACTGTGATGGAAGGCTTCAGGCACAACGTCTAGAGTAATCTGCCCTTGAATATCGAAAATGGCCGTTTTAACTTTGTTTTCACTCCAGCAACTACAAATAATGATCAATCAAGACACAATTTTGACAGAATATTGGTGAGTATAAGATTTTGCCTAGGTGTAATTTTCAGCTTGATATTAATTTTACATCATGAATTATGTGCCCTTGAAATCGACAAAGTTGCAATTTTCGACTACAGCTACCACTCTAACAACTACAAATATTGACCAATCATCACAAAACTTGGACAGAACGTTGATGATTATAAAAAATTGCCGTTTTCGACTTTATTATCACTCAAACAACCATAGATATCAACCAATCGACATAAAACTTTAACAGAATCTTAAACACCATACGGTCTTGCATGCATGTAATGTTCAGCTTGATCAGGTATTAAAACCAGATTTAGGCGCCCCTGAATTTGACAATACTGCCGTTTTCTATTTTGTTTTTACCCTCTCCACATCCACAAATAATAATCAGTTTAATCAAAACCTAAATAAAATGTTGGATGAATTAAGATAAATTAATTCAAATGCTGTGCAAGACATATTGACTCTGAATATATCTCATCGAGATTGTCGATCTGTTCTATGATAGGGGCCTGATTTTTTTTTTCAAATTACCCTCGGGACATGTTCGGCTACAGCCTCTTGACAGAGATAGAGAGCCCGGAACCAGAGTTTAATGTCTCTTAAGACGGAAGCTGTTCACAGAAAGTTTTTGGTCGCGTTGAATAGAAAAACATGGAAATTAGAACACAATTCTTATTTTTTGACACTGTCAGTAAATTTCCACATTTGTGTAAATTTTCATTTATCATTCATTTCATTTATATTAAGATGCGCAATGATTTAGATTTCTTTTTTTTTTTCATACAAGTTTATGAAGACAATTAAGTCCCTTTTCAGATTAAAACTTAAGATGACGATTTCATGTCTTCTAAAAGAAGATGTAACATGATGTTTCCATGAGGTCTGTCTGGGACTAGTCCGACTATTGGGGGTCAGGGCAAGTTCGGCCACGACCAATCTTGCATATTGATAAAAAGAATGATCACGGTTAGATATGTTATTTCCTGTCGCATCTAAACATATAAATCGAAAAGCGTAAAAAATGGAAAAAAATCAAAACCACTGGACGAACTTGCCCCGTTCCCCTGCTTTTTATCCCGAATGCCCCCTTTCTGACGATGTTTGGCTGTTAAAACAATACCTTTTTTCAATCTTTACCTTCATTTGGCAGTTGTAAACAGATTCCTAGCAATTAAAACTGTCTAAAAATCCTTTATAATGAATTATAGCTCTGAGCATACCTAGCCCCAATAATCGGCCGAACTTGCCCCGTGCATGGGGCAAGAACGTCCACTACGATCAAAACTTTAAAACTTGAACTATTCTTTCTTGAAAGGGAACATATAAAACGATAGACGCATTTAGAAAGGCTATCACTTGTAGAACACACACATATATACTCCCCGTCATAAGAAAGTAGCCACTTGTCTAATGCAAATGGTCGGCAATTTTAAGATTATTCATGAACGTATCGAAATGAATACAAAACATTGCAACAAGGCAAGTAAAAATGCTTTCGCGAAAGTACCGAAAACAGTCGAACTATCCTATTAGCTATGGTAGCTTGGTGGTAGTTCCAGGAAATCCGTAACTGATACGGAACACACTACTAAAATTCACGGCCATATATAAGGCTAGAAAAGAGACAAAAATGAATAAGGATATGTGTTTATGATACTGTTTTTATTCAAAATGCTTAGTTACTAATAAGTGATTTTCATTACACCCAAGACCCTTGCAAAATGGCGGTTTCCGGTTTTAGCCCAACCAATCCCCATTTGCCTCTCAAATGCTCCATTCATTGAAACTTTGTTTCTCTTTGGTCTTTAGCAAGTTCCTAATTCGAAAAATGTTTCCCTTCACTTTACTCAGCAACCACTTCCGGTTTTTATCAAACTTTTAATATTGAGACATGCTATAATGGCAGTGCTAAATTTTCATAGACCTCTATCAATTCAATGGAAGGACTTTCTGTTAAATTGAAATGGGACTTTCGTTTGTGTTTCAACAGCGTCAATTTATGCAGAAAATGACAGCTGTAAATAAACAAAACTGAACTTTGTATTCTAAAATACTGTTTCGAACCCATATTACAACTAAACATCTTTCCGGACATGTTGAAAGCAATTAACCATTGAGGTGTGAAAAGAAACCACTGGGAATGCGTATGAATGTGTAAAAACAAAACGACATAAAGAATTGTAAAAAATATAGCTTTTTGAAAAGTGGCTACTTTCTTATGACGGTGAGTATATATAGGCCTACTAGGACAAAAAAGATACGCAACCCCATTTTTTCATAATATTTTCGACAAAATATATACTGAACAAAAGTGAAAACGCTACACTGCAAAATTTCTTATTTCTGGAAAAGTATCGAACTAATAGCATGAAATATATTTTGACGTTATTTCCCAAACTTTCAGCAATCGTTTTGTCGAAATTTCATTGCCTTGTTTTCTTTAATGTCAGAGTTACAGCCCTTAATGCGTTTAGAGCTAATTTCATCGAATGCCGCATATGCGCATGCGCAGAAAACGCTTCATTATTTTTTCGGAAAGGGTCATATCTGGGTTGCTATAAAAACACTTAAAATCTCACTTATCTCTTGTAGCAAGCTCTAAAACCAAGGTCTAATTTGTCAATTTTGCGAATTACCTCCCTTTTACATAAACAAATAGGGAGTTTAAAATGTTTGGTACTAACAAATTTATCACGATTTTCGATTGGGTTTTTTTTTTGCAACATCATGCAGGCCTTGCAGGGGATTTTTGAACGCTTTCTTCGACTAGGATTGTTTCCAGATGTCCATGCGATAGTGATTTCAATGTCCTATGGAGATTACATTGTAAAATGTTCAAGCTTTGGAACATA
The DNA here is from genome assembly GCA_963680895.1 of Fragum sueziense. Classification (NCBI taxonomy): domain Eukaryota; kingdom Metazoa; phylum Mollusca; class Bivalvia; order Cardiida; family Cardiidae; genus Fragum; species Fragum sueziense. Next base: position 60,251,264 of record OY804594.1, on the reverse strand, counting down.
ATGAAAATTCTGCTTTTCAAACATCATTTTCTAAATTCTGAAACAATGTTATGCAAGCTTCTTTACATTTCCTGACTGGTAACTTGTCAGACTACCATTCCGTATAGTCCGGCATGGTTTGCATTCTTCTGCTTAGATTTCTGAAGGTTTAAATTGTGTAAAATTTCCGTTCAAATTGTACACCTGAAAAACGGACCCCTGTCACATTTAAAGAGTCCTTTTTCATCCCCGTAATTAAGATCCACAAAACGTTTAGTGCTTGGCATAACCAAATCAATGAACAATGCGAAACACTTTCATTTGATTTTTTTACTTGTTGTTAATTAAAGAAATGTGGCAAGCAAAGTAGGTGTAGCGTTTTCATTTTTGTTCAGTATATTTTTAATGGCTATTTAGTACATTTTTGATATACCTGCATCCATACGCACTAATAAGGTGTCATTTTATTCAGATGTCGTAAATTCATCACGTGATACAAAGTAAATTGTTAAAAAGCTAATTATCCCCTTTCGTGTTTTCTAAATGACTAGATCTCTACTATCATTTTTTTTCATCAAACACAAGCTAAAGCATAGACCAAGAAGAGGCCAAAGCGTTCACATACTTCTCACTATCCTACGCATAGCACGGCTACGCCAAAACCAGCGCTTGGCGGCGGTACGGATGTTTTTAGGTGGAAAAAGTAAAAAATGTTGTCGTAAGACATTGATAGGGCAATAAATCGACACATCTTCGACTGTATGCGTTGTTGGCTTAAATGGGACCACAACCGATCGAGCACGAAGCGGACGTGCAAGAGATATGACGTCATGGAAGGACCGTATCATCACGTTAACCCCCACCTACGGGATAGGTTTAAGACTGTGCACACCGGAGACTAAAAATCGCATGGACTTCACAACATTCGAATATCGGACCAAACTGAACGAAACAGAATGTGTTTTTCGACCTACATACACTTTTTTGTCAAATTGTGCTGACGTCCGGTGTAAACTGGGTGTTTTCTTATTAATGGAATTTACAACTATCAGGATTTTGTGAATTTTACCAGGTGAAATGTTATTGCTCTCAATATATCAAATTTTGTTTAAATCTGATTTGATGTCTTTGCGGAAGAAGGAGTTGAAAAGGAAGTTGCGTATCTTTTTTGTTCTAGTATATATACACGGCATGAATCAGCGGCAGTTACAGATTTTATAATAAGACATAAGAAATACTATTCTTAAACAAGGAAATACTGGACAAAATCGTTCACTATAAGTGCAGAATCGAGAGGGATTGAAATAAGTTGAAAAAACTTGCTTCCTAATCGATGTAAAATAAATAGATCTACGTTCAAAGGAACGTCTGAGGAAGAAGAAGAAGTGTGTATATAGTAAAGGGAAATAATCTAAAATTTTGGAAAAAAATCGTGTTTTCACTAACCTTTTATGCAAAGAAAGCATTTGGCCTAATAATCGTATATGATTCTGTTAAAAACTCCATTTTTATTGGCTTGTTTGTGTAGATTTGTTTCAAAAAGAATTGAAATAAATCTACATGTATATATCTTAAAAACGTATAGATAGTTATATAAAACCACCGAAAGAGTCTAAGTTCAGCATGTGGAGAAAACCCGTATTGTTCTGAAGGTAACGTCGAAGCTTCTCATCCCAGGCGTCTTTAGTTCGAACCCAGGGTCGGCCAGAATCCATTCAGACGTATGGCAAAAGATTTGTGTTTCTATCATGTATGGCTTTGAATCGTCCATGTGATAGAGCAGCTGGAGGCTCGGCTTGGATTTTGTGATAGTACTGGTGAGAGAAATACCAGGCCCCGGTTTCTCGAAAAAACTTAAGGACAGATCCTCCAGTTGTTACTGCGCAACTTACTGCGCATATCCTAAATAACGAAAAAAATAGGCTGTTTCAGTAATTGGCCTTTTCAGCAAATGTATTTATTACCTTTAGTTAATGTTTGGTTGATAAATGACAAGACCCTTTTCGGTTATTTCCATTTTCTCTGTTTGGTCAATTAAAGTGTAATAGTACTCGGATGGTACATTTCGCTTTCTATTACACGTTCAACGCGTGGCGTTAGCGATCAGAAAACGGAGCAACAAAAGCAAATTGGCGTCTTTATGAGCTAGTCCGCTTCAGATGGACACAAAAGACGACACTTTTTATTATCAAAAGCTGGTTATAAGGAAGAAAATGAATAAAAGTAGTGAAGCAATTTCGGACAGAGCTACAAAAAGTAAACCAAAATTTACTTATAACTCAGAAAAACGATTGGTTTGATATATTTTTCTTTTTTTGCTTTTGTAGGTATGACCAAGCACTATGTCTATACCAAAAAAGAGAAAATTCTTACCGCTGGAATATTTTTCATTATCGGAAACGTTGCGAAAAAAGAGAAATTTCAGCTACTTTAGAAATAATGTTTTACTAAAAATTTCAAAATCATCACTAGATTTTCCCAAATTGATACTCATTTAGACAGAGTAAAACATATTGAACACAATAAAGACTTATTTATGTAATCCTAGTCATTTCGAACACCTTTTTTGTGGGTATTTAATTGACACCTCATTTTTGCAATTGTAGACAAGAGTAGTCTCCCTTGAAATCCAATAACTTTTTAATTCGCTTGGTGACCTATAGTTTTCAAGTCATTTTTTTACTTCTCATATATTTAAATATCAGTACAGAAAAAATCAAAAAAATCTTACCGTAGGAAATAAATGGAGGATCTGTCCTTAAGTACATTCTCATGCTAAAATCTGAGTACCGTGCTCAAATCCCACAAAACCTACGTGAACTTCAATCGATTACCCCTCAACGTTGGAGAGTATTCCTTTGAAGTAGAGCATGTTCTCATGAGTATATTCTTAAGTTTTTTTTCGAGAAACCGGGGCCTTGAATCCACGGTAAGGTGCTCAAGCCGACGCGGTAGTATCATATAGCAGTTGAGTTTGAGGGGCTTTACGTCGTTTTCAACTGCCAGTGTCATATCGCGACGGCTGGAGCACCTAACCATGGATTCCTGTTGTTTCTCAAACCAGTATACTACCACAATACCCGATTCATTTTGAATTGGCAGCTGAAATGTGAAGTCAGCTGCCAGTTGCCATTTGCCAATTCACACTTTGTTCATTGTTAAATAGGCAACTGGATGTGAAGTTAGCTGTATGTTCGAATTAGACGATAAGGGACTGTTTTTCCTGTATTTTGAATTGGCAGCTGTAAGTGTGAAGTTAGCTGCCAGTTGCCAGTTGCCAATTCACTATTTGTGCATTGTTGAATAGGCAACTGGATGTGAAGTTAGCTGCCAGTTCGAATTACACGATTCATGACTGTTTATCCTTTATTTTGAATTGGCAGCTGTAAGTGTGAAGTCAGCTGCCAGTTGCCAGTTGCCAATTCACTATTTGTGCATTGTTGAATAGGAAACTGGATGTGAAGTTAGTTGCCAGTTCGAATTACACGATTTATGACTGTTTATCCTTTATTTTGAATAGGCAGCTGTAAGTGTGAAGTTAGCTGCCAGTTGCCAATTCACTATTTGTGCATTGTTGAATAGGCAACTGGATGCGAAGTTAGCTGCCAGTTCGAATTACACGGTTCATGACTGTTTATCCTTTATTTTGAATTGGCAGCTGTAAGTGTGAAGTTAGCTGCCAGTTGCCAGTTGCCAATTCACTATTTGTGCATTGTTGAATAGGCAACTGGATGTGAAGTTAGCTGCCAGTTCGAATTACACGGTTCATGACTGTTTATCCTTTATTTTGAATTGGCAGCTGTAAGTGTGAAGTTAACTGCCAGTTACCAGTTGCCAATTCACTATTTGTGCATTGTTGAATAGGCAACTGGATGTGAAGTTATAGCTGCCAGTTCGAATTACACGATTCATGACTGTTTATCCTTTATTTTGAATTGGCAGCTGTAAGTGTGAAGTTAGCTGCCAGTTGCCAGTTGCCAATTCACTATTTGTGCATTATTGAATATGCAACTGGATGTGAAGTTAGCTGCCAGTTCGATATACACGATTCATGATTGTTTATCCTTTATTTTGAATTGGCAGCTGTAAGTGTGAAGTTAGCTGCCAGTTGCCAGTTGCCAATTCACTATTTGTGCATTGTTGAATAGGCAACTGGATGTGAAGTTAGCTGCCAGTTTGAATTACACGATTAATGACTGTTTATCCTTTATTTTGAATTGGCAGCTGTAAGTGTGAAGTTAGCTGCCAGTTGCCAGTTGCCAATTCACTATTTGTGCATTGTTGAATAGGCAACTGGGTGTGAAGTTAGCTGCCAGTTCGAATTATACGATTCATGACTGTTTATCCTTTATTTTGAATTGACAGCTGTAAGTGTGAAGTCAGCTGCCAGTTGCCAGTTGCCAATTCACTATTTGTGCATTGTTGAATAGGCAACTGGATGCGAAGTTAGCTGCCAGTTCGAATTACACGGTTCATGACTGTTTATCCTTTATTTTGAATTGGCAGCTGTAAGTGTGAAGTTAGCTGCCAGTTGCCAGTTGCCAATTCACTATTTGTGCATTGTTGAATAGGCAACTGGATGCGAAGTTAGCTGCCAGTTCGAATTACACGGTTCATGACTGTTTATCCTTTATTTTGAATTGGCAGCTGTAAGTGTGAAGTTAGCTGCCAGTTGCCAATTCACTATTTGTGCATTGTTGAATAGGCAACTGGGTGTGAAGTTAGCTGCCAGTTCGAATTATACGATTCATGACTGTTTATCCTTTATTTTGAATTGGCAGCTGTAAGTGTGAAGTTAGCTGCCAGTTGCCAGTTGCCAATTCACTATTTGTGCATTGTTGAATAGGCAACTGGATGTGAAGTTATAGCTGCCAGTTCGAATAACACGATTCATGACTTTATATCCTTTATTTTGAATTGGCAGCTGTAAGTGTGAAGTCAGCTGCCAGTTGCCAGTTGCCAATTCACTATTTGTGCATTGTTGAATAGGCAACTGGATGTGAAGTTAGTTGCCAGTTCGAATTACACGATTTATGACTATTTATCCTTTATTTTGAATTGGCCCCTGTAAGTGTGAAGTTAGCTGCCAGTTGCCAGTTGCCAATTCACTATTTGTGCATTGTTGAATAGGCAACTGGATGTGAAGGTAGCTGCCAGTTCGAATTACACGGTTCATGACTGTTTATCCTTTATTTTGAATTGGCAGCTGTAAGTGTGAAGTTAGCTGCCAGTTGCCAGTTGCCAATTCACTATTTGTGCATTGTTGAATAGGCAACTGGATGTGAAGTTAGCTGCCAGTTCGAATAACACGATTAATGACTGTTTATCCTTTATTTTGAATTGGCAGCTGTAAGTGTGAAGTTAGCTGCCAGTTGCCAGTTGCCAATTCACTATTTGTGCATTGTTGAATAGGCAACTGGATGTGAAGTTATAGCTGCCAGTTCGAATAACACGATTCATGACTGTTTATCCTTTATTTTGAATTGGCAGCTATAAGTGTGAAGTTAGCTGCCAGTTGCCAGTTGCCAATTCACTAGTTGTGCATTGTTGAATAGGCAACTGGATGTGAAGTTAGCTGCCAGTTCGAATTATACGATTCATGACTGTTTATCCTTTATTTTGAATTGGCAGCTGTAAGTGTGAAGTTAGCTGCCAGTTGCCAGTTGCCAATTCACTATTTGTCCATTGTTGAATAGGCAACTGGATGTGAAGTTAGCTGCCAGTTCGAATTACACGGTTCATGGCTGTTTATCCTTTATTTTGAATTGGCAGCTGTAAGTGTGAAGTTAGCTGCCAGTTGCCAGTTGCCAATTCACTATTTGTGCATTGTTGAATAGGCAACTGGATGTGAAGTTAGCTGCCAGTTCGAATAACACGATTCATGACTGTTTATCCTTTATTTTGAATTGGCAGCTATAAGTGAGAAGTTAGCTGCCAGTTGCCAGTTGCCAATTCACTATTTGTGCATTGTTGAATAGGCAACTGGATGTGAAGTTAGCTGCCAGTTCGAATTACACAGTTTATGACTATTTATCCTTTATTTTGAATTGGCAGCTGTAAGTGTGAAGTTAGCTGCCAGTTGCCAGTTGCCAATTCACTATTTGTGCATTGTTGAATAGGCAACTGGATGTGAAGTTAGCTACCAGTTCGAATTACACGGTTTATGACTATTTATCCTTTATTTTGAATTGGCAGCTGTAAGTGTGAAGTTAGCTGCCAGTTGCCAGTTGCCAATTCACTATTTGTGCATTGTTGAATAGGCAACTGGATGCGAAGTTAGCTGCCAGTTCGAATTACACGGTTCATGACTGTTTATCCTTTATTTTGAATTGGCAGCTGTAAGTGTGAAGTTAGCTGCCAGTTGCCAGTTGCCAATTCACTATTTGTGCATTGTTGAATAGGCAACTGGATGTGAAGTTAGCTGCCAGTTCGAATTACACGGTTCATGACTGTTTATCCTTTATTTTGAATTGGCAGCTGTAAGTGTGAAGTTAACTGCCAGTTACCAGTTGCCAATTCACTATTTGTGCATTGTTGAATAGGCAACTGGATGTGAAGTTAGCTGCCAGTTCGAATTGTACGATTCATGACTGTTTATCCTTTATTTTGAATTGGCAGCTGTAAGTGTGAAGTTAGCTGCCAGTTGCCAGTTGCCAATTCACTATTTGTGCATTGTTGAATAGGCAACTGGATGTGAAGGTAGCTGCCAGTTCGAATTACACGGTTCATGACTGTTTATCCTTTATTTTGAATTGGCAGCTGTAAGTGTGAAGTTAGCTGCCAGTTGCCAGTTGCCAATTCACTATTTGTGCATTGTTGAATAGGCAACTGGATGTGAAGTTAGCTGCCAGTTGGAATTACACGATTTATGACTGTTTATCCTTTATTTTGAATTGGCAGCTGTAAGTGTGAAGTTAGCTGCCAGTTGCCAGTTGCAAATTCACTGTTTGTGCATTGTTGAATAGGCAACTGGGTGTGAAGTTAGCTGTCAGTTCGAATTATACGATTCATGACTGTTTATCCTTTATTTTGAATTGGCAGCTGTAAGTGTGAAGTTAGCTGCCAGTTGCCAGTTGCCAATTCACTATTTGTGCATTGTTGAATAGGCAACTGGATGTGAAGTTATAGCTGCCAGTTCGAATAACACGATTCATGACTTTATTTCCTTTATTTTGAATTGGCAGCTGTAAGTGTGAAGTCAGCTGCCAGTTGCCAGTTGCCAATTCACTAGTTGTGCATTGTTGAATAGGCAACTGGATGTGAAGTTAGCTGCCAGTTCGAATTATACGATTCATGACTGTTTATCCTTTATTTTGAATTGGCAGCTGTAAGTGTGAAGTTAGCTGCCAGTTGCCAGTTGCCAATTCACTATTTGTGCATTGTTGAATAGGCAACTGGATGTGAAGTTAGCTGCCAGTTCGAATTACACAGTTTATGACTATTTATCCTTTATTTTGAATTGGCAGCTGTAAGTGTGAAGTTAGCTGCCAGTTGCCAGTTGCCAATTCACTATTTGTGCATTGTTGAATAGGCAACTGGATGTGAAGTTAGCTGCCAGTTCGAATTACACGGTTTATGACTATTTATCCTTTATTTTGAATTGGCAGCTGTAAGTGTGAAGTTAGCTGCCAGTTGCCAGTTGCCAATTCACTATTTGTGCATTGTTGAATAGGCAACTGGATGTGAAGTTAGCTGCCAGTTCGAATAACACGATTCATGACTGTTTATCCTTTATTTTGAATTGGCAGCTGTAAGTGTGAAGTTAGCTGCCAGTTGCCAGTTGCCAATTCACTATTTGTGCATTGTTGAATAGGCAACTGGATGTGAAGTTATAGCTGCCAGTTCGAATAACACGATTCATGACTTTATTTCCTTTATTTTGAATTGGCAGCTGTAAGTGTGAAGTTAGCTGCCAGTTGCCAGTTGCCAATTCACTATTTGTGCATTGTTGAATAGGCAACTGGATGTGAAGTTAGTTGCCAGTTCGAATTACACGATTTATGACTGTTTATCCTTTATTTTGAATTGGCAGCTGTAAGTGTGAAGTTAGCTGCCAGTTGCCAGTTGCCAATTCACTATTTGTGCATTGTTGAATAGGCAACTGGATGTGAAGTTAGCTGCCAGTTCGAATTACACGGTTCATGACTGTTTATCCTTTATTTTGAATTGGCAGCTGTAAGTGTGAAGTTAACTGCCAGTTACCAGTTGCCAATTCACTATTTGTGCATTGTTGAATAGGCAACTGGATGTGAAGTTAGCTGCCAGTTCGAATAACACGATTAATGACTGTTTATCCTTTATTTTGAATTGGCAGCTGTAAGTGTGAAGTTAGCTGCCAGTTGCCAGTTGCCAATTCACTATTTGTGCATTGTTGAATAGGCAACTGGATGCGAAGGTAGCTGCCAGTTCGAATTACACGGTTCATGACTGTTTATCCTTTATTTTGAATTGGCAGCTGTAAGTGTGAAGTTAGCTGCCAGTTGCCAGTTGCCAATTCACTATTTGTGCATTGTTGAATAGGCAACTGGATGTGAAGTTAGCTGCCAGTTCGAATTACACGGTTCATGACTGTTTATCCTTTATTTTGAATTGGCAGCTGTAAGTGTGAAGTTAACTGCCAGTTACCAGTTGCCAATTCACTATTTGTGCATTGTTGAATAGGCAACTGGATGTGAAGTTAGCTGCCAGTTCGAATAACACGATTAATGACTGTTTATCCTTTATTTTGAATTGGCAGCTGTAAGTGTGAAGTTAGCTGCCAGTTGCCAGTTGCCAATTCACTATTTGTGCATTGTTGAATAGGCAACTGGATGTGAAGGTAGCTGCCAGTTCGAATTACACGGTTCATGACTGTTTATCCTTTATTTTGAATTGGCAGCTGTAAGTGTGAAGTTAGCTGCCAGTTGCCAGTTGCCAATTCACTATTTGTGCATTGTTGAATAGGCAACTGGATGTGAAGTTAGCTGCCAGTTGGAATTACACGATTTATGACTGTTTATCCTTTATTTTGAATTGGCAGCTGTAAGTGTGAAGTTAGCTGCCAGTTGCCAGTTGCCAATTCACTGTTTGTGCATTGTTGAATAGGCAACTGGGTGTGAAGTTAGCTGCCAGTTCGAATTATACGATTCATGACTGTTTATCCTTTATTTTGAATTGGCAGCTGTAAGTGTGAAGTTAGCTGCCAGTTGCCAGTTGCCAATTCACTATTTGTGCATTGTTGAGTAGGCAACTGGATGTGAAGTTATAGCTGCCAGTTCGAATAACACGATTCATGACTGTTTATCCTTTATTTTGAGTTGGCAGCTATAAGTGTGAAGTTAGCTGCCAGTTGCCAGTTGCCAATTCACTATTTGTGCATTGTTGAATAGGCAACTGGATGTGAAGGTAGCTGCCAGTTCGAATTATACGATTCATGACTGTTTATCCTTTATTTTGAATTGGCAGCTGTAAGTGTGAAGTTAGCTGCCAGTTGCCAGTTGCCAATTCACTATTTGTGCATTGTTGAATAGGCAACTGGATGTGAAGTTAGCTGCCAGTTCGAATTACACGGTTCATGGCTGTTTATCCTTTATTTTGAATTGGCAGCTGTAAGTGTGAAGTTAGCTGCCAGTTGCCAGTTGCCAATTCACTATTTGTGCATTGTTGAATAGGCAACTGGATGTGAAGTTAGCTGCCAGTTCGAATAACACGATTCATGACTGTTTATCCTTTATTTTGAATTGGCAGCTATAAGTGAGAAGTTAGCTGCCAGTTGCCAGTTGCCAATTCACTAGTTGTGCATTGTTGAATAGGCAACTGGATGTGAAGTTAGCTGCCAGTTCGAATTACACAGTTTATGACTATTTATCCTTTATTTTGAATTGGCAGCTGTAAGTGTGAAGTTAGCTGCCAGTTGCCAGTTGCCAATTCACTATTTGTGCATTGTTGAATAGGCAACTGGATGTGAAGTTAGCTGCCAGTTCGAATTACACGGTTTATGACTATTTATCCTTTATTTTGAATTGGCAGCTGTAAGTGTGAAGTTAGCTGCCAGTTGCCAGTTGCCAATTCACTATTTGTGCATTGTTGAATAGGCAACTGGATGTGAAGTTAGCTGCCAGTTCGAATAACACGATTCATGACTGTTTATCCTTTATTTTGAATTGGCAGCTGTAAGTGTGAAGTTAGCTGCCAGTTGCCAGTTGCCAATTCACTATTTGTGCATTGTTGAATAGGCAACTGGATGTGAAGTTAGGTGCCAGTTCGAATTACACGATTCATGACTGTTTATCCTTTATTTTGAATTGGCAGCTATAAGTGTGAAGTTAGCTGCCAGTTGCCAGTTGCCAATTCACTAGTTGTGCATTGTTGAATAGGCAACTGGATGTGTGAAGGTAGCTGCCAGTTGCCGGTTGCCTATTCAGGACTCCGATTTATTTTGAATTGGCAGCTGTAAGTGTGAAGTTAGCTGCCAGTTGCCAGTTGCCAATTCACTAGTTGTGCATTGTTGAATAGGCAACTGGATGTGTGAAGGTAGCTGCCAGTTGCCGGTTGCCTATTCAGGACTCCGATTTATTTTGAATTGGCAGCTGCATGTGTGAAATTAGATGCCAGTTGCCGGTTGCCTATTCGGGACTCCGATTTATTTTGAATTGGCAGCTGCATGTGTGAAGTTAGCTGCCAGTTGCCGGTTGCCTATTCGGGCGCATTTTGAATTGGCAGCTGCATGTGTGAAGTTAGCTGCCAGTTGCCAGTTACCAATTCACATTTTGTTCATTTTTGAATCGGCAACTGGATGTGAAGTTAGCTGCCAGTTGCCAGTTGCCCATTGAATTGGCAACTGGCAACTGGCAACCGGCAGCTAACTTCACACACATTATGTTAAAGTATATAGGTCGTTTATTTTTATTTTCATAATTCCCATGTTTATGATCTCGAACATGAAAAGGTAAAATAAATATGATATAACTCATCGGCTATAAAAGTACACTTGTATACAAACACTAAAAAACAAATATATAGTTTTAACATTTACCAAACCATTTATCGTGAGCTATACGAGAGAATTAATATCCTAACTCGTTTATTCCCAAAAGAGGAAGTGTTTGTGTTGGGCCATTTATCAACAACAAGAGGTAAAGTGTTTGTATACAAGTGTACATTTAAACCCGATGAGTTATACGGGTACATATGTACTATTCTTTTGTGTGTGAGAAAACCATTTTCTAAAATATTTATTATCATAGCCATGAAATGGCTGTCGAATTGATTCTACTGTTTTGAATATGCAATAAACAATAATTTGCTTTAGAAATTGGTCATCTGTTGGAATATATGGAAAAATAAATAATGGTCCATAATAAAAGACGAAGCTAACTACATTTTTATGGTCAACAGGAACATGTATTAACCCTTTCCAAAAACAAGACCTGGATTTGATGTCTCCGTTAGACAAGGCCTGGGAAAACATTGAGGCAAAAAATGTTGATGATCCACATGTTCTCATTTCGTCTGAATATTTTCTGCTATATTGTAGGCTAAATAAATAAAATTCTTAAACGTCATTCATTTTGTCTTCTTTACTGGCTTTTGAATTGAAACAGCTCCAACCTCTGTCATTTTGGAAAGGGCTGATGTACTGTATTTCAGCCAAATAAGGCTGAATGCCCGGTAGTAGGACCTCGATTCTTTCTTGTATGATAAAGGGCTGAATCTTGTATGATAAAGGGCTGAATCATTTTCTAAAATGGCAACGATTTAGAAATTTATAATTTGAAAGCTGCTGCCGATGGCACAATGAACGTAAATCCATTACTGCATGGTGACGCTTTTTGAATCCCCCAAAAGAAAAAAAAATGGAAAACATTGTGGAAAATGAAGAAATTGCTTGCGTCAAGCAATTTCTTCATTTCCTACAATGTTTTCTACCCCAAAAGACCATTTTTTTTTAAAAAAATATTGGTCTGCAACATCTTTGAATTTTGAACAGTCAAAAATTTTGCCGTTTGGTAATGGGTTAAAAGAGAGGATTTGTATACAATCAATCTCAGATAATATTGAGGCAGTAGGAGAAATGCTGATCTGTATAGTATATTTGTGACCCGTCACGCTAAAAGGGACCTTATCCGAACACCAATTTTCCAGATTTTGACCAACTTGTCAGACTCACAACAGGTCAACTAGATCCCGTATGCGAAAAATCAAGATATGGTAAGATAGGGGAAACATTTCGAATTCAGAAAATTACATAAATGTGAAAAGTGTTGGCCCTAGTCTGGCTGCGCGGACTGCGCAGACTGACTAGGGTCGATATTTTTTACACTTCCTATAAGATCCCTTTTAGCGTGACGGGTCACATTTACTTATTTTGTCCCATTCTTGTTGATTTCTTTCAGGGATGTCAAAAGTATTACTTGTTTGGGAAAGTGTTAAATGGGTTCTCAAGTCAAAGGAGTTTACCTTAATATCTACTAATTACGGAATCATTTGATATCTTAATTATTGCATGAATTGTAATAGACGGATTTATGGACAGATACAATCGAACATTATCATATTGATGTTACATGTTCAGACTTTATTTTTGAGTCGGGATATAAAAAAGGGGACATAAAGCAGTTTAACCCATTACCACACAGTGACACTTTTTGACTCCTCATATGAAATTGACTTTGAAAACTTGTTACAAGCAATTTCTTCATTTCCCACAATGTTTTCTACCCAAAACGACAACAAAATTTGAAATTTCATTCACTTGAAATTGTCGTCTGCATTATCTTTGAATTTGGACAGGTCAAAATTTTGTCGTTTGCGAAAGGGAAAACTAAGTTTGCCGATCACCCTGTGGTAAACTGCAGTATAATAAGGGTCTATAGTGCCAGTTTTATGTTACTATAGGTCGTAAAGACTATATTAGAGAACAACATAGATACTAATCAGACTCTGTATATGCAAAGGCTAATCTGGATTCATATTGTCCTTAAGGGACCCTTTTCTACATCTCAGCAAGTCTATAGACGTCTAGTTTGAATAGCAATGAATTTTGTGCTAAAATAGATTTGTTTTACTGTCATGTATTGATAAACCTTCGGTGTTGTTATAAAATCACGTTACGTGATTTTATAACAGCACAGACGAAATACTATTGTATGTCCGAAATTACGTTACGATTAACTGGATAAAATCGTTCCCTATTCGCGTGTCAATATTGGTACCTAAATGACAACTGTTTGTTTATAAACCATTTTGACAAAAGCTAATAAAATGCGTGCATAATTTGATAAAATTAAAATTTTGCAATCACAAAGAAAGAAATATGAAAGACAAATGCATCAAAAGATTGTTTAGTGTTGTGGTGTATGCTTTCATTGCGTCGCTTTTCAACAAAAAACTTGTAACTACAGCTTGTTCTAAGCTACAGTTACGAGGTTTTCGCTGAAAAGCATCGATTATCTAGGGAAGAAAGAAGAGAAAGAGAAGAAAGGATTTATTGCACTTGTATAAATTTTTTCGCTTTCTGTCGGTGTGCTTTTTGCCATTTAGTTGTTTTCAAATCATACATCGAATACTTTACATACTTTTTTTTCAAATTAAAAACTTAAGAAAAAAGTCGGATTATTATTGAGTAGAAGTTAAAGAGTATATCACTGGATAGATAAAGGCATCATGCTGACGGAATTTTTAAATAACACGCTTAAAAACGTTTTATGAAGCACCAAAAGATTTAAGGCTTTTGAAAACATTGTGGAAGATGAAGGAATTGCTTGTGACAAACAATTTTTTCAATTTCCAAATTTTTTTCTACTCAGAAATACAAAGAAAGGTAAAGATTCATCTATTCGAAATTTTCGTCTGTAACATCTTTGAATTTGGATCACCATAAAAGTTTGTCGTTTGGGAAAGTTTTATTCGGTTAAGTTGCTTTATACTGAATGACAAAGAATCAAACAAGTTTCGTCTGTAACATCTTTGAGTTGCATCAGTCTGATTTTTGCCGTTTGAGAGATGGTTAAGTTGCTTTATAGCAAATAACAAAACATCCAGCCTACCTTCCCTCTCGTTACGAATCGACCCACGTCCTCTAGCTCTACCGAGCCGCTCAGTTGGTACACATACTCAATTCCGGGCTTAAAGTTGAGCAAAGTCCCCGAGACTCTACTGTGTGCCGCGAAACACAAAAACAACAGTCCCCAAAACATTATACTGGTCTTTAAATGTGTCACCATCTAATATTGTCCTGAATTTACATTCTTTACATGAAAAATCAAAGAAAACCGAAAGAGCGTCCAAAATCGTCAACTGACAAGGAACGTCTGCATTATCACAATCAAATATTTGCGTTATTTTACATAAAAATACTGGAATCGATGGGTATACTAAACTTCAAGCCGATAGGCCAATACGGAAAATCAATTTTAACCAATAGAAATCAATTTCAACGATTCGCTATTGATGGCTATGAGTTTATCACATTTCACAATTACTTTATAACAATGCCTATGTAAATTAGGAAAACGAAAATATTGATTTTAAAGACTGGGTGCGATTTCAGAAACCATTTATTTTATGATTGATTGACCCCGGTGACCGATTTCGTGTAATTTTTTTAACAAACGGTAGTTTGCGATGACCAAAATATGAGGTGCATCAGTTATGCTAGATTCACATTGCTTGTGGCTGTGGGATACTTTTTAATAAGCAGGTACCGTGTTTGATTTTATAATGTTCACATTAATTGATATTTTTATATTTCTAAAACAATACCCCTGTCCATTACGACATAGTTTATACTAAAATGGATAGAAGTCAAACCTATGACAGACGACAGAATAGGCGTTGATATAATTTGAATGGACACAATATCGCACAGAAGTTAAAAGAATATCAGTATTTCTTTCTTTTTCATCAATGATTTCCCAAAGTTTTCCGTTTATTCATTTATTTTGTCGTGAATAAGTTAAGTTACGTTATTGTCCTGACGTCGGCTTGTTGTATGCGGCCAGCTAAAGCGTGTCCTGTTTTGGGCGTTGCCTGATTGACAGTTCTTTACTCTCAGTTAAGAAATGATACTTAGACTCACACCAAAATGTTAATCCACCTCTTTGGCCTTCACGCCACCAGTAAGCATGTCGATAACCTTGTTCTCTCGATCTAAGGTTAGTCCTAGGCGACGTACCATTTGAATCGTCCAGCAGTTTTTTGTGTTTTATTTTTTTCTTGACTATAACCGTTATTCTGGGATAAGTATTGTCGATATAAACTGCATGCACACATGCATGCTTGGCAATACGTGATTTTTGCACTATTACGTCAAAGAGTCTTGCGCGGGGATAAACACGTGAGCGATCTGCACCATTAGTGAATAGCTTTTCAAATTTGTAAATGACACTCATTTTATACATTTATGATGCAAAAATATTTTGGTCGAAAAAAATGCTAAACTTAGCAGTATAAAATTGTTGTCTCACCCTTTTCAAGGGAAAACAAATCTTGGATCGATAACGAAATCTTTCGAGAAAAAGATCTCAATATTAAAAATAGGAGAAAACGGAGATAAATTTCTTTACAACGAAAACTACATTTCAACTATAGAAATCTGTCCGTTACCTGTAAACTAGCCAGCTATCGCACTTGATAATTTTGTAAAGATAATTGTGTACAGCCCAGACATTGATCAAGCTGGAAAGAGCTTTGCAAGAAGAATGGAGACTCATGCTACTGGCAATAATCCAAAAAATAAATGGTCAGTTCCACGGCTGATAATGCACAGACTGAATTTCTCTCTGCAAGGTGGTCACACATGGTGCTATTTTTTTCGCTTGAAAGTTTTAAGATAGAGAATTGATTTTTTTTATCAGGAACGGATAATCTGATATCATTTCGGCTTGTTACATAAATCTTACTTTATGTAAAAACTGCAAAATGTCCATTATCACGGCACCGTTCACAATAATCGCAGGCATTCGAGGCTTACATTCGGTGACATTGCAGTCTCTGTACTGTCTTTTAAGATGGATTTGAATATATACCACGACAAGGAAAATTGCGAGATATCCAAAAAAAAGAGTACGCGTACAGTCGATTTTCACTTCATAATAGGTCTCTCCTACAAAGTCACGCTTACATACTCACGGTGTATAATCATGTGACTCAGAATTTCCGATAATCTTCAATATCTTTTTTAATACTTGACCTAATCCGAGTCTTCTCTGACGTAAATACGCTCTTTGATATTATGATTTTTCGCTATTTACATCAGAGATAATTGCATATCGAAAACATCAAGAAGTTCGCAACTCGATGTTGCGCATCGTTCACCGTCCGATCTTAAACGCTATCCGTAAAAGGCCTGATGATATCGATCAATGAACCATTTATTGTCATGGCTGCTGAAAAAAATACGACCAAAAAGTATTTCCAAAAGGTTTATAGGCAATGTTTTGCAACAACCCTCACCTGAGCAGCCTTTGTTTACCATGACCTTCCATTTAAAACCACGTGATCAACGCGAAATCTCGCACATGGAATGCGGGTTTTCCCAGATTATGACGTAACGGTAGAATTTGAAAGAAAAAAGAAATAAGATTATTTTATTTTTCAAATTGACGGCCCTTCTGAAATAATATAACAATAACGAGTTAAAAAAAAACTGATAACATGAATAAATAAATAAATGAAATATATCAGAAACGTCCGGCAAACGTTTTAAAGCTAGTATTCGCACCAATAATGTTTGCTACTATGTTGGGTCAATTCCATAACGAAATAAACGGAATTTCTCAGGAAAAGCAATACCATTCAAGTTGCAAGCTGAACAGATCGACATTTATAAGTTGATTTCCACAACAAGAACACTCCATAATTTCTGAACAAAGGCGGTCACGTGACTTGAGAAAAATTCGTAATCAAAGGCGATCACGTGATAGTCACATGGCGGTAAATTCCGCTCTATTTTTGAACGAGACCTGGTCACGTGATCTGCAATAACAATGGCGACGAAAAGGAGTGGAAATAGGGGGTTGTTGAGTTTCGAAAGGTTATACTCTTCCAGCAGGCCGATTTGAAATGAAATTTTTGGTCAGGTATGACAAAAAATGATTTATTGATCTATACCCTACAGTGTTTTGCCGAGTGATTGGATATGATACACAAAAACAAAGCTTCGCTACTTGTACCAAACTTTCCGCTGTTTTCGATATGCAATTATCTCTGATGTAAATAGCGAAAAATCATAATATCAAAGAGCGTATTTACGTCAGAGAAGACTCGGATTATACTTGACCAATTTGAATTCGGTTTAGAGCAGAGAAGGTGCGAAAATGCCAGGCATAAGCTGGACGTGTTGGATTTTTGAAAAATCAATTGGCAAAAAAGTTATTGAAGATAAACCAATATTTTCGTTTATCTTCAATAACTTTTTATCGTTTTTTTTAAATCAATCAGTTCCATCTAATGTGTGACGTCTGTCCACCTTCTCTGCTTCAAACCGAATTTAAATCTGTCAAGTATTAACAAAATCATTGAAGATTTTCTGAAAAAAATGTATCACGTGATTATCCACCGTGATACTACCGGTATCAGGACAAAGGATTTCTACTAGAATGTCAAAGAAAACGGCATCAAGATCTTATCTACCGGTATAGCACTTCAAACAGCCTTCAAACAACCATCTTCGTGCAGGGATAAAAATCTTTAAATAGAAACAATAGAAACAACGACCCTGGAAGTGAATGTTGGCAGAAGTCACTTTTGGTCAAGTTTCCCGGATAACTGCAGCATTGTTTCTTCATTTCATTATGTTTGTTTTCATTTTAATTTAGAAATCATACGTGTCTTTGTCGGTTAAGGACAGATCCTCCATTTATTTCCTACGGTAAGATTTTTTTCATTTTTTCTGTACTGATATTTTAATATATAAGAAGTAAAAAAATGACTTAAAAACTATAGGTCACCAAGCGATTTAAAAAGTTATTGGATTTCAAGGGAGACTACTCTGGTCTAAAATTGCAAAAATGAGGTGTCACTTAAATACCCACAAAAAAGGTGTTCGAAATAACTAGGATTACATAAATAAGTCTTTATTGTGTTCAATGTGATTTTTTCTGTCTAAATGAGTATCAATTTGGGAAAATTGAGTGATGATTTTGAAATTTTTAGCAAAACATTCTTTCAAAACTAGTTGAAATTGCTCTTTTTCCGCAACGTTTCTGATAATAAAAAATATTCCAGCGGTAAGAATTTTTTCTTTTTTGGTATAGACATAGTGCTTGGTCATACCTACAAAAACAAAGAAAGAACAATATATCAAACCAAGCGTTTTTCTGAGTTATAAGTAAAATTTGGTTTACTTTTCGCAGCTCTGTCCGAAATTGTTTCACTACTTTTATCCATTTTCTTCCTTATTACCAGCCTTAGGTAATAAAAAATGTCGTCTTTTGTGTCCATCTGAAGCGGACTAGCTCATAAAGACATCACTCTGCTTTTGTTGATCCGTTTCCTAACGCTAACGCCACATGTTGAACGCGTAACAGAAAGCCAAATGTACCATCCGAGTACTATTACACTTTAATTGACCAAACAGAGAAATTTGAAATAACCGAAATGGGTATTGTCATTTATCAACCAAACATTAACTAAATGTAAAAAATGCATTTGCTGAAAAGGCAAAGTACTGAAACAGCTTTATTACGTTATTTAGGATATGCGCAGTGAGTTGCGCAGTAACAACTGGAGGATCTGTCCTTAAAGTTGTTCATTTTACCACGTTTTTGAAATATGCTTCCTAATGAATACTCTACTGTGTCAATTGCACGTGGTACATGTATGTAACACAGATGTCTTAATTATTTTTTAATTTTATTTGTCAATAGCACCACAAATAGATATGACATGTCATTATTTGTTAATAAAACCGCCAGGCAGCGAGTACATTGCATGTACTGAGTTTTGCTTACAAATATTATTATTTCATTGTTTTTTAGCTAATTATACGCGTATAAACCGAATGAAATATTGTTTGGCTGGGTCCTTGGTACGGATGAACTGAGTTAACAATTTTTACCCAAATACCCGTCTGACAAATACCCGTGGATATTCTAGCACCTGCACATAATAGACGATTGTCTGCTTTATAAATTATGAGTATTTGAATAAAGTCACCATTAGAAAGATGCAGGCGAGAAGCATCTGAAGATTCTATTTTTGATTTTTATTTCCACCGAATCTGTCTATAAACGTGACTTGTGACGTATTTCACTTTCATTTTCACCTGGAAGACCATAATTATAATCTGATGAAAATTCTGAAAATTTTAAGTCAAAGTACTGCACCGTTTACCACAGTTCACATGTATATGGAATCAGTCATTTCCGTCTCAACTTTAAAATTGTATTTTTGGTGTAAGTTACTAATTTAAAAAAACTTATTTCGTTTAAACGCATTAGAATAACAATCTTGACATCATAACAAACCTTTAAAAATAACTCTTTAAAGACCGTGCTTGATATATGGATGGAGGGGGTGGGGGTCATTGCTTTCCTATATTCTGGTACCTCTAAAGTTTGAAAACAAAATATTTCAAACGTCCTTACCAATTTCAAATAAATACATTAAACCATATTAATGGCATTTCAAAATCGAAATCGCCTTTTAGTTGCCAGAATATTTTCGTTAGATCGCAAAAACAAGTTAAAAGAAAAAAGTGCATTTGTAATAACCGGGTAACAAGAAATAATTATTTCTACCCTGGTATTGGCAATTTTGTACCCTGACTTCGGTTGCTTGTTTAATTGTTTCAGCGGCTTCAGCCTCATCTTAAAGGCGAGGATATTGTGTACAACATTTAGGTGGGCCATTGTAAATTATATCGATGTGGACTACTTTATTTATGAATGTAAATGTAAATGAGCCGTGATCTGGAAAAACGTACCTTATATGAAGCATTTCAGGCAGCTATGTTTCAAGATCACGCTGTACCTAGGTGCAGTATGACAAGGATTCATGTTACTATTATATGGTTGCTACAAACCATGGCCAAGCTATTGGAGAACAATATGGTTCCTGATCAGACTGCGTGTATACGCAGGCTGATCTGGAACCATGTTGGGCTCAAAAGCCTTATGGGACCTTTTTCCAGATCCTGGCTCAAATGAATGTTAATGTGAAATCGTGAATTGATCAAACGGCAATAAAAAGAAATTTAAACGCGTGGAATAAATAGAATATACACCAAAACATCAATACTGATATGTTTTGTACAAATTTTGAATAATAAAAATATTTGTACTGCAATATTATCCAAGTAAACAGGGCGACCTATTTTTAAAAGAAATATGTTAAACAACAAGACCTAGGCTACTTTCACAAATGATTCTTTTATTCGTATGTATGATAGATTTAGGTTTATTAATTTGAAACACATAACATATAATTCAATGCATATTTTCAAAAATATTTAAACTTCATTTTAATCTTTTCCCAAACAAGACCTGGTTTTGACGTCCACAATAGGAAAGGCTTGAGAAAACATTGAAACAAAAGAAGAAACTGCTGATAACCAGCAGTTTCTCCTTTTGTCTCAATATTTTCTGTGCCATATTTTACACAAATCCTGTCTTCATTATCATCATTTTTGTCGTCTGCAGCAGCTTTCAAATTGGATCACCCTAAAATTTTGTCGTTTGGGAAAGGGTTAAAACAGGGTTTTTGAAGAAAGCTACAAAATTAGCGATCACTGAACATTATATGAGCTGGAACATTGAAGAAAGCGGCCTGTTAGGCATTTGAGATCACCAAAAGAAACAGATTATTATTGGCCTATTATGTGTTCACGATCACATGGTGCATGCTTATATTTTCTTCAATTGTAAACAAAACATTGTTAGATAAAACAGGATAAAATCGTAAATGACTCAAGGTAGTCCACCCTAAATCAGATTCGCGCGACGTCGGAATTTTTCTAGCGCGATCGAAAACATTCGGCAGTGAAACTTTCCACCGCCGAATGTGTACGACTGCACACTTTCAACGGCCTAATGTTTACAACCGACTCGTATAGGTCCAGATTCGTAACGACGACGAAAAATCCGATGTTTTATTAATCTCAAAATGGCCACATTACGGGTATTCTACCTTAATTACGATGACGTATTAGACTGAGTGGTTGAGCGCTAAATGTGCTCTGTTCCAAAGTACATCGTTGGATAAAATATGATAAATTAATTGAAGAATAAGTGATTAAATGACGACAAAATAGTGAAAATACTATAGGTAAAGCGGTGGGGTGATTTGTGCTCTGTTTCAAAGTACCTTGTTCGATCCTAGATACCCACGAACAAAATGTAAACGTGTGCCATACAATCGTGAACTCACTATGAGTGCAATGTGTTCAAAACTTAAACCACTAGCGACAATGATACTGAAATACATTCATTGCAGTTCCAGTGTCCTCTCTTTTTTAGAATAATTACAACCTGCAAATCCCGCAAGTTGCCATGGTTATTCATTTGGAGGACCTGGAAAACCTGGAAAACTACCGTATGAAGCGTAACAACTTTTGCTAAGAAATCGCATTTTTTAAACATTTCTTCATACACATACTTCGATGACTCGATAGAATTATCTGAGGTGTGCCAAATGCTACTCTGGAAGTTACTACACGTATTAAAGAGTCCATAGTCTGGGCACACGTTTACAAATTTTATATATGTAATGGAAAAAGCGTTAAAAATTTCAACACCATTTTGCATACATTGGCTCGAAACTTGCAGGTGTAAAATATAGTAAGTTGGAGTTCGATATTCTATTCTTAGCGGTAAATTTTATAAATATGTGCCATCGTAATCGTTATCGGACTATAATGGTATACCAATAGGGAACGATTTTATCCAGCAAACTGTGACGTAATTTCGGATAAACAAATAGTATTTCGTATGTGTTGTTATAAAATCTCGTAACTACGGCTTGATTCAAGCCGTAGTTACGAGATTTTATAAAAACACTGACGGGTTATCAGAACATAACATTAAACCAAGTCTATTTTTAGCACAAAAGTCATTGCCTTTCTAAAGGTCACGCAACCCGATGACAAGGTCACCCGAACACAGTCTACTGTGTGGGTCTCTTATTTTTTTCATTTACAGCAACTTTATATACAAACAAAATACAATAAAAGTAAACAATGATTGAAAAGTTATAGATTCTATTATGGGAAAATATTTTAACGCTGTACAAATGCAATAGAGAGTTACAGTACTACAATAATATCCGATCCGAGCCTAGTGTTGATCTCTCACATAAATGACTCACATTCATTGGTGAGAGACAAAATATTTTTTTTTTCAAATATAAGAAATGATATTTGCTGATGTACAGAGATTCAAACCCGCAACAAATGGTTTGACAGACTTTAACACTACCGACTGAGCTATCACAAGGTGGATAATCAAGTGACTCAGAATTTCAGAAAATCATCAATATTTTTATTTATACGTGACCAATTTGAATTTGGTTTGAATCAGTGAAGGTGTGTATATTCCGGAAATAAGCTACACGTGGTGGGTTTTAAAAAGTCAGCTGATGAAAAATTATCGAAGATCAACCAAACTTTTGGTTGATCTTCAATAACTTTTTTTTATCAGCAGACTTTTTAAAAGATCCACTACGTCCATCTAATGCGTGGCATCTGTCTACTTTCTCTGCTCCAAACCGAATTCAAATCGGTCCCGTATCAACAAAATTATTGAATATTTTCTGAAATTGTTGTATCACGAGATTATCCACCGTGTATTAAGACTCGGCAATTTAATGGCAAGGAGAAAGGAAAATATTATTGAGTATCATTTCGTTAATATCCGTTCAATGAGAGGCATTGGCCCTTCCCAAACAACCAATATCACAGAAGGAATATAAAAAATCAGCAGACGTCGAAATATATCATCGCTTTTCGTAAAAAAAAACTTGCAACTGTAGCTTTTAAAAAACAAGCCGCAGTTATGAGGTTTTTGTTGAAAAGCGACGAAATATAAATAAAAATGAATCTCCAGAAAATCTTTGCGTTGGTAAAATCTGGGGAGGGTAATGAAATGCTAATTATAAATGAGCAGGGATCTGGAAATAGGTCACTTAAGGCTTTTCAGCCCAACATGGTTCCAGATCGGCCTGAGTATACACACAGTCTGGTCACAAACCATGTTGTTCTCCAGTAGTTTCCAAATGATACGTGGATATCGAAAAAAAGCAGCATGGGTCTTTACCAGTCTCCATTTCGGTACTGACTGATCTTGAAATATGGTTTCCGCAAATGCTATAAGAGAAGTTTTTCCACATCCTGGCTCATTAATGTATTTCTGTTTTTATTTATTTATCTATTTATTCATTTATTTATTTATTTTTGTTAATCATTTTACCAGACGCTTTCTGTTGATGACGTCAAAACCACAGTGGCTCTACCTGCACTCAGATTCTTTTGTAAGTGTACTGTATCATAGCATCTGAGCACAGTGAGTCAAAGTAAGTGCCCCTATGGTCAAAGCCACCTCTTCTTTTGTCAAAGGCACGAAGAAGCTAATTGATATAATTATTCATACATACATGCATGCACATTTTTAACATAACAATTTTATCTAAGTTTCGTCGATTAGCTCCAAATTATCGTAACTGTTGCTCATTGAAAGCGTAGTTTGTGTGATTGATCAACGTTCTGTCCAATCCCAAGAGGTCATTAAATAAAGTAATGTTTTTTGTACATTATCTCTAAGATTATAATATCTTTATATCGTGATTTGGCTGTAGTTACTACATTACGGAACGTAAACAACTGATTATTGACAATCAAATATAAAAACATTCATGGTGAATTAAAGATACACATTGAGTAGGGTTAGCACAGGTCGAGCGGTTAGAGTAACGACATTGAAGACGAACAAAGACAAATATCCAGGAAGTTCCGTCAGTTACCTATGAAGGGGTTTTTGCCATCCCGACCTTATTATATTGAATTTCATTTAACTCTTTCCAAAACAAGACCAGGCTCCGTATGCAGAGAGCATCTAAGTCAAAATTTAGTCTAAGAGCTTTTTCATCCGACTTAGATGGGAATTAAGTAAGAATCTAAGAAGTTACCAGCATACGACCCCTGGTTTTGACATCCCTTAGAGAAAAGGCTTGGGAAAACGTTTAGGAAAAATAAGAAAATAATGATAACCAGCATTTTCTGCTTTTGCTTCAATATTTTCTGGGCTATATTATAATCGAATCTTATCTTAAATTACATACAATTTTTGTCGTCTACAGCAGCTTTAAAATTGGACTAGTATACCCTAGTATACCCTAAAATTTTATCGTTTGGAAAGCGCCAATCCTTTCCAAACAAGCATCTGGCGTCCCTACCAGATAAAGATTTCAAAAACATAGAGATAAAAGAAATATATTCTTACAAAAAAAAAAAATATCTGCTTATATCTGCAATGCTCTCTTACAGAAACATACGTATCTACAGACTTTCTTTGGCATAAATAACATTGCAGATTACAAAAAAACTTTCAAATTCGAACAAAATATAGGTGTGTCGTTTGTTGGCTTTTTCCCAAAAATGAGATTGAACTAGGTTGAACCCCTTTGATAAAATTGGATCTGACCCATATGTGCAGATAATTTTTTTCATTATTTTTATTGTCTTAACGTCAACGACAAATAATGATGATGCTAATCTAGTGGCACTATTTCGAATCACGTGACAAAAATTTCCAGAAGATTGTCAATAATTCTGTTAATACATGACCGATTTTTAAATAAACTAGGTTTGAAGCAGGGAAGGTCGAACACGCCAGTTAAAATTAGCTAACAAAACGTTATTGATGGCCAAGTTAAGTTATGCTTGGTCGTCAATAACATTTTTAATTTTACAAGCTGTTTTTTAACCCTTTACCAAACAAAAAAAATTTAGGCAGGTCCAACTCAAAAGCTGCTGCTGAAGACAAAATTGATGTTAATAAAGATTGCAACCGTGTGTGATATAGCAAAGAAAATATTGAGTCAAAAGGAGAAATTGCAGGTTATCAGCAGTTTCTCCTTTTGCCTCAATGTTTTTTCCAAGCCTCATCTAATAAAGACGTCACGACCAGGTCTTGTTTGAGAAAGTGTTAAAGGTCTAAGACTAAACGATGATTGTAAAGTAGTATCTAAGTATTATAGTGGCATATGTCAGGTGCAAGAAATTGTGCATATCGTCGGTGGGGAGTCAAAACCTCGTAACTCCAGCTTATTCAAGCTGTAGTTACGAGCTTTTGACTCCCCACCAGCGATATCTTACTTGTATGGGTATATCATACGACTTCCGTTAATTTCCAAACAATGCCAATGACAATATATTGTTATTTCATACTTCATATAGCTAATATCTTCTGAAGTTAGGAGGTTTTTGAGGAAAAACGACTACACGTCATCATCCTGTCGCGTGTACAAGTTTCTCTTTTGGGCAGACCAACATATAAGAGCGGGGTAAAGACATTCTAGCCTTATTTCTTTTAAATTCTCGATGAGACGATTCCAGTGAATACCTACAATACGTGAGTTTGACGTACAATATAGAGTTTGACGAACACTTACGGAGATATTGCATTCTTAAAGAAACCATTCCCCTCTTACATGTAGATCTAGCTCTGTTTCGGGAACTTATAAATACATTTATGAATATATGAATGCCCTCATGAATATGTTAAACGATATTTGTAATATCGCTTTCATGCTATAAAATTTATTGCTTTAGTTAAAAGATTCAATCATTCTTTATTACTTTTGATCGTCATTTGAACACTTTCAATCGAATTGATTACCTACTTTAGACAATTATTAAGGCCAATTTAGAAATTCGTATTCAAGAAAGCCGAAGAACAAAAAAAGCAAATTGAGATTTTTGCAATCATAGTCCGGTCACGATAATATGACAAATGTTTACATAATCTAGCAATAAAAACAAAGCAATATCGAATTTCAAACTACTGTAATTTTGCACGTGGTTTGAATCTTTCCGGTGTGGGACAAATGTAATATTTTAACTTTGACGAATACTAAATTTTGACGTCTGTTAATGAGATAGATAACGAGCATACATTTATTGTACACAAATGCCCCAGAACGTTTCAGTCACTCCTCGTTTCCGATGCCCAGAGACGACAAATTACACATCTATCTCAACAAAATGTGGCAGCATGGTAATAATTTCCAAAGCGCTACAGGGTAGACGACCACAATAGACAAGTTTCTACTAAGACACCCCTCCACCCACACACACACAGCAGCCACCGGAAGTCGTCCTTGGCAAATTATAAAACCAGCTTACCGGCTATTATCGAATAGCGTTCGGTTTTCCGTGCGAACAAATACGTCATCGTCACGCCTCACTGGTCTAAAAATAGATTGGGAATCCCTTATCGTACAAATATGGCTGTGAACCTCGCGAAGTTTTTTCACGTTCAACTTACGGAAGATAACATTCTAAGAGCTTGATTGCTGTAATCATTTGATGAGAAACATTCTAATAGCGAAAACTTTCGCGCCAATTTGTGCTAGAAATAGATTTCTAATGGGAAAACCCCAACAACGTTTGCCGGGTACCAGTCCAATATTTTGTTTATCGGTCATGAATCGGACATTTTTGTCGTAACCGTGTTAGCAAAAAATTATTGTTTTCAAGCGAGATATTAGTCGATCATAGATAATGCAGGCGGGAACTAAAACTACCAAACATTGCGCATATGCAACATGCAAGGTTGCTTCCAGAGACGGAGACAGACCAGAAATGACAAACGTTTTTTCTTGAGATTCCCCAGCACCTTAACCAGAAAAAACATCAAAAAGTCTGAAAGTAAAGTAGCTATGATCATGAAACTTCTCGGGTAGATAGATCTCACCAAGGAGAAGTGCAACGCACAAGGAGCATAAATATACCTTGCTTATTTTGTGAGATATTGCCCTTTGTTGTAGGCCTACATAGTGAAAGCCTTCAAATCACATTCAGCGACAAATTCTAGTTTTTTTCTATTAACCATTTCCCAAACAAGACCGGTTTTGACGTCCCCAACAGAAAATTCTTGGGAAAACATTGAGGCAAAAGAAGAAAATGATGATCGACCAAATTGAAGAGGCCTGCTCAGCAGACCAAAAGAGTGTGAATAACTTCTTTGGGTATTGATGATCATTCTTCTTGTGTCTCAATATTTTCTCTTAGATAAAACACTAAAAGTATTCACATCCGTTTTGTCATCTGCAGCCTTTTTTCAATTTGGCCCAACATGACATTTTGTCGTTTTGGAAAGGATAAGCGAGTACGCACGAGCTACACGACGAAGCTAAGGCAGGACCGTATGTGTAAACATTACTTGTTTTAAAACTGCTTATTTCATAGTTACCGATCTTAAAAAGTACACGACAGTGCAGCAACCTTCTTAACTCTGAATTAGAATGTTTCTCAACAAATGATTACAGCAATCCAGCTCTTAAAACGCCATCTTCGGCAAGTTGAACGTGGAAAAACTTCGCAAAATTCACAGCCATTATTTGTACGATAGGAGATTTCCAATCTATTTTTAGACCAGTGAGGCGTGACGATGACGTATTTGTTCATACGAAAAAATCGAACGCTATTCAGAGTTAAGAAGGTTGCTGCACTGTCGTGTATTTTTTAAGATCGGTATAGAGGAAAATAATTGACCCGGCAGAGTGACCTTAACTGTACAGAAAAGTGGAAAAGTTTATTGTCCAGTTTAGATGGGAATGGTCCGTCGTTAATTTACGTAAAAGCGTGTACTGTATCCGTTAAACAACATTGTGCCGCCATGTGAAAATAAGATTTTATCTAATCTAGCCAAATAAAAATGTTAAGCTAACGTGGTCCATTTGGATCGAAATTTTCAGTAAAGCTAATCATTAAAATAGGCGTAATCTCCAAAAAAATGAAAATATTCAAATACAATTCACATCCTAGCCATACCATACAGATTGCACAGGCTGAGCAGGATCGGCATTTTTGCATATTCAGTTCACCAATTTCCATTTTAAGACGACGCGACAAATATATGCACGTGCAAATACTGTTAAGTCGTTGAATAATATGATTATTAGCTGTAAATAGCGAGGAATGCGAAGTGTTCGGCAAATCACGAGGGGTTCTGGCACACCTATCACCCCTGGACGATAAGTCTATTGACCTTTCCGCTTGGTCTGCTCTGCCGGGTCAAATCTCGCCGTCTATAACTATGAAATAAGCAGTTGACAAGTAATGTTTACATATACGGACATGTCCTGACTTAATCGTGCCGCTCGTGCGTGCTCGCTTACCCTTTCCAAAACGACATAATGTCATGTCTGGCCAAATTGAAGAAAAAAAGTCTGCAGATGACAAAACGGATGTGAATATTTTTAGTGTTTTATCTCGGAGAAAATATTGAGGCAAAAGAAGAATGATCATCAATATTTAAAGAAGTTATTCACACCCATTTTGTCTGCTGTGCATGCCTTTTCGATTTTGTCGATCATCATTTTCTTCTTCTGTCTCAATGTTTTCCCAAGAATTTTCTGTTGGGGACGTCAAAACGGTCTTGTTTGGGAAAGGGTTGATATAGAAAAAACTAGAATTTGTCGCTGAATGTGATTCGATACCCCCATAGGCTTTCACTACAACAATGGGCAATAACTCACAAAATAAGCAAGATAGAGTTATGTTCCTTGTACGTTGCACTTCTCCTTGGTGAGATCTAGCTACCAGAGAAGTTTCATGATCATAGCTATTTTACTTTCAGACTTTTCGATGTTTTTTCTGGTTAAGCTGCTGAGGAATCTCAAGAAAAAACGTTTGTCATTTCTGGTCTGTCTCCGTATCTGGAAGCAATGTTGCATGCTGCATATGCGCAATGTTTCGTAGTTTTAGTTCCCGCCTTATCTGCATTATCTATGACCGACTAATATCGCGCTTGAAAATATTAATTTTTTGCTAACACGGTTACGAAAAATTGTCCGATTCATGACCGATAAACAAAATATTAGACTGGTACCCTGCAAACGTTGTTGGGGGTATTCCCATCGGAAATCTATTTTTAGCACACGAAAGCGGGAAAACTGTTCGCTATTCATTCAATTTTATAGTTTTTGTTCCACTCAAAGCTTCGCTATATCGCTGTACATGTATATTAAATGCACGTGCGTCGTCATTGTTTTCTCCGAATTTTTGTGGAGCCTCGTTTTGATAACGTCAATTTGTTACTATTATTAGTAACAATTCTCATTTATACAATATTAATTTCCCATAAACCCATTGTTTGCCTCCGGAAGTTAATCCGAGTCTTCTCTGATGAAAATTCGCTCTTTGATATTTGGATGTCGCTATTTACATCAGAACGCTGTTCCATTTAAAAACAAAAGAAAAATCCGCTGTGTCTTTTCTTTTGTTTTTGAATGGGACACCGGTCTTGGCTCTTGTTTTCGTCTGTAGGAGCACTCAAATGAATTTTGTTTTCGTTTGGGAAAACGTTACTTTTCTTTTTTTTTGTATTTCAGACACATTACAAGCCCCGAAACTATCGTCAATGATGGGTGTCCGGTACCAACCAGGTAAGAAATCAATTGAGCACATGTTCTGGAAAAGTGCCCCTTAAGGTTTACATACCTTCAAAAAAATCACCACTTTCTAGCCAAAAGAAATGCATCAAATTACACACACTTGTAAATACACTTCACATTAGTTGATTCACAGTGCCGGATTTCATTATTACATATGCTTCAAGAAGGAAATGATTTACAAATATTATTTTACTCTTTATTCATATGCAAGGGAGGTAATTTTGAACGTTTTTGTCAAATATTTTCATAAGTATGCATTAATTAAAAATTCTAAACCGTGCAAAATGCGTGTGTTTGTATTTGGAATTACTGGCACTTTTTTCAAATTTCGCATCTGGCTCTTTGATGGGTTTGAGGGTTTGGATACCTTAAGACTTTTAAGCTCAATATGGTTTAAGATCAGACTGCATTTATACGAGGGAATATGTAAGGGCCCCTTAGCGTTTATGAGCACAATATGGTTATAGATCAGCATGCGTATATACGAGGGAATCTGTAAAGGGCCGCTTAGAGTTTATGAGCACAACATGGTTCCAGATCAACCTGCGTATACACGCAGTCTGATCAAGAACCATGTTGTTCTCCGATATATTCTTCACAGTTTGTATCAACCGTACGAACGCAGTACCGATTCCGACCAGACTGTTCATATGAATAGGCTGATCGCAAACCCCCTATTCCAGACCTTGGCTCAATTGAATAGCAATGCATTTTGTTCTAAATATAAACTTTGTTTACTTTTCTGTTTTGATAAACCGTCGGTGTTGTTACAAAATCTCGTAACCACGCATTAAATCAAGCCGTAGTTATGAGATTTTATAACAACGCCAACGAGATACGATTAAATTTTGTCCGAAATTACGTCACGATTAACTGGATACAATCGTTCTCTATTGATATTTTACTACACAAGATCCGGTTTTGGAGTCGATTTTATATTGGCGATAAGATATGATTGATTCTGTACTCATTGTCGCACCTAACCATATGTTCCTGGTAGCTTTTTGTTCAGTACAAACACATTATTCAATTCGAGCCATAGATAGAATTCTAAAGCAATGAGAGAAAAGAAAATGCTACGATGCCCTTTCTCACTCTTTATAGAATATCACCATATCAATACCCAGTTAAGGCGTTGATTTATCTTAGATCTTGTTAAGTATATAGATCATGGGCGGATCTAGAGGAGGGGGGGGGGTTGGGGACCCCCATCCTGGCATTGGCCGAAAATTGAATTTTGACTATATAGATTTAGTGTAACGTTACATATTTACTACATTTTAAGCCATAATTTGGGCTTGGACACCCCCCCCCCCCCCTGGAAAAAAATCTTGGGCTTGGAACACCCCCCCCCCCCCCCCCCGGAAAAAATCCTGGATCCGCCCTTGTCTTAGAAACCAAGAATTATAAAAAGTGACTTTGAAATTATATTATGATACAACAGAACAAAGGCGAGAGGGCATTTCGCTGTTTTTCAACGAAAGCCTCGTAACTGCAGCTTAAAACAAGCTGTTGTTACCAGGTTTTCGTTAAAAAGCGACGATTTGCTTCCTATGAGGACGCGTACCTTGTCCATTAAGATTTTCACTCAACACTATTTTGGAAATACTTTTCATGAAAATATGATTTTCATTACTTTTTCAGAGACTGTTATCCGTCTGCGTCAAGGTGAGTTCTCTCTTCATTTTGATCGTTAATAATCGTTAGTGGTTATCTTATTAAAGTCGCCCGCCCAATTGTAAACACGTATAGTTTGGAGAGAATCCATTAATCCGGGTTATCTGTAACCCCAAAAATCCCTGTGATTGACTTCCTTAGCAGAAGATGTTTAAAAGTAGACGACGACGACGACGACGACGACGACGACGACGACGACGACGACGACGGCGGCGACGACGACGACGACGACGACGACGACGACGACGACGACGACGACGACGACGACGACGACGACGACGACGACGAAGAAGAAGAAGAAGAAGAAGAAGAAGAAGAAGAAGAAGAAGAAGAAGAAGAAGAAGAAGAAGAAGAAGAAGAAGAGGAAGAGGAAGAAGAAGAAGAAGAAGAAGACGAAGAAGAAGAAGAAGAAGAAGAAGAAGAAGAAGAAGAAGAAGAAGAAGAAGAAGAAGAAGAAGAAGAAGAAGAAGAAGAAGAAGAAGAAGAAGAAGAAGAAGAAGACGGAGAAGACGAAGAAGACGAAGAAGACGAAGAAGAAGAAGAAGAAGAAGAATAAGAAGAAGAAGAAGAAGAAGAAGAAGAAGAAGAAGAAGAAGAAGAAGAAGAAGAAGAAGAAGACGAAGAAGACGAAGAAGAAGAAGAAGAAGAAGAAGAAGAAGAAGAAGAAGAAGAAGAAGAAGAAGAAGAAGAAGAAGAAGAAGAAGAAGAAGACGGAGAAGACGAAGAAGAAGACGAAGAAGAAGACGAAGAAGAAGAAGAAGAAGAAGAAGAAGAAGAAGAAGAAGAAGAAGAAGAAGAAGAAGAAGAAGAAGAAGAAGAAGAAGAAGAAGAAGAAGAAGAAGAAGAAGAAGAAGAAGAAGAAGAAGAAGAAGAAGACGAAGACGAAGACGAAGACGAAGACGAAGAAGAAGAAGAAGAAGAAGAAGAAGAAGAAGAAGAAGAAGAAGAAGACATCCACTTTTTCGTCTATTTAATCAATATTTCTTATTAGTTTTATTATTTCAATAACAATGTCTTCTGGACTGCTTTAAATTTCTATCATTCACTCGAAGAGTTGACTGGGTAAGTGTTTTTCTGAAAAAAAAAAAAAAAAAAAATAAGAAATCGAAAAGAAGAAAACAACAACAACATCAAAAGCACACAAGTGTATCAATATCTTACTTCATTTTTGCATTAACTTGCAATTAAAGGTAATTCTTTTGTAGTTTATGATTAAATCCAAAACGTACAATATGCGATAGTTATAGACTTATTATACCAATGATTCTATTACAAACCAATAATAAATACAACATCTTTGGATTTCTTTTTAAAACTCTATTGATATTTCATTTTAATTAGATTTGGCCCAGCATGCAACCTTATTCCACTGAATAAAAAATGCATTCTTGCACATATTCACCCATTTAAGGAACATTCGAAATACAATTAAGCAAAATTGCAAAACATATACAGAGACGAGTTCGAATTAATCAAATAAAACTTTTATCTAAATTAATGTGACTAGTCACAACAAGAGGTACCACCCTGAAAGTCCTTCACTCGTATATCGTCGCTTTTCAACAAAAAACCTAGAAACCCAAAAACCGAGGTTTTTGTTGGAAGTATCGATATGACAAATTGTACCATGCAGAGGTCAACCAGATGTCACATTTACAATTTACCTTCACAATATGTTAAACTGTAAACAAAAATACTAGAACCAGAAAATCATCATCGTGCGAAACGCGTTGAACCAAGTCAACCTACCAATTACTAGTCTATACACGTGTTTACGTGCAGACTGACTCGAATCGACATTTAAATTTTCGCACTTCAGAGATGGTTCCTTTTAGCATACCAGGTCACAATTCTCTCTTGCAAAACTGTCTTATCGACCTTTCTTAGAAGGCATAATTCAATTACTCAATTCTCTACATTGAAAACCTACCTGGCATATTACTAAAGAAGTCGCCACACTCCTCCATTTATTTCTTTTTCCTAAAGTTCCTAACAAAGCTGAGATCATTCATGTAAATTGATTTACATGAATATTCTCAACTTTGGCACATGGCAAGCTTTTATTCTAAATATAGTGAATTAAACATTTGAATGAAAAATTATAAAAAACGAATTTCTGTTGAATAAAATAACTTTAGGAAAATATTAGGGTATATTTACGTACAAAGTTATTACGTGATTACCATACATGAACGGACAAATTAGATTTTATTTTCATTTTTTTTTCTGTGTTGATATTCGAACCTTGATCCTAAATTCATGTCCTACCATTTTACCGTTTGCATACTTTATGCAGCAAAAGGTTAATTCTCGATAACAATTTTTTATAATGCAAAATTACCACGAAAGTCGTTGTTGAAAATAAATTAAAGTCACATTTTCGGATCAAAGTGAAAGTACAATTTGACCCAATTCACCTTTTCATAGAATAAATAGTGGTTGTGTGAATAATTCATTGAAAACAAAACCGGGTAAATCATCCGCTCCACGAGATTCGTGATTTACGAATCAGCCGACGAATTTAGGCATGTTTAACAAATAAATAAATAAGTAATAATAATAATAAAAAGGATTAAGCTTTGTTGCCTCGCTTAACCCTTTTTCAAAAATATACACAAGAACTATCAAATGACTTGATTAATCTCTGTGTATAGATGGTTTCGACCTCGCGAAAATTTATGGCGCGCGAAAAAGATCCAAAGACACGATAGCGCTACACCTACCATTATAATAGAGGTATACATCTAAAGATAGCGGTATATCGTAATATTTTTAGCGGTACACCTATAAAATAGGGGTAAACAGTTATTTCAATTAACGATGTACCGCTATATTATTGGTAAACCTACATTTTTGTCGGCATACCTCCATTTTTAGATAGTCAATCACAGAACTGCTACTAGACTGGTAGATATAGCTCATGGAAGGAGCTGATGTAACGAGCTATTTGATTAGCTAATGAGATTTCGAGCAGAAGGGTAAAAAATAATTAGCGGTTTACCGATAATCAAGCGGTACACCGTTATAATTCAGCGGTATACCGTTAATTGAAATAGCGGTTTACCCTTATTTAATAGGAATACCTATATTTTCATCGGTGCACCGCTAAAATATGACGCTATACCGCTATTTTTAGCGGTATACCTCTATTTTAAATGTAGGTATAGCGCTATCATGACTTTATACCCTTTTCGCGCGCCATAAAATTGACATACACCTCTGTCACGGTAAGGAACCTCCAGAGACAGAGCTAATGGCTCCGCGATTCAAATTCTCATACATTTGTGGCTCTGTCTCTGGGATCACGAATTAGGTACAAAAACAGGTGAGTATTCATTTTTGTTGATCAGTAATTTTCTTGTGATTAAAAGCGAAAAGTGGGAATGACAGGTTTACATAAGACCATTCATCTGTCTGCTCCAAATATTTGGGCTTAAAAGTCGGCAGGGTTTTCACAGGACCATTGTCGTCGTGAGTCGACCCTATGTGTTTTTCATTCTTTTTACATCATGCATTTATGTACATTCCAACATTCAAACCTAAGCAAAAATTGGCAAGAATTCAATATGAGCAATTTTTATCAGTGGCTATGTCTCTGTCGGTTGACTCTGTTTAAAACTGTCTCCTGATGTTAGACAGATGACAAAAATGGTCACGACACACGTAAATTTCAGTGGGTTGGTCGTCAACAACCTTTATTTTTAATCGGATGTTCATTGATCGAATCCCTGGCGGTCGTTCGCTTTGTCTGGTTCAACCCGATTTAGAATCGGTCCCATATCACCAGAATTGTTTAGATTCACTGCAGTTGTTGTATCACGTGATTCATCACCGTGGCAGTTATCTATATTGTATATATACTCGGCAAAACTGCTAACGCATCACTCAGATCTTTGTTAATATTTATTTAACGAATCCACAGAATGCGTTCAAATTTTGCATATGCCGACTACCACCACTTGATAAGAATCCTATGCAATTTCATAGTAAATGCTACAGCCTGGTCTGAAATAATGAACTTTTAATAAGGACACCCTTAATTCGAAAATTCATAAAGTCCGAAATTTGATTAAAATGGGAAATTCACGCATAACTTTCAAACCTTTTGTATTTGCTGAAAGAGTTAATGTGTAGAAAAGTTAACCTTCGTTAAACAAACTGACGACTTTAACACTTTAGTTGGCGCATAATTTACCCCCGAAATGTAATGTTACATCACTAGTGTCGTTAGTGTCATTGTTGGTGTCGACGGCGACGTCGGCTACGTAGACAAAAACGTATCGGTCTATATCTTATGAACTGTGTGAGATCCAGTCTTGATATTTCACACATAGATAGGTCACACCAAGACCTTTCACCTTTAGACCATAAAATTTGACCTGGACCTTAAAAGATTGACATTTTCTTTTAAAAAAAGGTGCATATGAGCGAGCTACGTTGTCCGCGAACAGCCCTTGTTACGTTAGATAAGGAATTGATTTTTTCAGACTTCAAACCCACAATAAACCAATTAAAACAAAAATGATTGAAAAGGATCAAAAGTTACACGAGCCGAAAAACTGTTTTAGTCCCCTTTTCGTATGACGCGGTCACATAAAAAAGAAAACTTATAAATAGTTTTATGGATGAATGCAGAAACTTGTGGGATAAATATGTGCAAAATTATAATTCTAAATCTTTGACAATAAAGAAGTTATACAAATTTAAAAAGTGACGCGTTAGCTCTTTTGCTTAGTATATATCATCGCTTTTCAATAAAAATCTCGTAACTGCAGCTTGTTTAAAGCTGCAGTTACGAGTTTTTGTTGAAAAGCAGCGATATCTTTTATCAAGCTCATCATAAATTCATACAGATGAAGTGTTTTGCAATGGCATGTCATCCTTCTTTAAGGTTTCTCATATTTCAAAGACATATTTTTCATTGTCAAATAAAAGCAATAGATTTATCTGCAAGTAGTTGACTTATGTCATATAGTATTCCGCTTGCCATCAATCAAAGTGTGAAATTACAAAATCTGTATTTGTTCATGAAATATGATTATGAATAAGAGAGATTAATAGTGGATGATATTAAAACGTTTGTCAAACTAAAATATGACATTAGTTTATAACCCATTACTGCACATTGGCGTTTTTTGACGCATTACAATGAAAAGACCTCCGAAAACATTTGTCTCAAATGAAGAAACTGCTGCTTACTAATAAAAATTTCTTCATTTCCCACTATGTTTTCTATCATTAAAGACCAAATATAAAGAATCCGTCCACTGAAATTTTGTCGTCTGTAGACCAATACGGAGGATTTTCATTAGTTGAACAACTATACATCTACATTTTTATACCTTTGTACCAGACGGCAAACTTTTAAGGCGCGTTCACATTGCAGACCAAATCAACTCGATCAATCTCGATCAAGCGATCGAGTACTGATCGAGCTTGGTCGGCAAGAGTGATCGGGACGATCGAGCGTGGTCGGCAAAAATGATCGGGAATTATTTGACAATAAATAAAGAAGAAGACGTGTAAATACATTGGATCGAGTTTAATCGGGTTTGATAGGGGAATTTAGGCGATCGAGTTGATCGGCAATGGGAACACGGCTTTAGGCCGGCCCAAATCTAAAGACGAAGACTGGTCCAAATACAAATATGTTGTAGACGACACTTTCAATCGAATGAAATCGTATATTTTTCGTTCTTTCTGTGCATAAAACATTGAGTATAATGAAGAAATTGCTCATCATAAATCATTATGCAATTTTCTTCATTTTCTACAATTTTCTCCAAAGCATTTATCTTGTTGGTGTCAAAAAGCGCCAATTTGCTGAAATGGATTAAAGTTTTCTCTTTTCTATTGTAGAGCCTCATCCTATTGTTACAAAACAGTGAAGATATCAACAAAAGTAGCAACTGGTGGCAGTTGGTGGCGATCAACAAAATATTATGCAAAGTAAGTATAAGTAAAAGTATAAGTATAGTCCGGTAACACTATTTTGTCATATGTTTACATATTTCGCATATGTACTGGAGGAAAGAAGGAAAAAAATCTCAATTTCAGTTTAATTTTGCATGTGTTTGGTTCGAATCTTGCAAGTGTGAGACACTTGCAATATTCAAACCATCACATGCAAAATTATAGTAGTTTTGAGCTCAATATTGTGTTGTTTCACATTGGTAAATCTTGTAAACATGTGCCAGTATATTGTGACCGTACTATAATAAATTGTTAGCCAGACATCGACTAGTTCAATTTATCGCTTATGCTGAAGTAGCGAAAACATTCTGTATCGTTGATGAACTCGACCAAAGCGTGGGACATTTTTTCGCGATCATAGTATTCCGTCGGTGTTGTTATAAAATATCGTAACTAAGGCTTCGATAAAGCCGTAGTTACGAGATTTTATAACAACACAGACGGTTTGTCAATACATATCAGTCAACCCGGTCTATTTTTAGAACGAATTCATTGTTATTAGAAAAACTATCCAACCAGATCCTTAAACTCACATTTAAATGCAAGATATCTGTACTTTGTTGTAGCGAAAAACGTCCCTCGCTTTGGCCGAGTCCACCACCAGTGCTTCTGCATCGTTGGTGAACAAGCAAATGTCGTTCGGAAAATGAATTTGTATATGTCACTTTTAAGGCTGGGAGCCACATGACACAAAGAACATCAATTACAGAAAAATCTTCAGTAAATTTGCCAATATCCGAACAATTTGAATTGGGTTTGAAATGATTTGCAACAAGGAAAAAATCACAGCGGAAATGTTCGTCTTCTCTGCTTCAAATCATATTAACCCTTTCCCAAACAAGACCTGGTTTTGACGTCCCTAATAGAAAAGGATTGGGAAAACATTGAAACAAAAGAAGAAACTGCTGATAACCAGCAGCTTCTCCTTTTGTCTCAATATTTTCTATGCCATATTTTACACAAATTCTAGCTTAACTAACATCCATTTTGTCTTTTGTGGCAGTTTTTGAAGTGGATCACCCTAAAAAAATTTCGTTTGGGAAAGGGTAAAAAAAGCCAGATATTGACAAAATTACTGAAGAGTTCCTGCAATCGTTGTAGTTATTTTGTCACATGATCCCCAGCCGTCAATATACAGCCTCTTTAACTCGACCAACTGATAAAAATTGATTATGACATATTTTCTTGAAAATCTAACTTCAATGTTTTCGAAAGTAAATATAGCGAAGATGTTTATGGTTTGAGACTTCAGAAAAAGTTTTGTTTCTCGTCTACGCAGCATAGAACATTGTTTTTAGGCACTCCTATACGTATCGCTCAATATTAATCGTTCAAAAACGGCCCAAAAATTTGAGTGGCCCAATTAAAGGCTGCAAAATGAATTTTCATAAAGATAGGATACCGTCGGAGTTATTTAATTAAAGCTATGGTCACACATAGCCGGGTGACGAACCGGTTTTAGTTCTCATAAACCGCACAATGTTTTGCTACGGAATTCAGGGGTAATTTGCATACTCGACGGGTTGATACGGCAAGATAAGGTTTTTCAATGCGGAATTTACAAAGCAAAGTACGGGTTGGTAAGGGTTGATACGGGTCGACACGGGTTAGACTGAACATTATAAATATATGCAGCTGCGGGTCAATAAGGGTCGGTACGGATAAGGTACGCGGGTCGACACGGAATATGACACTTCCGTGCACGGATATTGAAATCAACGTGGTGGCAAAATTATAAAAATCGCAGTCACACACAGCCGGTTTTCGACGCGGGTCCACACGGAATTAAAAACCGTGTCGACCCGTTTCAACCCTTATTGACCCGTATCGTAACCCGTATAGTCCGGTAAGCAAAACAGCATTTTTTAAGTGAACCCGGATTTGCGGTATATAGAAAATGTTTTGACTGATTAAGGTAGCCAACACCTTCAGAAACCAGAATCTGGTTGATGCCACCTTGTCATCCTTGGGCAACTCTCAGAATTCAAGATGGCGTCCAAGATGGCGGAATGCCATGGTACGAGAGAATAGTTCTGTCCAAACCTATGCATTCATGATATAAAATAGCTTGTGATATGTTCAGAAAAGCTCAGAGAGAATGTCCAAAGAAAAAAATGAGTGATATTCGCAATATTTCATTGTAAATCTTCAAAAATCTGGTAAATCTTTAAAATCTTACCCCACCCACCCCATTTTACATAGAAAAATTAAGTTTTTCGCAACACTGTTAACATTTCCCGTATTCCATATGATTAAATACTCTGATTATATTGATGAATGAAAAATGAGTATTTGGAATGACAAACCCGGCAAAATTGTGTCTCTGACAATTCAAAATGGCGCCAAAGATGGCGGGAAATTTAAGGGTTTTTTTTTTATATCATGTTATATTTTTAAACAAAACATCCAAAATGTTTTGAAATATCTTTAAAATGCTAATAGCCTGTTATGGTATGTTCATGTAAAGCGATAAAAGCGTCTAGTAAATATTAGTTGTGTTAATTAGTTGTATTTCTACCAGAATCTAGGACTGTCACAATATCTTACCCCACCCACTGCTTTTAGAATGGAGAAAATCTAGAAATATACACTTTATACTTTCATACAGAAAAAGGAATTGGGTCCTTTTTGCAGAGCAAATGGTTTTTCTTCTCCATAACTTTCTGCAAGTCTAGGCCTATTCCAAAGTTCTAACTCGGATCATCTTACCTAACTTCTATATTTCATTCGGCAGCCGAAAAAAAATACCAGATAATGTCTTTATGTTTGCAATGCAACTTCTTAAAAGGAAAGTGAAATATAAACTATTAGATCCCATTGATTGATTGATTGATTGATTGATTGATAGATTAGGGTTGAATGCTTCTTCAAACTTACATGGTACTATCGCTGAAGGTTAACACCTAACCGTGAATTTCTGTCGTTTCTCATACCAGTACTATCACAACACCCTTACACAGGCTCCAATTGTTTAAAAATTGTCAAACAGTTAGTGGGAGACAAATTTGTCAGAAAGGATATCTGTCGCGACTGGGGATTGAACTCGGGATCTCATGGATGAGAATCCGATGTTAATTTAAAATAACGTCCAATGCTGTTTGTGAATATTTCTTTATCATTATGATTTTTTTTTCGCATTTTAATTGACAATTGAATACAATTTATAGTATACATTATACAGAAAAAGGAATTGGGTCCTTTTTTCAGAGCAAATGGTTTTTCTTCTCCATAAACCTTCTGCAAGTCTAGGCCTATTCCAAAGTTCTAACTCGGATCATCTTACCTAACTTCTATATTTCATTCGGCATCCGAAAAAAAGTACCAGATATTTGTCCTTCATACAGCATTTTCTTCCTTGTTTTCGGATTTTACAATTATTATATTCACCATCTGTGTAATTTGTAGCTCTTCAGTGGTTGTTTGGTATTCAACCCTTTGAAATTGAAAAATGATTCAATGCGAATGAATTCCAGATGGAATGGGGATGGGAGCGATTTCCAGGGGTCGGGAGGAGGATCCAAATGCTAATCTTCCAACAAATTATATTGATTTCATTGAATAACATGGGTTTAAGTTAATGTGCATTTAGGCTACACAATAATTTCTTTTTAGTGACTTCTATTCCTTATGATTTCAAAATGTATTAAAGGTTGTCATTTTTAAAATGGTACTTACATGCAATATTATTTGGATCATGAAAGTGTACATGATCTCCTCCCTCAATGTTTCATTATCAGTTATTTGCGTTTCGTTTCCACGTGAAAATGATAATAAAAAATAACTCTGCCATACCTACATTAAAGCCATGCTTTAATTGCAATTATTGCTTCGATTGCTAAATTTACATAGAACATGGTACCAGTGCATGCAACAATGGGATGCAACCGAGATATTGTGGTCCTCAGCTACAAACTGGTACCATTACTTATCTCTGAGTCGTCAGCATGTCGCATCAAACATTAGCAAACGTCATATCTTCTTGCATCACCTACGAATTTCTGTCCCCTAAGTTGTTCAGTATAAAAGATGTTTGCATATTGACTGTTGTCATTTCATGCCTACATGTGAAAAAAGTTTCGAAATGTTTTAATACATGTATATGGTATCATGTGTTGTTTAGGCTTACTGGAATGTGGTTTCGAATGTCTCTTTAGGGAAGAGAAACCACTGACTTTTAAATCTTTAGCTTTTATATCAATATCATTCTATTTCCCAAATCAGCAGGATGTTAGGTATTACAAATAATAGACAGACGTCACAACTAGTATGAAACACAGCCATGTGTTTTCTTGGAAGGGATTAAGAAAGAGCGAGAAGTTAATATGACATTGCAATGAAAACTTATCCGATTTTGTAAAAGGCAATATTAGATAGATCTTAGGTATAGTTGGTGAATAATGATTCTGTAAGTTAGGGTTAAATTACAGGGGCGTAGCTGCCAATCTGCGAGTACGCAGCTGAGTCCACATCCTTTTGACCAAAAACATTTTAGGCCAAAAGTGTGGTTTGTAATTTAGATAAACAAAAGTAAAGCTATTCATATCCATTTCCACAAATCCCACCAAATACATTATTTCCCAAATTCTTCGGGGGGGGGGGGGGGGATACCCCCTGACTACCTAGATTTTTTGTATCCATATCTTTTGTAGGCTAGCTTCGCCCCTGAATTTAGGTAAGAGTGTTTTTCGAATAGATCTAATGCAAATTTGATTGGATGGGGCAAAATAAAAAATAAATGATCTTGTCTTTACTCTGTTTGCCAATAGTGATATATAATAAGCTTATAAAAGAACACTAGATTAACATACATTCAAACGTTTCTAACACAATATTTGGAAATAGGTATTAAAGCAAAAGACATCCCTTGTTATTTTGTATGAAATCATCTGTTCCCGCCATCTTAGGTGCCATTTTGAATAAAAACATAGTCAATTAAAGTGTATATTTCTCAAATTTCTCCATTCTAAGAATCTAAATGCAATGGGTGGGGTAAGATATTGCGACAGTCCTAGATTCTGGTAGAAATACAACTAATTAATACAACTAATATAATAGGCTTTTATCATTTTACATGAATACACCAAAACTGGCTATTAGCATTTTAAAGACATTTCAAATCTTTTTGAAAGTTTTGTTTAAAATATAACTTGATATAAAAACACTTAAATTTCCCGCCATCTTGGGCGCCATTTTGAATTGTCAGAGACACCATTTTGCCAGGTTTGTCATTCAAAATACTCCTTTTTCATTCATCAATATAATTAGAGTATTTAATCATATGGAATACAGGAAATGTTAACAGTGTTGCGAAAAACTTAATTTTTCTATGTAAAATGGGGTGGGTGGGGTAAGAATTTAAAGATTTACCAGAGTTTTGATGATTTACATTGAAATATTGCAAATATCATTCATTATTTTCTTTGGACATACTCTATGAGCATTTCTGAACATATCACAAGCTATTTCATATCATGAATGCATAGGTTTGGACAGAACTATTCTCTTGTACCATGGCATTCAGCCATCTTGGACGCCATCTTGAATTCTGAGAGTTGCCCAAGGATGACAAGGTGGCATCAATCGGATTCTGGTTTCTGAAGGTGTTGGCTACCATAATCAGTCAAAATATTTTCTATATACCGCAAAATCAGGTTCACCCCTTTGGCTACCGGACAAGTATCAATTCCGTGTGAATTTCGGGGCAATGATACGGTTTTATAAAATTTTTGGTCTTGTTAAAAAATCTGCACGGATTTCAATACCGTATCATCGCCCGCGTGGACCCGTGTCTCACCGTATTGACCCGCACGGACCCCTTCCAGATAGAAACAAAAGCCGTATCTACCTTTTTCGTGTGTAGTATTGCCTTTATTATTATTATTATTATTATTATTATTATTATTATTATTATTATTATTATTATTATTATTATTATTATTATTATTATTATTATTATTATTATTATTATTATTGCCTAAAATGTGTGTTTTCAGTCTGTTATTGGCATTGTATAACCAGCAGAAACCGGGCGGATATCCAGAGAAATCGTGCATTAATCGACAGATTCACGTGCAATTTCGGACCGGTTTTGCACTCAAATATCCTCGATCGGGGATTTGTTGTGAGTGCTTCAGAAAATTGAAAATAAAGCCGAAATTTTGTCATTTCCCTTTTCCGCGATGTAAATTCTTGTAAGACCCCATTTCCAGTTTACATCCCAATAAATAACTAGGTCTCCCAGTGTAACCTTATCTGATGACGTAATAATTATAGTGACGTAGGTTTAATTCTTGGAATCAAAAAGTAAACAAACGGGCAGCTGACAGATTTTAAACTAAAAGTGGATTTCGTGGACATGGAAGGATAGAAATTAGAATTGAGTGGTTGTGGTCTAGGTCAAATGTGGTGGTAAGCCTATGTGTTTCTTGTTCTTCTTTTAGTAACTGCAATTTTTCCTTTACAACTTTGTTTTTATTGAAATGAACGAATGTCTGAAACGAACCAGACGGTCCAGAGATCTACCTCGGAAATTCCGACCTTTTAATTTATTACTCGCACTGAAATGAACGTTAGAATATCCAGAGTATGTTTCCAAAAGAAAACTAAGTCGAATATTGTTAAGATTTCGCCAACCCAAATGAAGATTATGTCAGTAAAAATGCGATGAAACTTGACTACATAGCTACACGATGAAAATCTAACGGCCCGTCTAGTGGA
Organism: Fragum sueziense; assembly: GCA_963680895.1. Taxonomy (NCBI): domain Eukaryota; kingdom Metazoa; phylum Mollusca; class Bivalvia; order Cardiida; family Cardiidae; genus Fragum; species Fragum sueziense. The sequence continues at coordinate 60,207,326 of OY804594.1, read as the reverse complement.
TATCGAACTTACTCGATATATGTCGAATCGAATGCCGGAAAACTCTGGTATCTGTCGGTGTAAATGTGGCTAAATTTTCACAAAGTTTTTTAGTTATTCGTCTTATTTTATTACATTTCTTTGCAAATTATTCATATTTTATGCAATAATAGCGTCAATTCACGTTTTTTCGGTCGTTAACATTCTCAGAGGCCCACAAAATGGGTTATCGCCTTCGACCTCCGGTCTCAGGCGATAACGCATTTTTAGGGCCTCTGAGAATGTTAACGACCTCAAAAACGTGAATTAACCCTATATTATTATTATTATTATTATTATTATTATTATTATTATTATTATCAATATTATTATTATTATTATTATTATTATTATTATTATTATTATTATTATTATTATTATTATTATTATTATTATTATTATTATCATCATCAATATTATTATTATTATTATTATTATTATTATTATTATTATTATTATTATTATTATTATTATTATTATTATTATTATTATTATTATTATTATTATTATTATTATTATTATTATTATTATCATTATTATTATTATTTTTATTATTATTATTATTATTATTATTGCCTAAAATGTGTGTTTTCAGTCTGTTATTGGCATTGTTTAACGAGCAGAAACAGGGCGGATATCCAGAGAAATCGTGCATTAATCGGCAGATTCACGTGCGATATCGGACCGGTTTTTCACTCAAATATCCTCCATCGGGGATTTGTTGTCAGTGCTTCAGAAAATTGAAAATAAAGCCGAATTTTTGTCATTTCCCTTTTCCGCGTTGTAAATTCTTGTAAGACCCCATTTCCAGTTTACACCCCAATAAATAGTAAACTAGGTCTCCCAGTGTAACCATATCTGATGACGTTATATAGTGACGTAGGTTTAATTCTTGGAATCAAAAAGTAAACAAACGGGCAGCTGACAGATTTTAAACTAAAAGTGGATTTCGTGGACATGGAAGGATAGAAATTAGAATTGAGTGGTTGTGGTCTAGGTCAAACGTGGTGGTAAGCCTGTGTGTTTCTTGTTCTTCTTTTAGTTACTGCAAATTTTCCTTTACAACTTTTTTTTATTGAAATGAATGAATGTCTGAAACGAATCAGATGGTCCAGAGATCTACCCCGGGAATTCCGACCTTTAAATTTATTACTCGCACTGAAATGAACGTTAGAATATCCAGAGTATGTTTCCAAAAGAAAACTAAGTCGAATATTGTTATGATTTCGCCAACCCAAATAAAGTTTATGTCAGTAAAAATGCGATGAAACTTGACTACATAGCTACCAGATGAAAATCTAACGGCCCGTCTAGTGGATATCATACTTAGCCTACTCGATATATGTCTAGTCGAATGCCGGAAAACTCTGGTATCTGTCGGTGTAAATGTGGCTAAATTTTCACAAAGTTTTTTAGTTATTCGTCTTATTTTATTACATTTCTTTGCAAATTCTTCATATTTTATGCAATAATAGCGTCAATTCACTTTTTTTTCGGTCGTTAACATTCTCAGAGGCCCACAAAATGGGTTATCCGGTCTCAGGCGATAACGCATTTTTTTGGCCTCTGAGAATGTTAACGACCTCAAAAACGTGAATTAACCCTATATTATTATTATTATTATTATTATTATTATTATTATTATTATTATTATTATTATTATTATTATTATTCTCTCTTTTTATTTTTGATATCTTATTCTTATTTTTTTTTGTTTTCGATGATGAGTTGACGACTGTCGATGATATTTTGACCGAGAGATATTTTTGTAAAGCGGCTACTAAACGAGAAGCATTGATCCTGGCTATTTTTGACGGTGATTGACAGCACATACATCACTAAATGCAATATGATGTTAAGACGTTGGTATGCCGGTGACGCGACGGCGTGTTGTGGCAGACACCTTGCCGGTCAAGAAAACATTGATATAAAACTGTGCACCGAGCTAAAAATTGTCAAAATGTCGACGATTCCGCATTATCATTACCTCCGTCGGAATATTTCAAATCAAGCTATTTATCAATCAGTCACATAAAAGTGAGGCCTTTACAGAAGCGTAGGATATGCACTTCGTCGAACGAGACCCGACAGGGAACACTATGCAAAATATTAAATTAGGCTCTGCGAGATGTCAACGGCACAATTTTTGATAGGGTTTAATGAGTCAAGACACGTCGACGATATTTAAAAATCCGAGTAATCATCGACACTTTACCGACATCTTCAAACGTGAGAAAGCCGCCGATTGATCGGTTGATTGTAACTTGGAAGACCGACACCTTACGGATTATACAAAAATACTGCTTTCGTCGGCAAAGTCGTCGATCAATCAACAATGTCTGTCCGACTAATCGACGAAAATTTTCCCGGTGTGACCAAATCCCGCCAATCATACAAAGATCGCTTAAATTACGTCGGCCGATGCGTCGATATATCGACGACGTATCTCGTCAAAACTACCAAAACCGGCCCGCACCGTACCGCCGGCGTAATAGAGTGTGTATGGGACTCCATGCAGTTCACGTGCATTGTACCGCTAGACATGAGGTCATTATTCGGTACAGATGATGTACGCCATACGATAGGGGTAGGTACGGGTTGAGAAGGGTCGATGCGGTATGAACCGGGTTGCCGTACACGGAATTGAACATAGTCAAAGAATTTTCGCTGCCGTATCGTTTTAACAAACCGCACACGGAATCTTAACGGGTGGCGATACGGGTCAATAAGGGTTGAAACGGGTCGACACGGGTCGACACGGTTATAATTCCGTGTGGACCCGTATCGTAAAACCGGCTATGTGTGACCATAGCTTGAGCTGGAGTTATGAGGTTTTGCTATAACACCGACGATTTCTGTACAATAAAGGACATGATACAATATTGGACATCAGCATTTTCTTGTTTGTCTCAATATCTTCCCAGTCCTACATTTTTTGTGTCTAGCAATACCAGGCCTTGTTTGGGAAAGGGTAAAATAATAAAGGTCTAGATCTTTTCTTCGAAAAACTGAAAGTGGGGTCTAGTTTTGTTTACGCTCTACACATATAATAAATAACTCGGAGAGGGAATGTTCGATTTAAGTCAGGATGCTCTTTTAAAAAGGTGAAATCGAATACCGCATATTGTTGTTAATATGAGAAATTATTCTCATATTAACATTGAGATGCCGAAAGGGGGTCTTTTGATTAAATATAATGATATTTTCATATAAAAAAGCCATTATTGATCATCAAACGTGACCCGTTTTCATGTCAATTTCATTATACAATAAGCGGTCATATTTAAATAATTCGTCGCTGTTCTATTTAGTTAAAATGTTGCACTAACTAGTACTAATTTTCTTGTATTTTTAGAGAAATTGTCTGTATAATGTTGAAATTTAACATTTTGTTTTACCATTTGCAAAAATTATGTTTTGTAAGATTTCTTTTCGTGCGAATTACACACAACAAAATCTGTGTTATTTCTGTAATATATATTAAGCATCGGTCAAATATTTCGTCGCTTTTCAACAGAAACGTCGTAACTGTAGCTTGTTTTAAGCTACAGTTACGAGGTTTTTGTTGCAAAGCAGCGATTAATCGCACACAGCTCGTTGCTAGGTTGTATATCTTTGTTACAAGTTCTTTTCGAATTTCAAGTAACGTTCCTTTTGCCACTGTAAACCATTCAGGAACAAAGTGATACGAAATTGTTCCAATTTTAGTATTATACAAACAATTTTCAACCAAATTCTATGCTATATATGACACACATATATATATGTACATCAGAATCGGCCCAACATAGAATTTGACCATGGCAAACGATTATTTTTACATTTTAAAAGCCATTACTTCATATTAAATCACCCAGGTTAGCCTACTGAAGGGTATTAGTGACGTCAGGGGAGGAGATATCCAAAATACAACACCTGAACTGTTTTTGTCCTCTCTATGAATTAATTTTAAAAAATGACAGGTAAAAAGAATAGTCCGCCCTTTGTCAAACATCATGATATATCTCGGCTTTTCAACAAAAACCTCGTAACTGCAGCTTGACACAAGCTGCAGTTACGAGGTTTTTGTTGAAAAGCGACGAATCAAACAAAACGAGTCCTCTAGTACTCTTCGTGTGAATAAATGGCTTTATAAAATATTTATGGCAGGTCAATTAATATGACCCTCCATTCTCTTCCCTTTTCAAAGTGGTAAACAATGCTACCATTTGATTCGTTATGTGAAACTGTCTAATGAAAAACGGTAAACAATGCTACCATTTGGTTTGTTATGTGAAACTGTTTAATGAAAAGTGCCATTCAAATGAAACCCGATTAAAGGGACATTTCATTCCAAATTCAATTTTTTTAAAGTATGTCTTGATGCCAAGATTGGTTGTTCTAATGAGTATAAACACTATTGGTTTGTTTAACGTGTTGCCAATAAGCGAGAAACACGCATTTAAAGTTGAGACATAATCAATAAATTGCATATAAATCCGAACTGTTGTCCATAACAATTTGTTCAATTTTAACACAAAAATATAAATTTCTCGTAAAAGGCGCAATATTTTGGCGTGAAATTTTCAGAATTTTCATAAAGAAATATGCTCTTTCAGATAAAAATAAAAGTAAAATTTATGACAAAAAAAAAAAAAAAAAAAAAAACAAACTGAAATGTCACTTTAAAGATATTTAAATTAATATTTAAAGGTAGGGTGTTTTTTTAGTATGTTCGCTCAACACGACCAAGTCATTGGTAGTATCATTGTATGAAAAAGAAACGAAGCCATTTACTTTTAAAATATCCTAAATAGGTTTTATGGTTATATGCGTAGGCGTTTATTATTGTCTTCGTGTTTTATCATGGAAATAGGTAAAACTATCAAAATTTAAAGAATATAAATTGTTTCCAAAATAAAAAGGTAGGAAGTAAAAGAAAGCATCTACGCACGTCCGAATAATAAATCTAGACAAACGAGGTATAGCTCAAGATAATTGACCTGATAGAGCAGCACATGCTAAACAAATGAGATGCTCTGCCAGGTCTATTTATCGTCAGCTATACAGTGGTCCTATTATACGAGGGATGATCCAAAAGTAATGTCACAGTGCCTATAGTTTGGTTATTCGACGTATTCTTGTACAAATAAAGACTTGTCATTCAAGCTTATCCTATTGGATACATGCTTTTTTGAATTTTTTGAATCTTGTCCGAAAAAATATAATGCTAAAAAAGATGCATATTATGCATGTGCGCCGCACGCCCTGGACTATTCATTTGAAGATTATTATTACTTTATCTTCTATCGTTATATCAGAAAAAACACGACAATTTAGCGGATATTTAAATGACGCGACGTCGTGACATTTCTAAGTCATTTTAGAACGTTTCAATAAAATGGTGCGTTGAAATACCAAATAAGCCTCATTCAATTCATCACTCGCATTTGGGAAAATGGCAGAATCGGATAAAAGCCCACAACGTGCAATTCTGAAATTGTGCTAAATGCTTGGAAAAAAGCCGATTAAAGCAACATAAACAATAAATTCAACCTAAAAGAATGGCCTGTTAATAGGAGTCTCATCTACCGTTAGTGCAAGCGTTTTTGGGAGTGAGGATGAGTCGTTTGAAGTTGCAAAACGAGCATTAAGACATGTGTAGCGGCGGAATGACGCCATCGTCCATGTACTTTGCGCTATTTCCGCATCTTAATCTGATTTAAAGAGGCATTCATCATGTAGACCTTAACCAACTGAGAACAAATTGATTCAAGGAATACATTCAAGGAATTGCTGAACGAGTTGTTTGTAAATGCATTTATGAAGTGGGCCGAACTCCACGAACGTTGCATTAAACACGGATTTTGAGAAAGAGTGGACTTTGACGTCAATGACGTGTGTTGTGCGGCGCTGGACACCGATGCGCTATGTAAAAATGTGGTTTATTTTTGTAATACTACACGAAACTTAAGGCGGGTTCACATTGACGAATTTTCCTTACGAATCCTTACGAATTGGACATTCGTAGGCCATTCGTGAACATTCTTAAACAATACGTTAGCATCCGTAAATAACTCGTAAGAATGAAATGCCTTTTTTCTCAATGTCATCTACTGAATGATGATATAGAGATAATATCTTATTGTTTACAACAACAAAAATTAAATGACATTGTAAAAAAAATCGTGCATACTCATAGATTTCGTTTTCAGTGGTCCATTCGGAAAGGCATACGTAAGTATTCGTAAACTATACCTAAACATTCGCAAATAACTCGCAATAAATCGGCGACTATCGCAATGATTCGTGTTCATACGGGGAAGTTTTTTGGCATGTTCAAAATTTTCTCACGAATGTCCACGGATTGAATGTCCCGTTATTCATTCGTAAATGACTCTTAGTTTATCGCAAATCACTCGCAAATCATCCGTGTGTGATTCACGAATATATACGATAACTTTACGATTATAAACTAGCCGGGATGTTTAAAAAGGCGCACTTATGGTATGAGATTCCGAGAATGGTACTAAAACAGACCAGGCTCAGCAAAAGGCCTGATTAGGGTTATGTTTGATAGAAAAGCTGAAAAAAGGGCAGTGTGAGTCCTGGTAAGACCTTGTGTAGGCCTATATGCAGAGTCTTATCATGATAGACATCTTTGATTATATCAGATATGAACGTCATCGTTTGTTATATGTTTTGTTTATATGTGAATAGTTCGTATATCATTTTGTACATGATGTGAACAATAAAAAAAATATTTGATTTGATTTGATTGAGTAGGCCTATGTCAAAATTGTAGATAAATAAAATCAATGACAGAGGAAATACTATTTAATGTTTTGTTAAACGTCAAATGATTTCTAATTGAATTTGCAAAAAAATGAGGACTAAGAGCCCATTTTTTTTCAATGCATTTATATGCGCTGGGGTCATTTTTTTTTTATCCCAGCTCAAAATTGACGATAAGTCCTTCAAACGTTGTTTCGATGTCCAAGACAATTTGACTTATTATCGACGAATATTAGATGGACAAAGTAAAAAAGTAAACACGCATCGGAGAACAACTTTGAATATATCAGGCATAAATATATTTCTGGGGTAACCGTTATAAATGACCCCACACTATGTATGAGAGTTAACACAATAGAAACACATAGGGTTTCTTTCCCAAACGGCAAGATTTTTTATTGTTTCAATTTGAATGGAGTTACAGACGACACAATTAATTGATGTAAGAAGTGAAAACTTTTTGTGTTATTGAATAGAAAATTGTGAACAGAAAAAATTACATTGCTGATTATACAGCAATTTATTCTTTTCTCACATTTTTTTCCAAAACCATGGGACGTCAAAACTAGATTTTGTTTGGGAAAGGGTAATTATTGTTTTGAAGAAATTGTTAGTACAACCTAAGCTTATTTCGTTCGTAAGACATATTGTCTTGTCGAATGTCAGATTTTCAATAACGAGGTTGTCTTTCTTACAACAACAACAACAAAATAATAACAAAGGACTTGTAAATATTCGTAACTAAATCGGTAATACTCCTATTGATTCGTAAATAATCCGTAACCAGCCCGTAAACTAGTCGTAGAAATACGTAAACCGTCCGTTAAATTCGCTCAAATCGTAACAATACGTGTACCTTTCGGCAATGTGATTACGAATGTCCAATTCGTAAGGAATCGTAAGAAAATTCGTCAATGTGAACCGACCTTTAATGAAAATTGGTGTATGTATTTAGACGTTGCGTCAGTTATTGCTTAACTTTTTGTAACATGACGTCGGCGTTATTTTAACGTCTCAACGTCGCGCGTTACTCTCAAATTGCGTTAAATAATACGTGTTACAAAAATGTAGTAGTAAAGACTTGTAATTAAGTGTGTAGGCCCTTATGTACATGTTTGAGGGCTTATTGATCTAAAAGAGATCAAATCATTCAATGAGATAGTTTGTTATGTATTACAAGTTTATAGTAAACGTGTGCCATTTTAGCATAATTAAGTTAATCACATAATATTTTACAAAGATCTTTAATCTAAGAAATGGCACTGAAAGCATCTTACAACTGTTTCGCGCGTGTTCCTCTTCGGTAAGAACTAACACACCATTTTCAAGATAGTTTATGTTGATAATGTAGCATATGATTGAAGAATACACTGTCTCGCTTCTATTAGACTTGACAACGCGATATGTCCATTTTTTCTGGAACGTCCTCTATTTTTAGGCATTTTCAGCTTTCGCCGTTTGCGTTTGCAGGAAATTATTTTCCCAGTAATCTGTAAGTTTGTTACTCGATGTATGAGGAGAAATTTGACATGGAAAAGATTTAACAAATTTCCATTAGATTCTGCAATATACGCGATTCAACTGATTAGCATTGAGCGTTTGAAATAATTATGACAAATATAATATTACTAGTAGCAGTAATAGATACTCATACTTACTTTACCTAACATTAAAGATAAATGAAATAACTATTAACAATAAATTAATAAGATGCAGTGTGTACATATATATAAATGTTTTGGTTTCTTATGTGTTATTATACTTATACGCGATACGAAATCAATTTATAGCACAGTTTCTCTCCGCCGTAAACGTCATCATGACGTAAAAATACCTGTTACCGGCGGATTGCTTTATGACTTCAATATTGTAATTTAAACCGCGAATAAGCAAATCATTGTGAAATGTGTTTTAGAATAATTATATCTTTGTATTGTTGAAATTTCATTGAAATCCACCAGCCTATATAAAAACAATACACTGTTTTCTAAAGTTATTTGCCTTTTTCAACACCGAAAACGTCTTTTTTATTGGTGCTTCTTTAGCCCTTTTTCTTCCAAATAAAACGAACATTTGCTACAGAAAACACCATAAAGTTAATAGAAATAATGCACTTTTAATGTAGGTCACACAGATATAAATCGTTTGATACTATTTAGAATGTATGCTAAATTATTTCCATACTATCGGTATAACTACGAGCTCTTATGAAGCGTTACGTAAATACCGGTGAACGTCAAACGTCGTGTGACAAAACGGTTAGACATTTTGAATTTGCAATGACAAGAAGAAAACTGTTTCAAAACATGACAAAGTATACATTTTTATAAGCGTCAACATATGTACTTTTGGAAAATTAACACCTTTTCATTAGAATTTTCATTATTATACACATATACATATAGAGAAGTAACGTACATTGCTAGATTTTAGGCATTTTTCGCACGTGTGACATCATGGTTAGACATTTTAAAAAGATTAGAAATGGCGTTTTCTCTGATTTGATATCAATGACTAATAAATCAATTCGATTGGTGTCTAATGTACTTTTTCTTAGTGTAAAAAGTTTCTTATTTAAATGCATCACAGAAAACATATTTTTGAAAATGTCCCGACTGTATAATTTTAAATACAAAAATCACGCCACTATCGAGTATACTTACTTTGATTATATTTTGAAAACTAATGTTGAATCTTCTCTCGCACGTGAACAACTATGAAGAGGAGATATTTTTACATCGTTTGATACTTTTTTCCCACAGATTCTCCCAAAACAGACGAAAACGGAGCAATTTACGCATAAATTTTCACTATAATGTGTTACAAATCACCGGCGAAAATTGCGACGTCGCTGGATGTTCACCGCGCGATAAATAAAAAATAATTGAATATTTGAAAAATATAAAAACATATTTACAATGCCAGTATTTCATTCTTTCTATCAATATAAATTTTGTTAGTGTGCGATAAATAATAAGGGATTTATGAAGAATCGAATTAAACATAAACGCAGTTTTTACAAAGTTAAGCAATAACTGACGTGACGTCAAAACGAATGTTAGTCTTTCGGCATGTAAAATTGCTTGACGATACGTTCATAAAATCACCAAAAACAACGTTTGTGACATTACTTTTGGATCATCCCTCGTACATTCAAAGTTAAACGAGAATCGATACAAATATTTTGGTTTATTCTAGGGGTGAACAGGTATCAGTGTGTATAAGTTGTTACTATAAATAGTCAAATATACATCCTGCCTCCCCTCTTTTCCGTTATCGGTCTATTCCCTCATTAGTAAAAGATTTTGAATCGTTTATAAGCTAATCTGATGTTTATAAATAAACCTTTAACCTATAAAAATACGTTATCATAGAGACGCACGTGCAAATCGTCTCGTCAACATTACTTCGATATGTTTCGTATCACCTATAATTAGTAGCTACAGTTTGCGCCACATCGTATGGCACAATGTTTATATAGGCAAAAGAAAGTATACACTTTTGTTTTTCGATATCTCTCTTAATTTTTATCATATCGACTCAAATTTTTGTAAAATATATTTCTATACATAAACCAATAATACAATGTTGTTAAATTCCATATGCAATTGCTTGATTACACCTACTTTTGCTGCATGCCGATTTTACAAAATTTCGCACGTGCGACTTAGTGGAGCATCAAATATTGCTATCAATTTGTATTCAATTTCTTTATTATTTGTCACAACAAATCAAAACGTTGAAATTTATCTAACACTATAACACAATATTCAGTGGCTGGTAGAATTCGATCAATATGCCCTTTTTGCCATAAAGTTTTCAATGACACAGTATAATACGAAAGAAACGTGACACAATAAATAAAGTGTACACGTAGTCGTGTAGCATAGGAACATTCTGTGTAAATTTAATCACAACCCGTCTATAAGTTTAGAAGGAGTTATGCCAGATAACTTGTTTGCATCAAGTCCCCCTTTGCCATGACGCATCGTGATATGGAAAATCATTAACAATGCACCCATGGTCTTAGGTGACTGAGCACTTTCTGTGAGAAAAATATCCAAATCCCTTCATAAATGTAGGAATAGTGTCAATGGGAATTCTTGCATTAATTTATTGATTAAACCCCCTTTTCGACGACGCTGTGCCGTATGAAAAAATCTTCGCAACGGAAGGAAGGACGTATAGACGGTAGGCCAAGAAGCCTACATCAACAAACAACAACGTTTCTGTGGCGTTTAAAAATCGTAATAATCTATAAATCGTTTTCGCAGAAAACATTACAGAATTAGGGTGTATACTTATTTTTGCCTCTCAGTATATTTTGTTCAAATGTAATTGAACGTTAAAGGGGGAATAACACTTAACATCTTACAAATTTTCAGAGAACTTCGTGCAAAAAATAAATATATATTATGAAAATATGGCCTTTAAATTGCATCTATGCCAAATCTTAGCTTTCTATCTTGTGTATTGGCTAGGATGTTGACGGATTTAAAACCCCATATGTTTTATTATTATAATTTTTATCCCCCCGACAAAAAATCATGGGGTTTTAAATCCGTCGACATCTAAGCCAATACACAAGGTAGAAAGCTAAGATTTGGCATATATGCAATTTAAAGACCATATTTTGATAATATATATTTATTTTTTTGTACGAAGTTCTCGGAAAATTTGCAAGATGTTAAGTGTTATTCCCCTTTTAAACAAAACATAAACACGTGCCATACGATGTGGCGACAACTGTAAAATGGATACATTTTGTTGTTTGACGGTAATCAGAATAATATGGGACCACTATTTATCAAGTTATATATTCATTACCTTTCGCTGCTTGTCAGCACCCCACCCATTACTACAGCTTAAAGCTGCTGTTACGAGGTTTTTGTTGAAAATCAGCGACGATGTGTTTTTTTGTCAATCTCACCAAGGGTTCGATATCAATCTTAAGCATAATGTCTGACTTTAGTTCTTGTCTCGTCTTTTCTCTCATCTTATCTTCTAATTAACCTATTATGTTGAAAAAGCACATTTCACTGTTTTTTCCCGCGGAAAGTTTTCTCACGCATACGACACCTTCAGTTTTCTTTATTTTAGAAAAAAACCAAACCTGTTGCATGCGTGGAACCAGTTTTTTTGTGACTTTTGGTAAAACAGAAAATTCGTTATGTTATATCCTTAAAGGCGGTGTTAGGATTGCTTTTCAGGAATAATTGAAAAGGCCTTGAAAACGTTTATTCTTTTATTGATACATGTAAGCGGAAAGAGCAAACATACAAGTATTGTTGAAAAATGTTATCATCAATGCGATTTTATAACATTATAAAATAAACTGACACGATTTAAAAACGCAAAACACGTTTTTATTAACCATTCCTTTCATATTGCCTTGATCGGCACCATATTTGGGGACACGAATGAGACAATGTATACGCTTCACACCCAAGCGACTTTATCGCGTTTTCTGTTAATTATCAGGACATCTGAACCGCCCATCACTAAATGCTCGTGTGTCTCGTACATTCAGATCACGTGTTAAATCACCAAGATTTTTTGTGTACAAATTGCCACTTTGATTTACTTATTGAAAACATACGAGAACAACGAAAGAAAATTGTGTACAAAATGCCGAGACTTACTTTGCGAAAAAGGAACCGAGTTTTTTGGCTTTTGGTTTGCGTTGTTTCGCAAATGAAGGTGGCTAGACGCTTTAATGTAGCCGAATCGACGGTTCTAAGGTTTATGAGACGTGTAAACGACACGGGAAGATTAACAGACCATCCACGTCCCGGTCAGCAGCGTGTAACAACTGTACGTCAACATAATTTTATCTGTCAACGTCACTAACGCAACAAATTTGTGACGGCTCAGTCTACAGCAAATTCTATGGTTGGTAATCGCGGGCGGCCTATACATCGCGGCATGATGATAAATCGCCGGTGAAAACACGGGGTTCGCTGTCGTCGTCGTCGATGCCAGGCTCTTGACTCAACGTGCATTTTGGCATAATCTGACGTCCATTCAGACATTATTCGTGGCTTTAAAGGTCATTTTCTGTCCTGTTATATTAAGAATTGTAAAATTTACAATTTTACATGGCTATACGTTGGTTTTGTAAGATGTAGGAGATATCGTTTGTAAAAGTACTTTTTTGCGTTTTTAAATCGTGTCAGTTTACTTTTCTACTTGGCCGTGTAAACTTATAGTGAAACTCATCCTTTTTCGTTTGTTTAACAAACAGGTACAAAACAGAGACGAGGAGTACATGCTGTACGGGTTATTCCGGATCTAACTGCTATCGTAAGTTTTAGCCTTGTTACAGAATAAGGAACGACAAAGAATTTAGTTTGGTTTATTGGCTTTTTTACGCGGTTTTCAACAACTAAGGCTGGAGCACCTAACCATGGATTCCCGTTTTTTCTCATACCAGTACTACCACAACACCCTTACCGAACCTCCAGCTACTCCCCCAAATAGGTTGTCAAACCATTGATTGGTGACATTTTCATCAGCAAGGAATAGTATATTGAAGGAATTGTTATAAACTCTCGTAGCTCCGGCTTGACCCAAGCCGCAGTTGTGAGATTATAACAAAACCGACGGTTTATAAAAATACATATATGGGCAAAACCAGTCTATATTTGCACAAAATTCATTGCCATAATAGTAAATGCTATGTTTACATTTTGTACAAGAAAAAAATCGCGGAGGATGAAGATGCTGTGTGTCCTGTAGTACATTGAGAGGTAACGAAACAGTAGAGCTATTTGCTCTCCAAAAACTGCTGAACATTACGTGTTATTGCAACACCAACGATACAATTTGCTACATGTACAGAAATATACGTAACTAACCGATTCGTTGTTTGTTGTAGCGACGTGTCACGGATCCAATTCTCTGTATTCCTGCAATCGTTTTGAGGGTAATGTTGTACACAAAGATGGGTCTGTTACAAGGTGCAGTGGGGGCGCGTGTACCAATCCTAATAGTTGTGTCAAGTGTAATAAACCGGGGTACTACGCTGACTCGGATTATGGTTATTGTCGAGGTAAGTGAATAATAATAACTAGGATGTAATAACATGCAAAGTGCCATCCATAATCGGTACATCGCTAAATCTCACATTATGGTGGAATACCCATAATGACGTCGCGCACGGTACTGGGGAACTGAATGTAACGTCAAACTAGCGAACGTCATTATTCTAATAATAGCGGAACGTTGAAGTTTTTACGTAGACGGTTGTGTTGTGCTTTTAGTGCTTACTTTCTGTACAAACTAGTGTGATTTAAAAAGACAAGACCATGTTTTGATAAAATCTCCACTTTTTCTGTCTTTTGCACTTCTTCAGCTTTAATTCCACTTTGATTCATTTAATTTCCTCTTAAAATGCCCGAAATAGATAGTTTTAAGGCTACGCCAATTGAAAAAAAGGTTAACGTTTATAAAATTTTTGTCAACACGAACAAATTTGAACATCTTTTTTACGTTTCATTATTTTGCGTTGAAATTTTGATATGACAAACAAGAAAAAATAATATTTCCACATTGAAATTAAATCGCTGTATGAATAATGGAACCTGTATTTTTAAAATCTAAATGGTAAAACAGTAGAGTTTTCAACGACCTGAAACAATTTCTGTCCACACGCATCTTATCTCATTAATGCATCGTTTATTATGCTAACTAATTTTCATGTATATACTCCCCGTCATAAGAAAGTAGCCACTTGTCTAATGCAAATGGTCGGCAACATTAGGATTATTCATAAACGTACCGAAATTAATACAAAAGATTTAGGCATGTGAAGTAAAAATGCTTCCGTGCAAGTATCGAATAAAGTCAAATTATGCCATTAGGTATGGTAGCTTGGTGGTATTTCCAGGAAATCCGTAAATGATACGGAACACACTACTGAAATTCAAGGCCATATATAGGTCCAGAAGCGGGCCAAAAATGAATAAGAAATTGTGTTTTGTGATACCTTTTTATTCGAAATGATTACAGACTAATAAAAGATTTTCATTTCACCCTAGACCCTTGCTAAATGGCGGTTTCCGGTTTTAGCCCAACCAATCCCCAATTTCCTTTCAAATGCTCTATTCGTTGAATTTTTGTTTCTGTTTGTTCTTTAGCAAGTTCCAAATTAAGAAAATGTTTTCATTCACTTTACCCACCGACCACTTCCGGTTTTTAACGAAACATTTGATATTGAGACATGCTATACTGAAAGTGCTAAATTTTCATAGACCTCTACCATTTCAACGGAATGATTGTCTGTAAAATTGAAATGGGACTTTTGTTTGTGTTTCAACAGCGTCAATTTTTGCAGAAAATGAAAGCTGTAAGTGAACAAAAGTTTACTTCATATCCTAAAATACTGTTTTGAACCAATATTACAACTTAAGATGTTTCTGGGCATGTTGGAAGCATTTAACCATTGAGGTGTAAAAAAGAACCACTGGGAATGAGTATGAATGTGTAAAACGGAAAGACATTACGAATTGTGAAAATTAGGGTTATTTGAAAAGCGGCTACTTTTTTATGACGGTGAGTATATTATAGAAAAAGAGAAAAATAATATTTCTTATATCAAGTTTTGTTGCATTTCAGTCATAAATTCACAAAATATCAAACAAAATTGTCCTTTTTTCTGTGACGTAATTCTAATTGTTACACTGCGATTTTTTGTGAACAAACTGGGCTTATTTGCGTAATCGACATCGAAATTTGATTTACGCTCGGCAAAATATTCTACATGTACAGGATTTCCGCTGTCATATAACATATTTTTCAATGTGTTTGACGTTACTTAATCGCAAAGTTGTTTATAAATATCCGTCGCCGTTGAAAATTTATGTGTTACATGTTACACGCGTTTTTTCGCCGAATTTACGAACAAAAATTCTTTCTAGCAATTTTATACAAACTAGCAACCTGTAAAGAGTAAGTCATTGAAAAAGATCATGGTTTTACGGTTATTTTGACATAAGGCCTAACAAAGTTTTAGGAAGGCAAACGGTTCTTGCAAAATTCAGTTATGAATCGCAGAGGCTAGCGTTTTTTGAAAAGTTCCCCAATACCGTGCGCGACGTCTAATGTTGCAATTTTGAGTTTCACAAAACATCGGACTTTTTCGAGAGTCGTCGTCACGTATCCGAACCTTTTCGGGCACGGTCGTAAACATTCTGCGGTGGAAAGTTCCACCGCCGAATGTTATCGACTGCGTCCGAATAATTTCGACGTAGCGTGGATCTCGCTAGGGGTAGTCTACCTTGAGACCCTTTCCAAAGTTCCCATTGTCAATCTGGAGAGCCAGAACAGCTTTCCACACATAGCCGGACTTCTTTTTATACGCCCGTCGAAGACCCGTGGCGTCCAATATTCGGGTGGACAAGCGGCTGGCGTACACTTTTTTGTCAGGAGCATAACTCTGTCACCTTACGTCCGATTGACTTGAAACTTGACAGTTATATTCTTCTTATAATTACGGAATGAAGAGCACAAGAACCATAAATCTACTTGGCCTATTTTTGAGGTATTCTCCTCTGTTGTTTTTCATACCTGAGTATTGTACACAGTATATCTCTAAAAGTATAACAGCTAGGATCATGAAACTTCATGTGTGGATAGGAAAGTGCAATGCATAAGAACCATAACTCTATACGGCTTATTCTTCGAGTTATTGACCTTTTTGTTTTTTCGTGCTTCGATTTGTCCGGAGTATATCTCTAAAACTATAATAGCTAGGACCACGAAACTTCATGGGTGGATAGATCTCATAGAGGGTAAGAGCAGTGCATAAGATCCATAACGCGATTTGGCTTATTTTTTAGTCATTGCCCTTGATTTTTTCATACTTCGTTTTGTCCAGAGCATATCTCTAAAAGCATAATAGCTAGATTCATGAAACTTTAATCAATCCGCCCCCAGTCGATATTTTAAAAGCAGTGTGACGGGCGTATCGTTTGACAGTTTGACACATTGTTTCGTATGTAAACTATTTTTTTTCTTTTTGTGTCATTCATGTCTTTTTCCGTTTAAAGAAACCGTGAAAGTATTTATGCCAATTTTGCAACTCTATAGCCTTATTTAATTGTTAATATGAACGTGTTTTATTTGTGTAATCGAAATTAGAATCTACCGTAATTGAAAGTAGTGCCGATCAACAACTCAAGGGAGGTAACAATTCCGTTCAGGGTTGTTCGACATTCTTGGTCTTTGTAAGAAATTTGATAAAAAGAAAAGTTATGCGAACATCGCTTAGATACATATGGGAAACTACACAGCGTCTGATTAATATGTTATAAAAGAAAGGTAGAGCATTTATAACATGCACCACCATTTACACGGTGGATAATCATATGATAAAACAATTTCAGAAAACCTTCAATAATGTTATTAATACGAGACCGATTTGAATTCGGTTTAAAGCAGAGAAGCGCATTAGATGATCGTAATGGATTTTTAAAAAATAGACTGATAAAAAAGTTTTTGAAGATCAACCAAAATTTTGATTGATCTTCAATAACTTTTTATCAGTTAATTTATCAAAAATCCACTACGTTCAGCTTATTCCTGGCATTTCACCACTTTTTCAGCTTCAAACAGAATTCAAATTGATATTGTTTTAAGAAAGATATTGATGAATTTCTGAAAGTTACGTGATGTAACTTTCCACTGACTGGCAAATGTTTGGGCCATGGGCCTTAGTCGTACTGAATTATTCATCCCTTGCTTTCAACATTGATATTAAGGATTTACTTTTCTAATCCATAAGTTGCAAAAGTAAAGTCATATCTAGAATTGGTTTACTGATTCAAAGTGAGAATCTTGTAAATGTAATTTGTTTGTGAAACGAATCATTCAGACTCATCTCCACACATAGCCGCTTTTTGACATCCCTCACAAAATGCTTTCGAAAATACGTGTGGGAACTGTAGAAATTGCTTGTAAAACAATTTCTTTATTATCCACATTTTTATAACCCAAAATGCAAAGATTTTCAGAATTTCGTCAACTTGAATTCGTTGTGAAACGAATCATTCAGACTCATCTCCACACATAGCCGCTTTTTGACATCCCTCACAAAATGCTTTCGAAAATACGTGTGGGAACTGTAGAAATTGCTTGTAAAACAATTTCTTTATTATCCACATTTTTATAACCCAAAATGCAAAGATTTTCAGAATTTCGTCAACTTGAATTCGTCTACAACACCTTTGAAATTGGAATAGTCCAAAATGTTGCCGTCTTGTAAAGGGTTGATATTTTTCACTTTCAGCATGTAAAAGCATCCCGAATTGTGACATACCTGATTGTTCTAACGGTGACAGCAGTGTTTGTGAAAAATGTTCCGGAGAAGTGAAATGTGACACTCCAGGCTATCAGGTGTACACCAAGAGCTCGGATAAGAAGTCATGTCTGAGTATGTATTGTCAAGGGGCTGTATTCACCAAAATGTCTAAATTGATTGTTTAAAGCAAAATTACATTACTAGTCATCTGATTGGATTAGACGAAAGTCTATGTCAATCGGATGGGATGTTGTGTAGTTTTAAAGGTAAACTTGGAATAAGACTGGATGGTGAATACTATCCAAGATATATATCGCTCATTTTCTTCAAAAAACACCATGCAACTTCGGCTTTTTAGAAGCTGTATTTACGAAATTATTTTTAAGAAAAAAAGTGGTAATTATGTTTTTTTTATCATTAGACTAGATATTTTCTTTTTCATTTGAAAGTCTTGGGTACACTAAACTTATAACCATTCACGACTCAAACAATTGAAACAAAGCAATGCAAACAAAGTGAAGTTTTTAGAGAATAACTTATTTTTGAATAGGGCAATATTCAAGTTTGTAAATTGTAGTAAAACTATTCCTGAGGCTGTTGAGATCATTGAAAACAACATCGCAATGCCAAAGGGTTTAATGTAGAGAACTTTTGAATTAACTAAGCTTGGTATAAACTCGCACATTTTTGCTATCACTCCGAAAAGTTTTTGTGCGTCAGAATGTCCGGTGATGTTTGCATAATCACAAGACAGGAATAATTTTCACACAGAAAGCAAATAACAAGCACAAGGCAATGTAAAGTTTGGCAGTGAAACCGTACATTTACCGGACATTCAGACGGACATTTAGACGCCCATGGTGAATTGACACCGGATAGACCAGAGGCGCGTTTTTAGAGCGAGATTTTTCAGATATATATTTTAGGATAAAACGTTCAAGATTTCTAAGCCGCTCATTAGGAGGAGCCATGAGACGCGACGTCAGCTACTGGTACTCATAAGCGTAACACGACGTCAAAATCTTTTTAACGTTAACCGCTTTATATCATCTGTTGATCAGAAGGTTTTTGTCTACTAAAGATTGTTTGTGATGAGAATTATATTCGGTTGAGAAGGGGAAGGTTTTGTTATTACACAAATTCATCAGTTATTCATTATGTAATACTTTTCCCTGCTATAATAACATCGTACCGAAACTCCACAGAAATTCTAATGATGATATGTTACCGATATTCCATTCCAATATTTTTCTAAATACCGTTCCAAAAGCTGGAATTACAAGTAGTTTTCAGTAGTTGTGACTGGATTTATCAGAAAATGAATGAAAAACAACAACAACAACAACAACAACAACAACAACAACAACAACAAAACCCAGATGACTGACGTCACTCGGAACTACCGGTATTATAAAGATCATGATTATAGACTAACATGATAGCAAAATTAAACAATACCGACAATATTTCAGTCTGGTCCAAATTCAAAAATCTACGAATGACTAAAATGTATTCTCACTTTTCCAGACTATGCATTTTAAGGTGCCCGTTCATCATATTGTTTTGAAAAACTTTGTGAGAAACAAGATATCGGTTATCATAGTTGTTTTGACTTATTTAATGTGTTATAGCATTTTAAAGGGCATTTTGTTTGTTTTTGTTTTGTTTGCTTGCTGGTTTTATCACTAATTTTGTCAATTGTTCGAATTTTGAAATTATAAACATTTTAAGGCGGAGAAATGTAAATTTATAAAGAAACGACTTTAATAGACGAACATAAAAGTTAATGTGCAACGTCATAATATAACATTACGTCGGAAAATCGGTGTGTTTTCGAAATCGCTTTCGGCACAGTGTTTTTGATATTTTGAAAGCATATCTGGCGACATATCTTATCATTTTAACTAAATATTCAATAATAAATTTACTCGCATTCTATATAACAATCATAGAAAAAATATGCAGGATTTGATTCAAATTTTCAAGTTGAAACACGGAAATTTACTAAAATTTACTCCATTTTACGGCTTTTTACGTCATTTTTCTTACACAATGAGACACAGGTATTCTTTAATTGTGAAATGAGTCATGTATAGAATGACGCGAAATTCTACACATTAACTGGAAATTAAATTTACATTTAGGTGATCTGAATCGAAATTTCATCATCAAATTTGTTCAAGTCTGAATTCTTATTTACACGTAAGTTCACATTTTCAAAACGTTGCGATTTTCGCATACGGACATTTTTGTCATAACTTTTTCGATTACGCTTATTATTTGTTTCTTATAAATATTGCAAGTACGACACATCATATGATAGCATATAGAAATTTGCATTTAGGAATGTATTTTCAAAGAAATTCTCCGTCGATAAACCATAACAGTCACATAAGAAAATTCTCAATGCGAAGTTAAAAATGAAAATGAACGTCGGCGGACATTGTCAAAATCATCCGCTTCATTCAAAACTTTGTTTTACCTCGCTCATAAGCATCAACTTTCACTTAACCTTTCGATAGAAAAAATACGTACAAATAAGTTCCGAGAACAAATTTCTGATGGCTGCATTTTTCATGTCGAATTTTTGTCTTTCTCTCGATTTAATTAATTCTTTTTTACTACAGGGGACACATTTTGCGCTTTTCTCGAAAACTTTATAACTTTACCACAAAAGCTTTTTATCTCGAAAAATCACAACGACTGTAACAGGAAGAGTCATCGCAACTGTCTGCATGGAAATCTAACGTTTGCTGTTATCCGCGTTGAAGTAAATCAATGTTTTATACGAGCGCGTTGTTACGCGGGGACATTGTGAAATAACGTTGTTTCACAAATTCTGATTGCTCGGAAATGCTAGGAACAAAACGCTCACGTTTTATTGTTATACCATATGAATCCTTATTTTATAAGCTTCACTTAAATATATATCACAACGTCGTATTTTCCAATACAGGAGCTGTTACCGGTACTAATTCACCACGCACCGTGCACTTTCTGAATGAGTACCAGTAGTTGACGTAACGTCATTACCCTATATTTTTTGTGGAACTCCTCTGTCAACTCTGTGGAAACAATATAAGAGAAAATTAACTGAGTTGTTCCGAATTCTCCATTATTCATAAATCGTGGTGTTCCGAATGCTCCATACTTCACACAAATGTGTCATCATGGCGTCATTTGTATAAAGTATGGAGCATTCTGAACACATCGGTCAAAATTTCGGTCTTGAAACGACTTTATCTAAAATATATAAAGAAATTCATTCTAAAAAATCTCGCTTTACAAAACGCGCATCCGAAGATCATGGATCGGGTCCGTTGGTTCGGTACTTTTCGAAATTACTTGTTTTTGTTTCGCTACAGAGGCGTGTTCGTGGAAGCCAGGCGCTCGATGTTATCCCGGTACTTGTGGTGGAGACATGGTTCTAGCCGATGATTGTCAGTGCGCGGAGGGATATGGTCCCAGTCCTGGCGATTGTGATACATGTAACGTATTTCAGATTAATTCAATTTCGCATAAACACAAATTTCACACTTTTAATAAGTTGTTGAGACATTTTAAGTGTCACAAACGAAGACTTAAAGTCAAAATAGGGTGTTAAATTTAGATAAATTTGGTTGCTTCTTTATTGAAAGATGTAGGCACTGTATCAAAACCACCTAGATTAGAGTAATGCTCTTTCATCGACAAACATTGAATACCATGTTTTAATAGCAAAAGTTATTCCAGTAACACAATGTAATATTAGAAAGTTGTTGAAAAGAGCAAAAGACTCGAATAGTTGACGCATTCTTCTGTTTTAGTTTCATCAAGTGCAGACGACCTTATTAAACCAAAGGTTTTAGAGCTAGAAGGATTTCTTCAGAAGAGTAACAATCCAGCTTTAATTATACCAAATCCAGCCTACAAAGATACTAAAGTATGGACGAATGTGGTTGATTGGTCGAGTATAAAAGTTAGCGTGAAGAGCCAGTATGTAGGTCCTACTGCTATTCCACCGTCCTACATTGTGAAGGATCAAACCAAGATTGGAGTAAAGTCTGTCAAAGTAGAGTCGGTGTTTCGTAGAGGTAACATTTTCGCCCGGTATTGATTTAATATTTAACCCTCACCCAAACAAGACCTGGTTTTGACGTCCCTTATAGAAAAGGCCTGAGAAAACATTGAGACAAAAGAAGAAACTGCTGAAAACCAGCAGTTTCTCCTTTTGCCTCAATATTTTCTTAGCTATATTGTACGCAAGTCCAACCTTGATTAGCATTCATTTTGTTGTCTGCAGTGGCTGTCAAATTTGACCGCCCGATTTTTTGTCGTTTGGGAAAGGGTTAAAGAGAAAGTTTGATGAAGAATATTTCCACAATAAAGACAAAACAATGCCCACAGAGAAGACACAACTAGTTTAGAAAAGTTTAAACGCGGAAAATGGGGGCGCTGATGGCCAATGTTTTCTCTTTTTTCCCAATAATTACTTGCACTCTTTGGCGTCTTTGCTATGTTATACATGTATCAATCCACATTGATCGTACCAGCAGCACGTAATTTAGGCTTGTCATGAACGTTTTTGTTTCGTTCCGGACAAAAGCGTTAATATACCATCCAAGTATAAATGATTTCGATTTTTGAATGAAAAGAAGCCAGTGAAATAAATGTCTAAAAAAAACCCCAAAGAATTGTGATATGCCAAAATGTATTACTTGCAACTGAGCCCCTTTTAACACTTACGAAACAACAAGACCTGGTCCCGGTTTCTCGAAAAAACTTAAGTACGTTATCATGCTCAAATCTGAGCACCGTGCTCAAATCGCACGAAATCCACGTGAACTTCAATCGAATACCCTACAACGTTGGAGAGTATCCCTTTGAAGTTGAGCATGTTCTCATGAGTATAATTATACTTAAGTTTTTTCGAGAAACCGGGGCCTGGTTTTATATCAATAAAAAGCTCGGGAAAGCACTGAGACAAAGAAAGAAAATGATGATACAATACCTTTCGAATTGGAACATTCTGGGTTTGCGAAAGTGCAAATGGGTTAGGTTGCATTGTAGTTAGGGTTTGAAATTATACTTTTGTAGGTTCCCTATCCTCAACATGGCCGCGTGAGAAGGAAGATTGTAATTTTGATACAAACTGTGCATTTGACACCGGCTATAGTACAATTATATCAACACAGTGGAACTCTATACTCAGTGGACTACCATTCGATCATTTAGACAGGTGTGTGACATTGCTAGTATTTAACCCTTTCCCAAACGGCAAAATCTTAGGGTGATCCACTTCAAAAACTGCCACAAATAACAAAATGGAAGTTATTAAAGATGGATTTGTGTAAAATATGACATAGAAAATATTGAGACAAAAGGAGAAACTGCTGGTTATCAGCAGTTTCTTCTTTTGTTTCAATGTTTTCCCAAGCCTTTTCTATTAGGTACGTCAACACCAGGTCTTGTTTGGGAAAGGATGAAGACATGACATGCAAAGTCATGTAATAATATATCTAACCGTTTTCAAAGGAACTGCTGATTTTGACGTCTACAATATAAAGGTTTGTGATTAGGAAACCATGGGGACACTGAATATTGAGCTAAATGGATGGAATATTTCAATCTTTTATTCATGGAATGAAAAATGAAATGAATGAAAATTGATAGAAGATTTCACATTCATGGAATGAAAGATATCACTATGAATAATCACGTGATACACTATTATTTAGTAAATATTCGATTATTTTGTAAATACTGGACCGATTTGAATTTGGTTTGAAGCAGAGAATGTGGACAGACGTCTTGCATAAGATGGACGTGGTTGATTTTTGAAAAATCAACTGATAAAAAAGTTATTGAAGATAAACCAAAATTTTGGTTTATCTTCAATAACTTTTTTTATCAGTTGGTTTTTCAAAAATCCAACATGTCCAACTTATTCCTGGCAGTTTCCCATCTTCTCTGCTTCAAACCGAATTCAAATTGGTCAAGTATTAAAATAGATATTAAAGATTATCGGAAATCCTGAGTCACGTGATTATACACCGTGGATATCTTGGCCAAGTTTATCTTTGTATAGGATATCGCCGCGATTTTATAACGCTACAAAAGTGTCGATGATTTTCTAGAAACTATCATGAACGTTAGTGGCAATGTCAATCTAGCTTTCTAGTCGTTAAATCTGGGAAAGAAATTGAATGAAATTATAAGATCACCATCGGGAAACGCTTCATTTTTAACAACCCAATTGAAAACATTGGTCAACCCATTTTGAAACGGAACAGATATATAAATGAATTATATTACAAGGAATGAACATTATAATTGTCTAAAAGCCTATTATTGTAATGGATATATTTATCTATTTAACCACAACCCAAATGAAAAATAAATGAAAGAAATTTCGAGCTCGCGATCGCAAATAGGCCTACTTTACCTAATTTACATCATAACCCAATTTGAAATACTGGCCCATTTCAAAATTGGCATTACATAGGTGTCACTCCAGTATCACTTCATTGATTTGAAAAAAAAGAGAGTAAAAAAAGTCCCACTTTTTGCTTTCCCTGCCAAGCCTGATTTTGACGTCGCTAATAGAAAATAGTTTGCAAATTATTTAGACAAAAGAAGAAAATCCCGAAAACATAATTAACGTCTGGGAAGCTTTTTGTCATGATTAAACAATATAATTGTCGAAAAAATACATATAGGGACAGCTGTTTAATAAAGGCTAATCTGGAAACGTGGTTATTTTTTACCTTTTTTTCCAATTCGCCACTCATTCATTATTCTATTTACAGCATAACTTTTACAGCGTATGTTGAGAATGGCGGGAATATTTTCTACAACGACTATGACAGTCAGGATGGGAATGATAACCACTATAGTGTACTCTATAGTTACCCTATTAAGGGGATCACCGTTAGTCAATCTGTCACAATGGGGTTTGACTTGTATTCACCAGAACATTGTGCCGAATCCAACTCTCCCTGCTCAACACAGCCACTTATTGTGCCCGACTTCTTTGAGACGGTAATTTCCGCTACTTTTCAACAAAAACATCGTTTCTGCAGCTTTAATCAAGCTGTAGATTCGAGGTTTTAGTTGAAAAGCGACGACATTTAGTTTTTATACCATAACAAAATTAGACCAACAGATAAAATGGGTTACAGATATTCTAGTAATGGTTTTAGTTCGAACCCGTAGGTTTTGGGTATTGTTTTAGCTTGTCTCATTGAGATAATTCCAATTCCATAAAATAGGTCTTGATAAACATTTAAAGAAACAATGCAGCCCAAACCCTCTAACCTTTAGCTGTAAAGCCAACAAATCGTTTGATGTGCTTTACTTGATAGAATGTCAGTTTCATTGACAACGTGGTCAGAGTACTCTCCAAAGCCGAGGTCTATTGATTAACCATCAAATATGACCTCTGCCGTTTTTGATATACCAACAGCCTATTTGGTCGTCATAATCTATTTATAGCACATCATTTGAATTATCGAATCAAAATTATTCAGTTTTATCTTGCATGATAATTACGTATAATAATATTACGTCGCTTCTATTTTTAGCTGAAGCCGGTAACATTTGAATTATCGAATCAAAATCATTCAGTTTTATCTTGTGTGATTACGTATACATTACATCGCTGCTATTTTTGGCTTAAGCCGTTAATTTGAAGCGTCAGACAATGAAAGTTTGTATCAGTTTTTTGAATTGTTTTGGTGTGTATAGCCAACGATTGGATACCGAAATCCAGAAAGGTCCCGAGATTAGACGTGAAATGAACCCGAGGGAACAGAGCATCATTCTATCATAATGGAATGAAGAGATAATGTGCTCTGTTCTTAAGAGAGTAGGCCAGAGGGGAATATTGTCATGGCGGTGGTCCCGTTGTCCGTATGTCAGTCCTTACATGCGTAGAGTCGTCAAGCTTTTCATCTTTTCATAAACAATTTCCTTCTAAAATCTAGAGTTATGTAGCTTAGAACTTAAAATATACGCTTTCAAATAGTTATGTTTCATCTTACAGTCTAAAAACTACTTTAGACAAAACTGGAATAGATATATTCATATTTTATTATACAAGTAGGTCTATTTTAGTAGTCATATATCCCTTGTGTCATACCAAAGTGACCATAGAATGGTCTTCTCCTGAACTCCACACTTTTATTTACATTTTCTAAGACATGATCGGTTTTTCACATCCCTAAAGCAGGGATGATCAGAACAAAGTATTGGAATAGAAGAACATAATTATAATCAAAGTGCTGAGAGCACTGAAATTGGACGTCTCTGATTGATTGAGCGGGATCGTACATGAACGAAAGATATTTTATTCATTCTTCTGTGTTTAATTCTATAAGATCGGTTTCGGACATACGAAATCGGCTTTAATACCAGAAAACCCTTCTCAGGCTTCAAATTGATTTGATTGCCGTTTCAAGACAACTGATTTGTCGCTA
The DNA here is from genome assembly GCA_963680895.1 of Fragum sueziense. Classification (NCBI taxonomy): domain Eukaryota; kingdom Metazoa; phylum Mollusca; class Bivalvia; order Cardiida; family Cardiidae; genus Fragum; species Fragum sueziense. The sequence goes on along the minus strand of OY804594.1, from coordinate 60,180,779 downwards.
TGAATAATCACTATTAGGCCTATTTTGATTACCAAATTCAATTAAGGCCATGCGATTAGCACTTTTGTCTTCTTGTTTCGGTTTACTATGAGTATTGTCGTCAGTTATACTTTTCATTGATTTTATAAAGTACGCTACAAAGCAATTTATTCAAAATGTAAGCCAACGCGCTACATAAATGAAAGCCGCGATAGCTCACTTAGCAGAGCACTCACCTTGTACTCTTTACACATGTTATATCCGGAAGTCCCTGGGTTCGAATTCTACTCAGACATTGTTCTTTTTAATCATCTTTTTTTATACGCCGCCGGAGGCGGACGTATATTGGCGTCATCTCCTCCGTCTGTCCGTCCGTCCATCCGTCCGTCCATCCGTCCGTCCGTACGTCCGTCCACTTTTCTTGTCAACGCAACTCCTCCTAAGTTTCTGGCTGGATCTTCTTGAATCTTGGTCAATGTTATCACCTCAATTGGTAGATGTGCATGAAGGAAGGATTTTATGGTTCGTTGAATTTTGCCAGAGTTATGCCCCTTAAAAACTTAGTCTCTGGGGCTTATTGAAATTGCAGCCTTGTCAACGCAACACCTCCTAAGTTTTTAGCTGGATCTTTATGAAACTTGGTCAATGTTATCACCTCAATTGGTAATTGTGCATGAAGGAAGGATTTTATGGTTCGTTGATTTTTGCCTGAGTTATGCCCCTTAAAAACTTAGTCTCTAGGGCTTATTGAAATTGCAGCCTTGTCAACACAACTCCTCCTAAGTTTCTGGCTAGATCTTAATGAAACTTGGTCAATGTTATCACCTCAATTTGTAGATGTGCATGAAGGAAGAATTTTATGGTTCATTGATTTTTGCCAGAGTTATGCCCCCTTAAAACTTAGTCTGTGGGGCTTACTGAAATTGCAGCCTTGTCAACGCAACTCCTCCTACGTTTATGGCTGGATATTAATGACACTTGGTCAATCACCTCAATTGGTAGATTTGCATGAAGGAAGGATTTTATGGTTCATTGATTTTTTTCTAGAGTTATGCCCCCTTAAAACTTAGTCTCTGGGGCTGATTGAAATTGCAGCCTTGTCAACACAACTTCTTCTAAGATTCTGACTGATCCTTATGAAACTTGGTGGATGTTATTACCTTAATTGGTAGATGTGCATGAATTAAGGATTTTCTGGTTCATTGATTTTTGCCTGAGTTATGCCCCCTTCAATCTTAGTCTCTAGGGCTTAATGATATTTCAGTCTCGTGAACGCAATTCCTTCCAGGTTTTTGACTGGATATTTATAAAAACCTTTTTGTGAACACAACTTTTTACAGGTTTTTGTGTGAATATTTATAAATCCTTGTCAATGTCATTTTTTTGTCTCAAGTTTTATAAGTGGCGGCGTATATTGTGACCATGGCACTCTTGTTCGACTTCTATCTCCACCATCGTTGGCGAAAAAAACGACCGCAGTGATTTAGAATCGATCTAAACACAAATTCAACGAAATAAAGTAATGAAACGCCGATCATTTACATACAATTCTGCTCAATCAATGAGAGGCGTCTAAATATAGTGCTCCAAGCACTTTGATTTTTATTCCTGTTTAGAGTAAAAAAAGAAAAAAAAACACGGTAGCAGTTTTCCCTGGTTGTGGTTACAAAACAAATTCAATACATACTTTTCCTGAAACAAAATACCAGATGAATTGGAGCACCTAACCATGGATTCCTCATACCAGTACTACCGCAGCATCCCTACATCTACAGATGTGCATAAAAAGAAGAAATTGGGAACGTGCCGTCGGGAAAATGGCAGTGGAGTACAATAAGCAATTTAAATCTTCATATCATTATCAACGAAAATTTGAGAATAGCAATGTCCCTATCTGTAAACATATTCATACGATCATCCAGGTACCATCTGTTGCAGACCCATTGCTTCATCTTCTTAGCTCAATACACGTAAACGGGTCTCTTAAACGAAATAAATACAGATCGCTGTCACTTAGTCTTATACTAGTAATAATCATTGTTGTCATGATCATCGATCAGTATGTAAATAGGTCATGATACTGTCGAATATCAGTGATACAGATGCTGGAGAAAAAAAACTCGTAAGAGCAACTATTTTTCTGAATAGGTGGATTTCACTAGACTAAGTGTCTCATCTGAGGCTGTTCAGATGGAACCCCGATTTGTCATCGAGTCGAACCCGAGTTGCGAAATGAACTCACTCCCCGATAATCAATTTCAAAACCCTGGTTCCAAAGTACGTCTCGTGGAAACCCCGTTCCTTTAAATATGTCAAAGACTTAAACAACAATGATCAAAGAAAAGGAACCTCTCATACACAATACGTGCATTAAATTGGGTAATCATTCTAAAATGTGTGTTTTCAGTAAACACATCAAGAAAAACAAACGTTTTACAGAAGAAATAATGCGAACTGGTTTTGAACCAACGGCGTTCCAAATTTCAAACTGAAAAAAGGTTGCGAGGTTAATCCTTTCCCGTTTGAGCTATCGCTGCTGCTGATGATATAGGGTGTCTGTTTACATTATAACCATAGTGTATGCATGTATCGCTTTCTAAAGATCTAACCCTTTACACAATAAATATTACGAAAGTCAAAAAACTACAAGAAAATGATTAAATCGAAAAAATATCGTAAAGTTGGTTAAGACATGGCATGAATTGAATCGGCCAATGAATCTTATAGTATTTGTTAGAGAACACATAGAAAGTAGGAAAAGATACGACAGTTTTCCTGTATGGTCGCAAAATCTATTTTGAATTTTGGTCAACTGGCAATTGAGTCTGAGAAAGGGTTTTTTGGTAATGAAAACCCATTTCGCCTGTCCAAAAGTGGTTATAAGAATTGTACGTCCTTTCGGACGTCCAATTAAAAAGCATAATTTCTTTTTCCTTCAATTTTAATGTGCTATAAACTACATACATTCCCTATTCACCAACACCCATTATGTTGTCAGCTGCTTTAAATTTTAACTTCCCTAAAATTTTCCCAAACGGCAAATTTTGGACTAGTCCAAATTCAAAGACGTTGCAGACGACAATTTCAAGTTAACGAAATTCAAAATAGTTTGGTCTTTTTTGGTAGAAAACATTGTGGAAAATGAAGAAATTGCTTGTCACAAACAATTTCTTCATTTTCCACTATGTTTTCCCAAGCCCTTTGCTTAAGGGGAGTCAAAAAGAGTCACTGTGTGGTAAAGGGTTAATAGCTTTTTGTTCATACAGTCTCCAATAGAAGTAACATGGGATGGATGGACGGACAAGGATTCAGGGATGGAGAAATATGAAATACATCTGATACCTTTAATAGTTTATGACCCAACAGCCACAGATCCCCTCTTGGATATGGTACATGCCATTGAATTTGATACAGTGGTAGATTCAAATAATGTAAGTGAATTTTACTTATTTATCTGATAAAGCAAGACTGGTTTTGACACCCCTGAAATGGATAGGGAAACAATGAGGTATTTTCTCTTTTTCATCCGACAATTTGTTAACTATCGTTTGCGATGTACTTACTTTTATTCAAAATTTAATGTTAAATATTCACTTGGACCACTTCAAAAAACAAAAGACAGTTTTTAATCCTTATCACAAATTGCAAAGTACAGGAGCATCTTACCGTGGTTAACAATAAAAAGTCCTCTTTATTTTAGAAATCACGCCACTACTAACACTAATATAAATACTTATTGCCATCATGTTTTGAGGCAGTTTTCATTTATGATAAACCTTCATTCAGATCTATTGTTCACCCAACAGAGAAGTGCCAGTGTCTCATTCACCCATGCAGGACCGTATTATGTCGAGTTGATAGCTTACGACTGGGCCGGTAATCACAAGTCAGCACGGAGAATATGTCTGTACGATGATAATTCAACTGTAACACTCACTGGGGACAAACCATACATAACACTGGCAACTGCAGAAACAGACCTGGAATGGATAAACAAGAAGTTTAGTCGTCTTACCCTGATATGGTCGGGCAGATTTATAAATCTGAAGCATCATATTAATGGCTGGTTGAATGGCGTAGATTCGCTAAACACCATATCTAGAGAGTTAGATGATACAAAGGGGAAATCTACGAGGACCACGGAGAAATACTATAACATCAAAGGTAACTGTCGCAACAAGCTTGTATAATGTTCAATGTTTGGTAAAAGCTTTATTTGTCTTTTGCGAAATAACAAGACCTGTTTTGACATGCCTATTAAAAAGGCTTGAGAAAACATCGATACATTGAATCCTTTTGCATCAACCTTTTCTGTGTTGTTTGGTCCAAAAACTTTATCAACACCCATTTTCGTGTAAGATTTTTGGACGATAATTTTCTCACAAAAACATCTTGTCGTCATCAGTTTTAGTTTTTGAATAGTCTTAAAAGTTGGCATATGGTGAAAGGAAACAAAACACTAAAATTTCACTTTTTCACCAAGGTATTGTCAAAGTGGATGTGGCATATGAGATAGATACCGGTTTTGGGAATACACCGACAACAAATGATTTTGTCACCGTATCTCAGTCAGCTTTTGATGCACAGCGACTAGTTATACAAGAGGACAGTGCAGATGGGAATAAATACACCTTTACCATGCGTGGTTATGATGTGTTCGATAAGCACGCAGAGGATTCCTATAGTGTGAAAGTCGACACTACCCCACCAGTTATCGAGTATTTGTGGCTAACAAAGGGTGATATCAAGAATATAAGCGTGCATGGCGTAAATGAGTTTAAAGACATAACGTAAGTCATAAATTATTTTAATATCTGACCCGTTATGCTAAAAGGGACCTTATCCGAACTCCATAAATCCAAATTTTGACATTTGTCAGACTCAGCACAGGTCAACCAGATCCCGTATGTGAAAAAAATGAACATATAGTAAGATAGGGAAAACTTTCCGGATTTGGCCCTGTATCGCTCCACTGGCTTTTAGACATTTAGACTACGAACTTCTTCGAGGAATACAATTGAGGTCTTTTCATGCTACACCAGAATGAAATCCAATAAGTGATTAAGGAGCAGAAATGTTTTTAAAATTTTCTTAAAATTACACTGTTTCATATAGCAAATAAAAAAGCCTAGCCAACAACGGCCAGGCTTTTCATCCGATCGTAAAGGAATTTGGAAGAGATTCATGCAAGGAAGATTCCTGTGAAGTTTGGTTGAAATTGGTCCTGTAGTTTTGGAGAAGAAAATTGTTTGACAATTTTTCGAAAATTCAATTTAATTAAATTTATTAAAATTTAAGTTCTACACCGAAATTATTTTTTAAGGAATTTAGAGGAGATAAATGCAAGGAAGATTCGTGTGAAGTTTGGTTAAAATTGGTCCAGTAGTTTTGGGAAAGAAGATTTTTCGAAAATTTAATTTATCAAAATTTAAGTTCTACATAGATTTTTTTTAAGGAATTAAGAAGAGATTTATGCAAGGAACATTTCTGTAAAGTTTGGTTGAAATTGGTCCATTAGTTTCGGAGAAGAAGAATTTTTAAAGATTTTTGGAAAATTTAATTTAATTAAATGAATTAAAATTTAAGTTCTACATAGAATTTATTTTTTAAAGGAATTATGAAGAAATTAATGCAAGGAACATTTCTGTAAAGTTTGGTTGAAATTGGTCCAGTTGTTTTGGAGGAGAATTTTTTTAAAAGATTTTTCGAAAATTTAAATCAATTAAATTATTTAAAATTCAAGTTCTGTGCGGATTTTATTCTTTTGAAGGAATTTAGTAGAGATTCATGCAAGGAAGATTTTTGTGAAGTTTGGTTGAAATTGGTCCAGTAGTTTTAGAGAAGAAGAATTTCTAAAGATTTTTCGAAATATCAATTCAATTTAATCAATTAAAATTCGAGTTCTGCATAGATTCCGTTCTTTTGAAAGAATTTGGTAGAGATTCATGCAAGGATGATTCGTGTGAAGTTTGGTTGAAATTGGTCCAGTAGTTTTGGAGAAGAAGATTTTTTTAAAGATTTTTCAAAAATTTAAATCAATTAAATTAATTAAAATTCAAGTTCTGTGCGGATTTTATTCTTTTGAAGGATTTTGGTAGAAATTCATGCAAGGAAGATTTCTGTGAAGTTTGGTTGAAATTGGTCCTGTAGTTTTGGAGAAGAAGAATTTTTAAAGATTTTTCGAAAATTTAAACTTAAAATAATTAAAATTCAAGTTCTGCGCGGATTTTATTTTTTTGAAGAAATTTGGTAGAGATTCATGCAAGGATGATTCATGTGAAGTTTGGTTGGAATTGGTCCAGTAGTTTTGGAGAAGAAGATGTTTGAAAATTGTTTACGCACGCACGGACAACAGTGAAAAGTGTCGGTCTAGTCTGGCTGCGTGGACTGCGCACACTGACTACACTTTTCACACTTCCTATAATGTCCCGTGACGGGTCACATATAGTGTTGTATTTGTGATATGACATTTTTTTCTAACTTATATCTTACCCAAGCAATGACGAGTGTAGAAGAATGATATTGAGAAGGAAGTTAGAAAAATATTGAAAGAAAATAAGAAAATCACGGTAAAAATCATTTATCGTATTTCATCCATGTTTTGGACACTTAAATAATGCGGATGCCTTTGATTTCTTGAATGATTTAAAACAAAGCAATCCAGAATTTATCTTTGATCTTTCATAGACCTAACGTTCAGGATGGCTAGTGTTGGCGGGACAATAGGAATTTTTATGTGCTAAATTTTACACCAATTTATTTCTTTATTGACACCCCTAACGTTGTCGGCAACAGCTACAACATTGGATCAGTCTGAATGTTCGTTGTTGCGGAAAAGTTTAAAATGAAATTTCGCCAAATGCATTTGTACTAATAACTATCACCTTTGTGATTTACTTACAGTATAGAATGGGAGGTACATGACCCACACAGTGGTATATACGAAATGTCCTGGAGACTGTTTGATAATATTACTGGTACAGATTTTGTACATGGAAATGCTCATGAAACTCCACAGGGGGATTCTCATGTAGGTATTTGTTGTAACCTCTTGTAAGTCTACAACATTTGTAATAACCCATTTTTGAAGGCACTGTTTACTTTTCCAGCAATATTTTCATGCTACATGTATGGTAGAAGTTTTACATGCAAGGTGAGTTATTTTTGTGTCCATAGCTCCTTTAGAAACCAAATGATCCAAATCATGCTGGCTTGGAAAAGGATAAACAAAGCAAATCCTCTTTGAGAACCTATGTTGTTTTACAATAATAAGTAAGGTCATCTGATGCAGGTTGCGGAAAAATCTTGTTATGAAATATTCTTATCTAGCAATGAAATAAGCAAGAGATCTAATTTTGTTATCAAATAGAAAAAAGTACACACTAGAAAGTACTGACAGTACTTTGTCAGATTCTAGAAAAGACCAAATTCTAGGAATGTCAATCATTTAATAGATATTATCACTTATGTGAGTTAAGATTTTATTGATATAGGTATTTGTAAATATCCGACTTTCGAGGACTGCGAGGAAATATATTGAAGCTATCCAATTGGATCACCAAGGACAACTCTATCGAATCATACCTTGGATGTGTGTGTATGAAGAAATCTTGAAAAAAATTGGATTTCTTAGCCGGAAGTGGCTACGCTTCATAAAGTAGTTTTCCACGGTCAACCAAATGCACAACCATGGCAACTTGCGGGACTTGCAGGTTGTAATCATTCTAAAAAGAGAGGACACTGGAACTGCAACAATGTATTTCAGTATCATTGTCGCGTCATTGTTGACATTAGTCACAGACGAACGTTTTGAATTTTTGTTCTATTCTATTCTATTCATAGTCTGAAAGTAGTTCAACGAGATGCATCCAAGGTATGATTCGATAGAGTTGTCCTTGGTGATCCAATTGGAAGCTATCCTCACGAACCATGATTTCACCCTGTACATTTGATGGACGTTGTCAGAATGGCTATGTTTAATATTCAAACTATTATCATTTGTTTATTTCAGAGTTTAGAAGATTGTGAGACAAAGTATGGGAGTTATGCTAGAGGACCCAACTGTTACTGCACACCATTTGATGGATGTCATCATCGTCATTATCAAGTAAAACCTCTGGTAACGACCACAGGAAGTGATGGGTTACATGATGGAAAGCATCTAGGAATTCATGACGGAGATTATTTCATAGAAGTTGTAGCTATAAATAAAGCTAGGCTTGTAACAAAAAGAGATTTTCAGGTAGGTTTGTTATTCAGGAAAACTAAGTGATTTCAAAGAATGTCTCCTATATCTAACAATTTTAGATGACAATCCATACATATCCAACATCTATCTGCGCAGTACATGTTGATTTCAAGTTACCAAAAGTTAAACATTTCATGAAATGGTAGCCTTACTTTTAGAGTCAATATTCCGGTTCTTATCAACGTTTGATTTATTGTATCGTTCATATCTCCTATATGACCATTTAGGACTCCATACTTAGTGGCTAGCAACTTCAAACTTGAAGAACGCCTGGAAGAGTTGTGCTATTTGCAAGAATTGTAACAATGGCTCAACATTCTTTTAGTTATTGCCCCTTGTCAGTATTTTTTTATCGGAGCCATACTTACTAGATCCAACATTTTAGCAAATCAAGGAGCTCTAAAGATAGGGAGAGAAATCTTCTTGAAACTCTCATGTCTAGGGGTAATTTTTTTTCAAAACATGCAAAGTGAGAAATGAAATTAATTTTTACGGTTAGAGAGTACACAAATCAAATGAATATCGATATATGCCATTTGAAAAATTCTGATTTTGTACCCATGTAAATAGATCAATTTTCTTACACTACAAGTATTTATAGAGCTTAAATAAAGTTGAAGTTTTTTTAATTAATAGTTTAATTTGCATTTTTTCTTCTGTAAATACAAGGAGAAGTGGTTTTGACATCATATAGCAGGTTTAGTTTTGACAATATTGTTCATGAGCATTATTGAAACAATTTCAAAGGCGTATTATCCTGACAAATAACAGAGAAATACCTATCTTGCCTGTGATCTCTCCCTTGACCCAGTTTCCAATTGGTGTATGTTGTCTAACATGACCACATGTTTCTTTGGTAAAACGGATTTTCTGTGGCACAGGAAGACATATATTGTTATTGAAAATAGTACTCAGATACAAGTTTCCCTATTTTTGACAGGAAAGTTTGCCTACAAACTCACTTAAATGATGCATATGCGCACTAAGGACACAACCAAAACTGGTCTATTATTTTAACACCAATTATTGTCCTTGAATTTACAGAATAATTTGCTTATTAAATCACATAAAATGTTATTTTGGTTAAATGAATATCAGTAGTGTAAGAAAATGTAATTCTGTTGATAGGTACATAAACAAAGATTTATCATTACCTGTCGAATTTTTTGGTGTATAAAATGTTTTCATATGACTTAGGTATACATCTAACCATAAAGTTTGGAACTATTATCAATTTGAATGTTTTGAAAAATGACACTTTCATTTCAGCCTTTTAGGGACATTCCTCGCCCTAATAGAGATCCTTTACTTTCTCACACTTACAGACAATATTATTGATAAGTGCTGCGTCATTGACCTATGATACTTTGGAAAGACGAACAGAGAAAAAAAATACGCAAAGGATACCATTCAGTCGTTTATTCATAACTATTTATGAAGATTACGCAAAGGAAACCATTCAGTCGTTTATTCATAACTATTTATGAAGATATTTTCCTCCAACCCATCCAACCCCTTATTTCATTGACCATGTTTTTCAGATAACTATCGATACCTCTCCCCCACACCAAGGCACGGTGCATGATGGTTTAGAGGGTCAAGACGAGATAGACTTCCAGCAGTCTGTATCATTGAAGTCACACTGGAATGGATTTTTTGATAAAGAGAGCGGTGTACGGTTCTACATGTATAAATATGGGACAGAATGTGTTCCTAATGAAGAGTTTGATTTGACATGGTTAGACTCCGAGTCGCATGACGTAAGTACACACCATACATCATTTAGCAACACTTAATATATCAAGAAAAAAAAAGAAGAATTGAATCAAAGCTAAAAGTTAAGAAGTATGTCCATTTGCCATTGAACAAAATATTTTGTAAATTAAAGCTGTGTTGACGGCATTTGTTTGGCTATGCTCAATGCCAAAGGCACACTTTTAAGATCAAATCTATACTAATCAAAGGTATTAAGAGCACATATGTACCACACGTGTAAATTTACCAAAACATAACTCTGTATGATTATAATGTATATGTTTAGCATAGTATATACATTTATTTACAGTTCACCAAGACCTACAACACAGAAGGCCATTATGAAGCGCCAGGCCCAGGTACTTACTATGTGACAGTTGCTGCATATAACCATGCTTTAGACCATTCTCTACCTGTATGTTCTGATGGAATCATGGTAGATTCAACACCAGCAGAAATCAGTGAAGCTGTGATTAATGGTGCCGTGACACAACCGGGATTTGTGAAAAATTCTCATGAAGAAATAATGTATCTGCATTCAGACAGAACAGTTCAAGCTTTTACCGCGCAACTACCGGAGTGCATGTAAGGATTAATATTGAGCTCTGTACTAGATCTTTTTGTGTCCGTTTTCTGTATCCCACCAGATTTCTGAAATTTCACATGTTTAAAAAAAATCAACGGTTGCAAAATATTTAGCCTTTATTTAACATGTCAGAGGCAAGTTAGCTGCCATTTTCGAGTATGGTAAAGAGCATGTGATGTGTAATTAAATTTCATTTAAAGCATATTACATTGTTGTCAAGTTACAACGGTTTAGCATTTATATCATGCAATGAAACTTGTTTCTGCGGTCATGTACAATTCGGCAGAAATAAAATCAGCAAAATTTTAATCCTTGATGCGGAAATTGATGTTGTATTGCAGATTTAGTCAATACATTGACAGATATTGAATAGAGTAAGTTGGTAAACTTTCCATCTTATGCAAAGCACTGTTTAATAAAGACGGAGTTATTGCGATACAGAAAGGATACAACTATCACTTGTACGATTTAACAAGATCGACTTATTGGTCATAACTTGACACGTCTTACTAAGTCTTGTACACATATCTGTTTACGGCATTGTTTTAATGACAAAATCCCTTTACCACTATAGGGTAATTCAAATATTATGTGAGCATCGTATTTGAAAACAGTGTTTCAAAATATGATTGATATTTACCAAAATGATTTCAAAGCGCAGAAAAACGCCCTTTGATCTAGCAAAGTAAAATACCACAGAAAATTGTTATGCAGAAATTCAAACCCGCTGTTTTTTTGTAAAAACAGCAGAATTTCGAACCCGCAGAATTTTGGTGATAGACGGTATCTTAAATATTTCGACTGAATAGAATCAGGATATTTCTTGATGAATATATAAAAATTCATTTATAATAAATCCAAAGACTTAGATGATCATACACATTTTTCTTTACAAAATTGTTTCGTGGAGTACAAACATGTACCTCACTCTTCAGAAGTTTAATGTATAATGGGTTTTAGGGTTAATCATGTAAACAGTAATCACAATGTATAGGTATATACATATTATCTGGAGCTTATAATACCTATACATTGTGATTACTGTTTACATGATTAACCCTAAAACCCATTATACATTAAACTTCTGAAGAGTGAGGTACATGTTTGTACTCCACGAAACAATTTTGTAAAGAAAAATGTGTATGATCATCTAAGTCTTTGGATTTATTATTATAATGCTCCCAACATACATAATTTTATTATATTGGTTGAGCACTGTCTATAGTGTATGGTTTTACTCGGAACATTCTAAAAATTCATTTATTTATTTAGATTTGTTTGAGAATACCGTTTCTAATTTTGTAAATACATGTACATATACACAACTGTTAATGGAAAGCTCCATTTCAGGAATAAAGCGGTGTTGATATCTGATGACCAATATGATCTGATTCCATGGCGCAGAAATATTCTTGGAGAAAAGACAAAACATGTACCATCTAATGACAATTGTACAGTAGAAGGAACAAGAGAACATCATTTCATGTCCTTTATTAAAATAGACTCTCATGTAAGTCTTCTTAGGTCTACTCGTCGTTTGTCTTATTAGATCTAGTTTTTAAAGAGGAACACAAAGAATATGCTTTTGTCTTTGATAACAAAATGAAAAGAAAAACGAATAATGTGTTCATTAATTTTCTATAACATTATTCTTGTTATCAATTTTGTTTAATCCATGATAATTTATTTCTGTTTACAGCTAGACATATCCTGGAACGTTTCCTCAGTACCAAGTGGGATCCATGATTTTGAAGTTGGCATAGCTTCTGAAGAAGGAACTAACCCAGATCTTCAACAATTCAAATCAACAAAACAACACCAGAGAATAAGACTGCTTTATCCAAACATATGGAATGGAGAAGAGTTTTATATTCTTGTCAAAACAATAACCAAGGCTAACATGCAAAATATACAGGTAATGTCTCATTCCTTTTACTGCTGAATCGTTTGGCTTTTTTTAATAAAAAAACTTTCATAGTTTGCAGTGAAAATATGAATCTTTCTTTAATGCTTTTCGGTGGATTATCGGGAAATAACGGTACATTATCATTTTGATAAACTCACCGCCTATCCAGTGAAATTATCAAAAACTTGTGTCCCGCTTTCGTTCATACCACCCTATCTGACGTTATCTAAGCCGGGCCAAATAAGTGACGTCATCATAAACGTTGCTTGGCAGTCACGTGCAAAATGACGCGCTTTAAGAAAATCTGTCATAATTTTTTTGTATATTGTCTAATTTTTGCATTAAAGAAATAGAATAATCGTTTGTTTTTCGAGTAAGATTGATTTATATTTCATTTCGTGAACAACGAAAGCTACATTTTCACTCGTGGCTTTGCCACTCGTGAAAATAAAGCTTTCGTTGTTCATTCAATGAAATATAGATCGATCTTACACTGAAACAAACGATTATCATATATTTCTTTAATGCCTTTTCGGTGGATTATCGAGAAATAACGGTAGATTATCATTTGATAAAGTCACCGCCTATCCAACGAAATTATCGAAAACCTGTGCCCTGCCTCCGTTCATTTTACTCTATCTGACGATATCTAAGCAGGGCCAAATGAAATACGTCATCATAAGCGTTGCATAGCAGTCACGTGCAAAATGTGCAACACTTCAAGAAAATTTGTCTTTTAACTTCCGCATTTTGTCTAAATTTTGCATTAAAGAAATAGAATAATCGTTTGTTTTCGAGGAAGATCGATTGATATCTCATTTCGTGAACAACACTTCGCCACTCCAGAAAATAAAGCTTTTGTTGTTCACCCAATGAAATATAAATCGATCTAACACTAAAACAAACGATTATCCTCTATATATTAGACTACAAAAGTATATTTGGTTAATATTATTTTGAATAAATTGTTTCCTGGTCAGACAATATCCTTTCATTGTAAATTTACGGTAAGATAATACGCTTTGTTATATATCATATTGAAAACTTATGCCACATAATAAAATTATGTTTGATGTAGACCGCTGTTCTGCTCATTTAAAGATAGTTGTTTTATCCAAAGCATGCCAAACTTGTGGGTGAACAGCCTTAGTTGCCTAATAATTAGTATATGTTTAAAGTGCAAAGGCATAGGCTCGAGAACCGATGGACGGCCTGCTTGATTAGAACTAAAGCGACCAATTTTTGAGCCACCAGCACGTTTAAGTGTTGTTACGGTATAACATTCTCTATCGGACGTCCGCCTTAAACCTTGGAAATAAGGCGTTATCTTGCTTTCGAACAAAAGAGTGTCATAAGGCAAAACTAGATGGCCCTTTAAAAAGTGTGACCATGTAGTAAACAATGCATTCTCGTCGGACAAACAAATAATTGTTTTGCTGTGTTTTTTTTATCGTTCCAGGCCATTGGACCGTTTATAGTGTGTAAAACAGCTCCATCATTTACCGGAACAGTCCAAGTAGAATATACAGAAGATGCTGATAATTCATATCTGGTGGGAAGATGGGCTGCTGGGTCATTTCAGTGTGATTGTGATCCGTACAAACTACATTATGAAGTAGGAATTGGTAGGGAATAGCTTCTTAATACATATATTTTCAACAGATATACTTCATGACCCGGTTAGCCTTAGTTGAAATATATTTCTCCAAAAGATCAAGTCCAGAAATAGCTTATATTTCCCGTCTGACCGTTTACCTTTTTGTGTGTTAAACAGCTACTGAAAATGATAAAAAAAATACATAGTGATAATGAGTGTTTTACAGACACATTCTTCCAATCTATTACAGGTACAAGTGCAAGCCACCTCAATGTCCTACCATTCCAACCTTTATCAACCGGTGGACCTTGTATAGATACTACATTATGTACCGCTATAGACACAGGCTCTCTACCATGGGACATGCATGGATATGCAGAATATTACATCATCATACGAGCTACTAACATTGTTGGGAGTTTTGTACTAGCTTCATCAGATGCCTACATTCATGATGTAGAACTTGCTTCCCAAGGTGTTGTGTCAGATATTGATAAAGATGGTGGTCTCTTGGTAAATTATTTAAGTACCTGTTTTTCATTGAAGTTGTAGATATACTGATATACAAAGAAAATGGCTGACAATTTTGATGTAGAAATAATTGAAATAATTGTAATCAGCATCATTACACTCGTATTACATTTTATGTTGAAGTTGTAAATATTAAAATGAAATGTCATATTAAAATGAAATGTCAGTTTTATAACAAAACTGATTGAAAGTATATCTAATCAATATGTGCTTTGAAAGATATACATGAACTGAGGCCTCATGCTATCGTGACCGATGCAGGGAATGTTCAATGCCTACCCATAGCCTATGGGTAGGCATTGGGCATTCCGTGCACCGGGTTATGTATGATAGGTAACTCAGGATAATGATTCAATGAATGTATAGTTTTAAAGTCATTCCCTTCTATTAATTCCAGTTTGATGATACAATGGATATAGACTTCCAAATCAAGACAGATGAACTGACAGCTGTTTGGACCGGATTTGATCATCCCTATTTAAACATTGAGTACACTGTTTGTATTCAAGAGAAAGGGACTGGGACTAATCTTAAATGTGAGAATGCTCAGACTAATGGACGACACACAATGACTGGAATCACACTGCAAAAGTTCAAGGTAGAAATATGTTAATAAATGTATAATGTTATTAAAAAAAAGAAAAATCGAATTAAAGTTAACAAATCTTTTACTTTTATGCTTTTCAATTAACCCCAGGTTTTGATATTTTGTGAGATGAATCGTTTGAAAACATGTGAAAGATAAAGAATCACAGCTTTTAAAGACTGGATGTCCTCGACTTTCAATTAATACCTTCATTTGTTTATGATATCTAGCATCTTGAAATATCCCATTTTATGGACCTTTCATTCAATGAATGTCAATCTAAACTTACGTTCTGTAAATCTAAAAACCACTTTAAGCGATTCAGCACATGTTACAACCCAAGGTCTCGTTTAGTTGTAGTATACGCAACAAAGGAAGAATAGAAATATACGATATCTCGAAAGTCCACTCAATTATCACAAATATCAAATATTTTAGACCTACATCCAAGTCATAACAGCCAGTACCGACTATGGAGATGTAACATCTGCATCCGATGGAGTGACCATATTTGAGGATCAGGGTTTACTACAGAATGTTGTTATCATGGACGGTCCTGGGATATCTGCTAGAAAGAGAAGAGGTAGAGTTTACCTATTATATGAGAATATATCCAAGTTTGTCTTTTTAAAGCACACAATTATCAGATATAATTGTATGATTGTCTTTTGGGTTTCCATTGCAATTGTCCGCGTAGAAAAAAAGCAAATATAGTTTATATTTGTAATCTGCGAGAGCTTAGTTTTTTAGTTACTAGATTTCAGTTTTTCTTTATATAAATCGTGTACTTCAAAGCCCCTAAAGCTTAGCTGGTGTCAAGGCTTGTAATTTTTTTTATATCAAGCTGAGGTTATTGTGGAATGACTGGTAGTAGAAGTGACCCAATCAGGAGCACCAATTGTCAATATAATAGTAATTATAACAAAACATGTTAATTACTTTGTAAAGAAATCTAAAGGTAATTTTGTAATGACAATGCTATTTACAGTTTTTTTAGTGAAACATTTTTATCTGTAGACACAGATAATCTTCATCATGATACAGAGCGAGGAATGCCAGAGTTAGATGATATTGAATACCAGAGCTCTACCAATGAATTATATGCACACTGGACAGTGCCTACAGAACTAACACATTATACATCAGATATATATTGGTCTATAGAAGAAAGAGCTGGGGTTGCAGGTAAAGCTTAATTTTGTAATTTGATTCGTCTGTATGGTCTATCTATAACTTGATGTTTACAGCTTATTTTAAAGCTTCTGTTTCGCGGTTTTCGAAGAATAAAAACAGTGGTATACATTTAATTCATTAGAGGTTCTCTTCGATTGTTAAAGGAATAAGAGAAATTGTTGCTGATAGGGGTTGAACAAAAGTGTAATATATAAGAAATCGCACCTGTCCTGAAACTGTTTAGATGATTTAGAACTTGCCATGACTACAACGTAAAATGTTAATGATGGAAAAAACATATGAAGTTGGAGGCTAAAAAGCGTAATTCTCAATAACATTCAAGTCTCATTTTGTTATATATTTTTATTGGTACTTAAAAAGCCATTTATGTTTGGAATGTATAAATGTAGGAGTAAGCGTGTTGGATCTAAATAGTTTATTTGATAGTTGATCTTTAGCATTTTTTGTGTCTGTTCTATTCTTTACTTACCACATTACAGATTTTATGCAAATCAAAACTTAGAGAGCTTACCATTTAAGGTTTTTAGGTTAAATGAAATTTGAAGTTACTAAACTGTTTAATTTTATTTGTTACAGAACATTGGGACACCTTTATGGATTATGAGTATCACAGATTTACACCAAACATAAGTGTACATAATCTGTTCTTGCAAGCTGGTCGAAAATATCGGTTCTCCATCAAATTTTGTGCAGACATTTACTGTTTTCAACCACTCATAAGTAATGGTGTGATGATAATACCCAGCCTACCTACCACTGGTTCAATAGACGTGGAATTTAACAATGTCACTAATAAGGTTTGTTCATTCCCTTTTCGCCATAATTTCATTATGATCAAATAAATTAAGATATTCTTACCACTTCACACTGGACAACAATGTAAACCGGACCAATTTGAAGGGAGTTGCAAAGAAAAAGTTCAGTGAAATTTTGAATGTTTTGAAGCATATTAGATTTATATATATGTCAACACCAGGGCTTGTTTGGAAAGGGATAATAAAAAGTTCAAAGAATGCCATATACTTAACCTGGTAATGTGTTGCTGCTTTTCGCTTCTTGAATACACAAATATTTTAGTATTTTTACTTTGTGCTTTTCTTTTTATGATGCCCTCATGTAAGTATCCGTAAACGTTGTAACCAGGCTTGTAATACTGAAAATATAAGGGACACTCCTTGTAAAAAAATTAAGCTGGTTGATACCTTAAACGATATCATAACATTTCCAATGACTCGGATAAAAGTTTTTAAAAAAAATAATAAAAAGCAAAACCTACCAGTTTCCGAGTCCCTAACAGAATTAGCCTAGGAAAACATTGATAGCATAGAAGAAAACAGACTGTTCAAAAGATGAATATTTTCTTTCCTACCATTTTCAGATAAGTGTAGAGATGGAACGATTTTACGATCCTGATATTGAGAATTTTGAGGAAGCTGTGGAAGTTATGGACCATTATGAATGGACAATTACAGATAATAGTCACCATGGTAACATTATACTGAAATGGTCGGTTGTAAATGTGGATAGGAATGATTCAAATAAGGTAGGACAGGTATCGTTTTCTCAAATAAATATTTGTAACGCGTTTTCATTTTTTAACATAATATCGTAGTTTTGTTGTGTCACTTTGCTGAATCCTATTAATGGTTACACGGACATTTCAGTTTCAGAATACTAGGAGTTGCATATAATAAGTAAGTGTATAGAACGTAATGTTTCCCAGACGATCTGGGCAATAATAGCAATGCAAACAATGAAACTGTTAAAGATGCCATTCTTTACCACAGATGTGAAGCTGTTTCTTCAAAACAAGGAATAAAAGAAAACTCGAGATTGCTATGCATTTGATAAATGTAAGATATTTAATTCTGTGTTTGTTTCAGTTTTGGTTCAGCGTGACACTGGATAAAGAGGTATTATTTACACGATGTCTAAAACTGTCAGTTCGTGGATATTCTAAGGCAGGAATGTACTCTACTGTGTCAGAAGAAATTAAAAACTGTAGTGATGTACAGCAAGTAAAGTCAGCTGATGTGATGGATGCTACTGGAGTCCCTGTTTTCTCTCAAGGTAAGAAAATACCACTGAGTATTGTTATGCAGAAAAATGGCCCACATAATGAAAAATTAGTAAAGAAGGTTTAAATTTGGAATGTAGAAATTTTGTGCACTAGAATTTACTCATTATTCTACATGATTACTGCTAAACCCTTGAATTTGTGAAGGTCAAACAAATCTGGGTTTGGAACGACATTATTGCAGGCAAACATAGCATGATTCATAAAGGTTTAAAAATTGTTAACTAAAGAAATCCCATGAAATAACAGCGAAATTCTTATTAGACAAAGTGATAGACCCTTTGACATTTTCAAATATGATAATGATTTTGATATCTAGGTTCTACCGGGACTATACATGAAGGACAACCTATCACACTGTTGGAGAATGCTCTCTGGCCAGAAGAGGATAAAGATTACACTACATTTACAAATGTGATTTCTGCAGTATGGCCTGAATATAGGTATGAAATGGGAATCAGCTCGGTGTATTTTCTGTGACATTTAAAATTGTTATAACTATTAAAATCTACTAATTTCAACTTTGCAATCTTATAATTAACCAACCATTCTCTTCTATTGTCAGTAAACAATGCCGATTTATTTTCAAATAGTTGCAAATAATTGTTTTCCACTTATTCAAATATTTAGTTACTAAAGGGGAAATTTATTTGATTACCATTGAAGGCCCAAATATTACGCAAGATATTCATGTCATACTGCAAATCAGATAACCGTATTCTTGAGGACCCTTAGGTTGGTGTTTATAATATTCCCAAACCATTACAGGTTCAAGAAATACCCCCCCCCCACCCGGAATATTTGTGGGCTATTGTAGAAGCTATTCCTAAAGATTCTGTATAATACTGTAATACTACAAATCGGTCGACCTTTGTGACCTGTGTTTTGTTGTTAACCATATTTGTTAACATTGCAAGCTAAATATGTGAGGGCAGTTATAGAAGTTAGGCCTATAGATTTAGTATAAGAAATACAGTTTAACAAATATCCTAAATGTTTGTGGTCAATTATAAAAGCTAGGCATACAGGTCTTTTACCATATATTACAAACCAGACGACATGTCTTGAGAACCCTTGTTTTATTGTTTATCAAGTTTTCATTTGTTACAGATCCAAGAAATATCCCAAATATTTGTGGTCAGTTATAGAAGCCAGGCCTACAGATCCTGTGTTATATTACAATCTAGACGACCTTGGCCTTGTGGACCCTTGTTCACATCCTGATGCTAAAAAATGTGGAGAAACAGGTTTATTGATGTAGTCAAATGTTGCATAATTCATCATTATAGAGAATGATGTAAATACAATGAAAACAAAAACTTTTCATAGAACAAACATGAAAATTGTGTTATTTCTTTATGTTTACGCTATTATTAATTTATTTATTTTTCTTTCAGTCTGCTATGTAATATTTCCATTGTTGTCAGATAAAAACTTTGTATCTGTCCTTAGACTTTGATGATAAGTTGAGCAAATTAAATTGTACGCGTGTGTATTAGTTGGAAGATTTCGTATTTAACCATTGTAATATTTCTTGTATAGTTGATACATTGATTTTAAATACAATCTTTATAGATGCCGAGTTTATAAATGCCATGTTTGCTGACAATGAGTTAGAACATGGTAAGCGGTATGTTGTGTGTATTCATGCTGACGCCACAGTCAATGTGTTTGAGAAATGGACCCAGGAATTACCAGATCTTAGCGTATGTTCAAATGGTATCACAGTGGATCTTACCCCACCAACCACAAGTGATGTCTGGATTGGAAATGAGCAAGGGCAAAAATATCAGGTAAAGCTCTGGCTTGAAAAAATGTTTTAGGAAAAGAAATATTCCAATTTAACTTTATGTTATAAGAGCAAAGCCTTGCACATTCATTTACTCATAGATTTGCCATTTAACCTTGTACGAACTAGCATCTTTTTGCTTTTGACTGAAAAAAAGTGAGGAAATTATGCTACAAATTCTTCATGTCAAGTCTATACATGACGAAGATGTATATTGACAAGAATTGTATAATATTCTCTAGGAAACGCACTCAAATTTAGCAAGTGTGAAGTTTTACAAAAAGTCTAGAAAGCACTATATTGATTATCTTATCACAATGTCTACGAAAGGTTGAAAAAAAACCCTCGCAATTTAGATATTCATCTAAATATCTAGAAGTACAAGGGCTGAGCAAAACGTTCGTATAATTTCATTTTGACTTTTTCCACCTTTCATCCGATTGCATTTAGTTTTATGCCTCCCTATCGAAAGATCAGGGGCATTTTCTTTTACCTTTGTCGGTATATCCGTCCGTCATTCCGTCTGTCCGTCTTTCCGTATTAATTACTTGCTGACAAAACATCAGAAGTCCCAACTTATGTAAACGGTATTTTTCGCTCCTTTAAAGGGTCAACTGACGCTTCCTCAGAGCACGTCGTAAAATCATAAATAGTTGTAAAGATCCTCAAAACTATTACTTTTTCAAAACTTGCTCAAGCAAAACTACCAAAATTTTATTTACTTGAAGAAGGATATCATAACACATACCTGGTAAACTTTCAATACACAATATTGTACAACAAGGATAAAACGAGGGATATGGTGCGACGTACCGACATGAAAATAGAATGAAATCGGCGAAATGAAAACGGTATCAGTTCTGAAAGTTCTAAATACAATATTACGCCTTTCGGAGATTTTTGTGATGTAATGAGAAAAGTAGCTACATGCCTTTTCTCTGAGTTTAACTGGTACCAGGACATTACTATCTTCAGATTGAAGCGTAAAAGTCAATATCAGTAATGGTCCAATTGTTTTCGAAAAATAAACAAAACAATTACACAAACCAAAGGAACAGTAACAATATTCTAAACAAACACTATCATGTAGCGTCTAACGGCGTTGCTTCATATGACGTTAACGTCATAGCGTGCACCCGATTCGTTCTATTTTAAAAGAAGTCATGGCAACACCATTTTTCAATGAATCTTAATAATATTGAAAATTGGAACGTTTATTTATAATGAATAAATCTGAAACATATGAGCTAAATGATCTGTTTTGCTCTATTACTTCAAATTTTATAAACAAGTTATAAGAACTTTTTGCTCAGCTCTCATATTCTTACTTTTCTTATATGTTTTTGACTACAGACTACAACATCCGATATAACAGTTCATTGGAATTCATTCACTGACGTTGAAGAAGAAGGGAATGGAGTACATCAATCAGGAATAGCAAAATATGAAGTTGCAGTTGGTAAGTGTTCTTAAAATTCTATTTTTAGAAAGTGCTAGGTATTAATTTCAATCCCGATTATGGAGAAGTAGAGCGGCTTTATAATTAAAAAAATAATACTGCATCTAGACCTCGTTTACTAACACCATTACGATGGAAATATGCTTTAATATTCTAACAAGATTGAACGGAACATCGAATTGGGCCAATAAGATCCATGTTTGTTCTGTAAATACGTTCAAATTTACGCAATAAATGTTAAAAAAAAATCAGTCAGTAAAAAGGTTCTTGGGTAATAAGCAATTTGGAGTTACCTTTCATCTGAATGAATTCCAGAGAATGTAGCAAAGTTTAAACTTTTTGAGTTGGAGGACCACAACCTTTCATTCTGGTCATGTTAAAAAGGTTTCATTTCTGCAAAACGTAATAACTTTATCTATAATCATTCCAGGGAGTTCTTATAATGGTGTGGATATAGCTGGTTTCACTGATGTGGGAGTAACAAACCACAAAACTTTTCATGGTGTGAGACTTCAACAAGGACATACATATTTTTCTACTGTAAGAGGTAGATAATTTATAAAGGTCGTGTATATAATAATGTTGATCGTGTAAATATGACAGAATTTACTGATATTTAAGTTACTAGCAATTTTACCCGTCTCGAAATTTGACCTTTGACCTCGATGACCTTGACCTATCCGGGGCTGCCCTCCACCAAATCCCGTCCCGTAACCCGTAAGCAATCCCGTCCCGTAACCCGTAAAAACGATACCCGTAACCCGTAAAAACATAAATTTGACCTTTGACCTCGATGACCTTGACCTTTCAAAAAATGAACCCCTCAAGCTAATATCCGGGGCCGCCCTCCACCTTCCCTTCAAGTTTGGTGAAGATCGACCCAAGGACCGTGGAGGAGTAGGAGAACAAACAGACAAACAGACAAACGGACAAACGTTGCTCAAATTATAGTATGATGATTAACTGACATAGAAACCTTTATGGTGTGAGACTTCAACAAGGACGTACATATTTTGCTTATGTTAAAGGTAGAAGATTTATACACATATTACATGTAACGGCATAGATTTACCAGCTTGTACTTAAGATGGATTAATAGGTAATGGTATGTACGAGGTGTTGAAAGTTTTGAGCCTCGCGTGAAAAAACAACAACATATTATATACTCGGCAAAACTGCTAACGCCTCACTCAGATCTTTGTTAATATTTTTTTTTAACGAATATACAGAAAACCTTCAAAATTTGCACATGCTGACTACCTCCATTGGATAAGAGATCCATAAAATGTCATAGTAAATGTTACCGTATCTTGTAAAATATTGAACTTTAAATAAGGACACCCTTGATTCTAAAATTCATAAAGTCTGAAACTTGATTAAAATGGAAAATTCACGCATAACTTTCAAACCCTTTGTATAGGCTGAAAGAGCTTCTGTTTATAAAAGTTACCCTTCAAAAAACAAATCGACGGCTTTAACTTTTTTATGGGCGCGTAATGTATTCCCACAGAGGCATTTTTACATCGCTAGTGCCGTAGGTATCATTGATGGCGTCGACGACGACGTAGGTTATGTAGACAAAAACGTATCGGTCTATATCTTATGAACTGTATAAGATGCAGTCTTGATATTTCACACATAAACAGGCCCTAGCAAGACCTTTCACCTGACACTATAAAATTTGACCTTGTGACATTGACCTTGAAAAATTGACATTTTCTTTCAAAAACGTGGGTCTATGCGAGCTACGTTGTCCCGGAACAGCCCTTGTTATGTTAGATAGAAAATTATTTTTTTCAGACTTTAATTTCACAATAAACCAGCTTTCAAAATCAATTCAAACAAAAATTATTGAACAAGATCACAAGTTACACGAGCCGAAAAACTGTTTTGGCCCCCTTTCCTATGACACTTCACATAAGAAAGAAAACTTAGAAATAGTTTTATGAATCAGCGCAGAAACTTGTGGGATAAACATTTGCTAAATTATAAATCTAAATCTTTGACAATAAAGAAGTTATGCAATTTTAAAAAGAGATGCGTTATCTCTTTTGCTGAGTATATTTGGATTTAAAATGCTTTATATCTCAACTTGGATTTCTTCCAATTCCACATTTCTGTTCCATCTACTATGGCAACCGTTGATACCAGATCTATAGAAGTCAACGTTTTAGTACCCTTACCATTCCTTTCAGTAGCAGTCACTTCATTATCATCGTCTTCTTAACTCCCTCTTTATCCTTGAAATACCTTCACCAAAGTTTTGATAGTTGTAAAAGAAGGAGGGGACTCTACACCAACCGATGGAAACCGTCCTCTAACCTATGTGGCAGATATAGCCTCCAGGACTAGAAACATATTCAAAATCCGTTTCTCAGTTTAGTTTGTTTTGCCAATATTTTGGGGGTAAGATATGCCCTTAAACAACAGTTACTTCTTATTGCTTTATCATAGAAAATTAGCAATACTATCATGAATTCATTCTGCATTTCAAATATTAATATATATATACACATAATATGTACAGTTTTAAACTCTCTGAATGGTAAAAATAACCGAGGCTAAAAATTTTTTGATATCCTCTCGTAAGATGTACGTGTTTTTGAGCGTTATTATGTAAATACCGTCACTTAAATTTACAAATTCCCAAATAGGTCTTGATTTTAAATTCTCCATAAGAAATGCCATTAGAAAGCATTAAGAAAATATAAAAAGGCTTATGATTGTCATTTCTCCTTTTATATAGATTGACACAATCATTTTAATGTCTTAAGACTTAGATACTGTTTAACTTTTGATATTAAAATCCTATCAAAATATTGCATAATACTCTTGGAACTTAATTTTATTTTCTATATTCGCCGAAAATCAGTTCACAAATAGGAGACTTTAGTTCAGCACGGCAAAGATTAAATAACATATCTTTTTCAGCCACAGATTATGTTGGTCAACAGTCCCAGAGAACCTCTCCCTCTGTAAAAGTGGACATTACTCCGCCTGAATTGACTGGAAATTCTGTAACTCTCAACAATAGACGTATCACATCAAGAACGGCTGTATATGCATGGTACGATTTACTTTATTTCTATCATATTGTCAAATAAATGTTGCACTGCTGAACTCACTAAAACATACATATATTCAACATATATGTTCAGACTGATATTGTTTAACACTGCTTCAATTTCTCTTTCAGCTGGACTGGTGTATTTTCTGATGATGAAAGTGGGATTTCGCATTATGAAATGGGTGTGGGATCTCAACCTGGTTATGATGACGTATTTACATATACATTGATGAATCAAGATTGTGGTGAAAATCCTGTAGATGAACCTTTATCTCTGATTGAAGGACACTCGTATTTCGTATCTGTAAAGGTAAGTCAGAATAATATGTTATTTAGAAATAAGGGCAAGATTAGCTGAGGTATATGTCAATATAATATTATGTTAATATACAACATTTAAGCATCTGATTATATGTGCCGGAAAATTTACATAATGCATTCTAGAGAAACTAATATAGTCCGCAATAGATGACCCCTCTTCTTCTCATCCAAACTAACTGTATAGCCATATGGAAGAACATCAGCTTTCATATAGTTTTGTTATGATTGTTATTGCAACTTCAATTACAACACTGATTTACATTATGTCTCCCATTCCAGGCCCATAACAATGCGGGATTGATTCGTATTGCGTCATCCTGGGCGTTCACTGTCGATGCCTCCCCTCCACTAGAAGGTCATGTTTATGATGGTTTGAAGGATGCCGATGGAAATTTTAATGATGTAGACTTTGTCACCAATACTTCTGTAATCCAAGCGCACTGGACAGAATTCTTTGATCATCATAGTCCCGTGATTGAGTATTATGTGTCTGTTGGTACTTGTAAAGGATGTGACGATATTCTACCGCGACAGGCAGTTGGAATAACTTATGGTAAACTATAGAAGTTTTCATAGCAACCTTCTGGGCGTCCCATTGACTGTTAACTCGAACTCATGAATTATTTGCCCTTAAATTTGACGAAATTGCTGTTTTAGACTATTTCGTACAACAACAAATATCGACCAATAATGAAAACAATATTTAAAGAAATGTTGGTGATCTGTATTCAGTCATTCATAGCTTGATATGAATCTAATTTTAAAGCGCTCATGCAATTTACGACTTTTTTTAACAGCCCCAACTTTTCGCATCTTTGGGGAGTATGATTTCTATGTCTTGGTAGTAAAACAGTACTTAAAATGAGCCATTGTCACCGTTTGCACCATGAGTCGTTATAGTTCAGATGAGTGTTCTATGGCCATCATGGTTCTCGTGTTTACTATGTTGTGTTTAACTTTATTTTTGCTCTTAAAGGGACATTTCATTCCAATTTCAATTTTTAAAGCATGTCTTGATGCCAAGATTGGTTATTCTAATGAGTATAAATACTATTAGTTTTTTTAAGTTGTTGCCAATAAGCGAGAAACACACATTTAAAGTTGAGACATAATCGATAAATTGCATATAAATCCGAACTGTTGACCACAACAATTTGTTCAATTTTAACACAAAAATATAAATTTCTCGTAAACGGCGCAATATTTTGGCTTGAAATTTTCAGAATTTTCATAAGGAAATATGCTCTTTGAGATAAAAATAAAAGTAATATTTATGACAAAAATTTCTGAAATGTCACTTTAAAACCACAAATGTTGAACAATGTACACCAAACATTCACTATCATTACAAAAAATTCAGGCCTGTGGAGCGCTGCAGATCCTCAAGGGCCCCTAGTTTTGATGTAAAATGTCTAAATAATCTAGAATTATTTGCCATCGAATCCACCAATGGGATATGTTTGTGCCTGTATGAAAAATGGTATCCTTCCCATCAGTCTGTGAGAATTATTAATGACAATTCAATACTAATGTCATGAAAAGTGTTGTTTTTATAAATTACGGAAAGAAAGAGATTGTTTTAGAATTATAGGAATAAGGTCACCGTCATCATTTATTTTAAAAGTAAATTATTCCGTTTTTGTCATAACAAAAACTATGATGGTCTTTTCCAACATTTTCATGACAATTGTAACAACGCCAATTACGTATAGAGGATATGTGTGTATATTATGCAGAGACGATTTTGCTTTATATTTTAGATATCAGACTGGATATGTTACATTTGGTAGAAGGCAATCAGTACTTTGTATCTGTGACTGCATGCAACGCTGCCAAACTTTGTTCAACTTCAAGTTCTGATGGAGTTATAGTAGATACAAGTCCACCAATGATAGGAAGAGTATTAGATGGTATCCTGGGTCATGATATACAATATCAAACTTCAAAGTAAGTTAACTGCTATGGTGTTTAGCTTTGTTAGTTAATAAAGAAAACGTTTGTACTTAGGAACATCACGGAGGTGGTTCATTCACCATTCATGCAAGCATCCACCACATTCAAAACACATTAAAAGAACCAAAACAATCCCAGTAATGAACATGAGAGCAATATGTGAGTTATGGGTGCGTTACAAGTCTTTCAAAGTCGAACCAACCATTCACCTCTTTTCATTCATTCCAATAACACTGAATATTACTATTGGGCTCAGTATGTCAATATCAGGTTTTTCATAATTGCACTTTCTTCTAATGCATTAATAATGCACTAATTAATTGTACTTCATTTTGAAATTTAATAACTTCATTTAATATCATGTGAAAATCACTTTGAGCAAGCCGTGAAAGTTACAGATTTTTTATCCAATAAATGTTGGACTGTATGGCAACAGAACTAAAAGTATTACAAAAAGATGTTACATGTAAGTTTAGTTACAACTTAATATTTACGTGGTATTCTAAATTAGATTCCCCGAAAAGGGATATTTTCCTGTGTATCATAAACAGTAATATCTTTAAATTTCAGAACTCATCTTGGCGCAGAGTGGTATGGTTTTGTTGATCCTCAGTCCAAGATTTCCCATTATGTGTGGCGAGTTGGAACAAAACCCTACACAGATGATGTCATGTCAGCCACAAATGTACATCTAAACCTAGAGTCTGTTGTCATAGATACCACAGAAAAACTCGGCTTTGAATTAAATGTGGCCACGACGCTATATTCGACAATCAGAGCTTATAATTATGCAGGTATCAAAACTGTTATATGGAAGTAGGTAAAGCCTAAATACGAGCGAAAAGATGTCCGCGTGATTTCACTAAATATACCTTGGTGCTCTTTCTGTACCTTTTCTAAGAAACTGATTTTCAAACTTGAACAAGTGCCGCTAGAGACGGATTAAGCTCCCTGAGAAAGGCATTGTCACAAAAATGTATTCCATGAATGGAAATATTTAAATTTTGACCTTGAGAAATGAATTTGACCTTTAATGATGACATTGAACAGAAAGGTATTGTCATAAGCAATACACATATGAAATATGAAGGCTATATCTCTTACTTAACAAAAGCTGTGTCCATTGTTAGTTTGTTGCTGAGACATGGAGGGCTAACGTGAAACTAACAAACATTAGGCCCCCTTTTTCCATGACCTATTTTTATACGCAACTGACTTGCTACTCAAATATGAAATTTCATCACATTCTGACCCTTAGACTATACTAGGAGAAATTAGAGAACAATTCACCCTTTCCCTGACGCGGCCTAAAATCAAAAAAAAAAAAAAAAAAAAAAAAAAAAAAACCGTGATAGATGCATCGGCACTATATCATAGGAAGTTCGCATGGTAAGTTTCATTTGATTTGAGAAATCGCTCCGGACGGACGGACCGACCGGACGGTCAGACAAAGCGGCGACTATATGCTCTCCCTTTGGGGAACATAAAAATCCAACTAAGTTTCAGACTTACAATATAAGTACTGATGTTGATGAAAGACGTGTCACTTAACAGATTTATCGTTTGGATTAACTTAAAGCAAAGACCAATCCCTTTTTAAACAAGACCACAAATGTACTGGCTATTTCACAATCTCAATATTTTTCATCCCGTCCGATTGTATTTTATGCTTACGTAATTATCGTTGAAGGAACCCACAAATTCCGCAATAGTTCTGTCTCTTTACTCCCTGTAAAATTACATACCAATACTATTTTTAGTCTTAGAACTATTATACATGTTACCTAAAGACAGACTTCGCGGCCTTTGCGCCTGTTTTTCTTACATGTAGATTGTTAACCTTACAAATGCTGGAAAATGCATAAATGTAACCCGTCACGCTAAGAGGGACTTTATTCGAACTCCAAAAGTCCACATTTTGACAAACTTGTCAGACCCAGCAAAGGTCAACTAGATCCCGTATATTAAAAATGAACATATAGTAAGATAGGGAAAACTTTCCGGACTTAGAAAATGACATAAAAGTGAAAAGTGTGGGCCATAGCCTGGCTGCGCGGACTGCGCAGACTGACTAGGTCGATATTTTTCACACATCCTAAAGGTCCCTTGTTAGCGTGACGGGTCACAAATGATTTATCGGAGTGGTTTTATTTCACTCACGTATTACATACATTGAGAGTTAAACATTCATTGATATCGTTTAAAGCAAATCTAATGATGTAAATTAGGCATCACAATGAAATTTTGAAAAAGCATGTGGATACTAAAACCTTAGAATTGTAATTGTAAACCTATTACACATTTTGTATATTATATCCATCCCAGAAACAGACAGTGAAACCTCCTCTAAAAAGATTTCATTATAGGTGACACTGTTACTTTATACGATGCATCCATCATACTTAAGCCATATCGTCGGTGTAAATGCAAAACCTCGTATGTCGATTCTTGCGATTTTCAAAGTACAAACTTGTGTGCCTAGTTTGGACAATTCTCGCAGGTTTTGAGATATTTTTACTGAACAGTATTAATGAAACATTATTTGTGAATAATATGTCAAAATTTCAAATAAAACATTTCAGTATGGGAAAAGTTATTACACTTTCCCCCCCCCCCCCCCCTTCAAAATATTCCAAAAACGAGATACTAGGTTTTGCATTTGCAACGACGATATCATATATTTCGTTTTAATCTTTTAAGGAATGTATAGTGAGGCCTGCTCAAATGGTTTCATCGTAGATACTACAGCACCTATATTCAACACTCCAGTTACACAATCTACAATTGGCACCACGGCTTTAGGAACTTCTGTGCTACCATCTGTACTTAAAGTTCACTGGAATGTGGAAGATAAAGAATCGAATATAGAGGAACAATACTTGTCCATATCTTCTCATGTTGGTGGAGAATTCAATTTGTCATCTGTAAAGGTAATTAATATTTTACATATTATGCATTTGTTGATTTGCAAAATCCCTATGTATCATGTGTCACGCAGGGCAAAGGTCAATGTCACAACTTAACTATGTTTAAAGCGTGTTTCCATGTCTTGCAAGAAAAAACAAAACACATTTGATCTATAGCTAATGCAAAATGCACTAGTAGAAGGTTTATGTCATCTTTTGTAGCGACTTTTCTAGCTGTTTTAGCAAATGGGGACGACGTTTTGTTCTTTGATTAGTCAAGATTTGATGTTGATATGGAAATAGCTCTTGAGATATTTTTTTACAATTATATGATTTTCTTATTACAGATCTTTCCTTTCAGGTAGAAGGAATCGTAAGAGACTACACGTTTACTGGGCTACATCTACATGACGGTAGTTACTATGATGTGCATCTAACTGCATGTAATGGGGCCAAACATTGTGCAGAATCATCCTTTAAAGATATTATTGTAGATAGTTCACCCCCAACTCCAGGTAATTGTTATAATTACCGTGTTAAATGGTGCAAAACCAGGGACATAGCAAATATTTTGTATTGTTGATGCCCATTGCATATTGCCGGGTATATTCAAAGCATTTGGACACCCAAAGCAGGACAGCTCTAGACAACATTGTTGAAAATGAAACAAATGCTTGTGACAAGCAATTTCTTCATTTCTCACAATGTTGTCTACCCAGAGAGACCAGACGTTCACTTGAAATTGTCGTCTGTAGCATCTTTGAGTTTGGAAAAGTCAAAACTCTCAAAACGGCGGTAATTGGTTCTGGGGGTTCCGGGTCATCTATGGGTCTGCCTTATTTACAATTTTTCTTGGGCACACTTGAAAAAAAATATGTGAGGCCCGGGCCTCCAGGCGTCCGCTTATATACGCCTCTGAAAACATTGTACATAATCATATAATGTATTATTAGATATATTCTAATTGATAGCTCACCACAAGCGGCATTTAATTGTTATACTCACTGTTTTTAATGGTGCATATTACTTTAAAGAGTAATATGTTGGAGATATTCTAGAGGCTCACCACCAATTCTAGGTTGTTAAAAGATACGTGTTATACTTTATTGTATTTCATGGTGCTTAACATTATTCAGAGTTATATGATCGGATCTATAGTTCACTATTCATTAAAATCAGGCTTGATTTTAGTCTGTTTATGCATACAGAAAATGAACATGATATGGTTGCTACAACTTTACATAAGTATAGAGCCTATGCAAGTTTAATTGTTAGTTTATTACTCCATCAAATATTGTTTGATCCTCAACTCCTTCACCCCTCGACAGGTTCCAAAAGGAGAGGGAAAACGATTGCTTCTCGCATGTCATTTGAGTGTTCAGAATTTTCAAATAAACTCGAAATCTGGTTTATGACTTGTTTTGATAAAATATTGTTGCAAGATAGGTAGCTATTTACTTTATATAGCTTGATTATACACATTCTAAAGGTATTGCTTTCAATAATTTGCGACAGAGTTGCCACATATTTCTGTAATAATCATTTATTGAGTGAACAAAATGATCCAGTGACTTATGCTTAAGTTTCGGGTTTTTTTGTTTCTAAATGCTTTTGTTTGGCAAACCATATCTATTTTACAGGTACTTTTGCAATAAACACGGATCATGCTGCCAATTTGCAGCGTCAGCCGGACACTTGGATGTCCTGGTCTGTTGTTGGGTTACGTCTAGCTTGGATAGGGTTTGAAGATCAACATTCTGGTATTGATAAGTACCTCATAAATGTTGGCAAGGAATTCTTTGGTGATGACCTGAATAAGGTTAGAGATTTGTTCTGATATAAAAGTGAGAGTTGCAGAAATAATTGATATTTCTCTCATGAGTCGCACCTTCTCTCATAAGTTTTGTACGAATTTCTTTATAGAGCAATTTTTATTCTGATTAAAATGATATTATGATTTATGATTTATCATTTGGAGATAAGTGGCATTACAACAACAACCATTAATTAGCTAGTATTTAGCCTACCTGGACAGAAAAAACTAAAAGTAAAGAAACAATACCATTGAAAGCTATTTCATTTGAATATAATCGTCTTGGGAAAACCCGAACATTTTATCTAAAATTGTTTCTTTGACAGATACCAAGTGCTCCTACAATAGCACAACATAATTCTGGTGGTGCGAATTCTGACGAAGGAATAGTACAAACTTTATATGTACCGACTGCCAGCCTGACAAACAACATGAATGTGTTTATTTCTATGTGGGCTGTAAATAAGGTAATGCAAATTGACTTTTGTTGAAATGTTACGCGCATAATTGTTATAATAATCATTGTTATTACGTATGACAACTTGAGATATCAAAAAAGTCCACAAAAAATATTTGGATTTCTACAGAATCGTATTTTTGCGGTTTAAGTTGTGCGTGCACCATTCCTTCTTGGCATTAAATGAAGGCCTATCTTTTAAACCATGTGCATATTTTTGTTGGTATATTTGTAACAAAATGTTATCTAGATACAACATACTTATATCCAATATTATTGCCTAAAATGTGTGTTTTCAGTCTGTTATCGGCATTGTATAACGAGAAGAAACCGGACGGATATCCAGAGAAATCGTGCTTTAATCAGCAGATTCACGTGCGATATCGGACCGGTTTTGCACTCAAATATCCTCGATTTGACCCTTCAAAATAAACAATTGTCTCTTTTCCCGCAAAATTCTCAACGTCTTACGTTAAATAAGCGACGTTCGCCTTTTGGCGCCAAATTATGACGTAACGTTATTTTTCCGACGTCACGCATAACAAAAAATTCCCGGACGATTTATCAGAACAAAACAACAATGGCGGACATTTTCTTATCTTACCTCGGTTCATATTTCGCTCATATCAAGGGGTTTGGGGTAAGTAATCATTGGAATTTTATGCTTTTTATGCAATAATAGCGTCAATTCACGTATTTTCGGTCGTTAACATTCACAGAGGCCCGCAAAATACGAAAACGACCCTCCTGCTTCGCAGTCGGGCGTTAACGTATTTCTTGGGCCTCTATGAATGTTAACGACCTCAAAAACGTGATTTAACCCTATAGTATTTACATGATATCATTGGAAATACTTCACTCTACAAATACATAATGACTTTTGTACATCGACATCTATGCTGTAATTTCTTGCAGGTTGGCCTATTCAGTCCAATACTCCATGGAGAGTTTGAGCTAATATTTGGAGGTGTGATGTCTTTAGTGAGACGTTGTGATGCTCACACATGTTATGGTCATTGTGTATGTGCTCCACACGGGCTAACATGTGAAAGTGACACTTTATGTACAGACGTCACTTCAGGTTAGTGTTTTATACATGTAGTGCTATGCTCCACGGAGAGTTTGAGCTAATATTTGGAGGAGTGATGTCTTTAGTAAGACGTTGTGATCCTCATACATGTTATGGACATTGTGTATGTGCTCCACATGGACTTACATGTGAAAGTGACACATTATGTACAGACGTCACTTCAGGTTAGTTACATTCGAAATTAAAGGCAATACAAATGAAAATGTTTTTCTTTGGTAAGAAACATCCGCTATTTTATTGTCATCGTAAATCGACCTCACTGTCATAAACACAACTTATTTTAAGATTAAATTGGAGCTTTTTCAATCGTTTGTTTGGATAACGATGCGAAAAATGTACCCCGGTATTCAAACTTTTCCGCCTGCATATCTTTTTACATGTAACAGTTACCCATTTCTGAAAGTTGGTCATAACTTCCAAAAACTGGCATTCTCCGTCTTGATGGCCAGTATTGCTCACGTTAAATGACCTGGCAGAGCATCTTGGCTCTGCCAGTTTTCTTATCATGAGCTATAGATATATGCATTTCGTTGTAACTTATTCATTGACCTTATCTGTTCACGCACCATCCAATTGGATCACCAAGGACAACTCTATCGAATCATACCTTGGATGCATCTCGTAGAACTACTTTCAGACTATGAATAGAATAGAATAACAATTCAAATCGTTCGTCTGTGACTAATGTCAACAATGACGCGACAATGATACTTAAATACATTGTTTGCAGTTCCAGTGTCCTCTCATTTTAGAATGATTACAACCTGCAAGTCCCGCAAGTTGCCATGGTTGTGCATTTGATCTCGAAGCGTAGCTACTTCCGGCTAAGAAATCCATTTTTTTTTTCAAGATTTCTTCATACACACACTTCCGAGTCTATGATTCGATCTCTGGTCCACATTTTCCGAGGATATCCGAACGACGCACCATCCTCATGTTGACGCCATGATGCTGTAAGATGAAAAGCATTGCTTCCGGTCAGAAATATCGTAACTACAATTAAAAAAAGCTGTAGATTTTAGACATTTAAGAGTGGGACCTTTATCATAATTGTCTTTAATGTACTCATTGATTATATATCCTGCTTCAGATAACAGTAACACGCTACTGCAAGTTACGCTTTATACAGGACATTACCTTCTCAAAGTTAACATCACCTGTACATCATTCTCATGTAGATAGACTAATGATGGATGCTAGATACATGTATATCTTTATATATCATAATTATAATATTGTTATTATACACGTGTTTGTTACTTATTCCTTGATCGTATATCGATATTTTAGGTAACAGTATTACGTTACAGGAAGTTGAGTATGTACATGACCTTATTTTTCGTATAGTGACGTCCGCAATACATCATTCACCGTAGACTTCATGATGGCTATTCCATGCATTTCTCTGGTTCCGTTCTAAAATATTGTAACTACAGCTTAATGTAACAACGTGATATAAACAATTGTCTTAACGTATACAACCCATCATTAGCACCAAAGAGCCAGAGGCGAAATTTGAAAAGTGCCAGTTAATCCTAAATTGTGTTATATTTCCATTCCAAATACAAACATAAGCATTTCGAACGGTTTAGAATTTTGAATTAATACATAATTATGGAAATATTTGGTAAAAAATGTTATAAATTACCTCCCTTGCATATAAATATAGACTGATAGGATATTTGTAAATTATTTTCTTCTTGAAGCATAATCTTGAAATCCGGCACGATGAATCAATTTATTTGAAGTGTATTTACAAGTGTGTGTAATTTGATGCATGTCCCATGGCTAGAAAGTGGAGTTTTAAATGACAACCCAAAAAAGTGTGCAGTAATTGTTTTTAACGAGAGTAAACGTGCATTTGCTTTATCGCAAAGGAAATGGTCAATTGGGTCCGAAACTATTGGAGAAAAAGAGAGTTATACGCATCTTGGAGTAGTTTGTGACAAATATTTTTCAAACTCATCAAGCATTCATGACGCAGTTTTAAAGTTACGTGGGTCTTTTATGAGTCTTTTTAATAGTGGAGTGAATGATAAGTGCCTTCATCCCTTCACTAGTAAAAAGTTATACAATGCCATTGTCTTACCGCGAGGACTGTATGGGTGTGAAACTTGGTGTGAAACTTGGCTATCAATATCCGATACTGAACAATTAAAACTAGAGCGTTGCCATCGATTCTGTATAAAGAAAATTCAAGGTTTGAGCAAATTTACTAGAACAGATATTTCTTTGGGTATGCTTAAAATGCTGAATGTGGAAAGTTACATTGACATGCGGAAATTAAATATGTTAGGTCACCTATGTCGACTACCAACAGAAAATACAATAAAAAAAGGTTTTTAACTTTAGATTATGTAACCATATTCTATCAAGCAATAACAAAATAGGATATTTTAATGATATTTTTGCTGTCTTCCATAAATACGGTATTACACAATATTTGGTCGATTTCTATGAAAAAGGCTATTTCCCAAGACATTGTCTTTGGAAAAACATTGTTAGAAATAAAATTCAAAACGTTTTTGAAGAAAAGTGGGTAAGAAATATATATGCAGAGCCCGAATTTGAAATGTTTGTAATAATACATCCTGGCTTTTGTGAAAGCATTTTTTTGGCATATCTCGAAAAGCAGCTCTAAATATCGTAAATACTGTGATACGATAATCAGAATATTTTCGATTCTTGGACGTTGCAACGCAGATATTCTTTGTGACAAGTGTGGACAAATTTATGATGATGTAGTTGTACATTGTCTCATACATTACAATGCGACAGTGCACATTAGATAAAAAATGTTAGACATGATCCTTTGTAAATATGGTGCAATTTAGTACACTGAGTGACAAAACTATAGCATGTATTTTACTAGGAGCTCCGTTGCCAGAATTGGTTTTGAGATTAAAAGTGAATCACCTTGAATTTGTCATATCGTTATTGCATTATGTTCATGACATGTGGACATTATTCAATAATTAATTATGAAAATTTATAAAGTATTGTGACACACTTTGTAGAATGCATCAGTGTAACGCATAACGGCAATAGAACAAGATTATGATTTCAAAAGTATCAATTGTAATATAATGCATAGACATGTGTTATTAGTTAATTAGCATAATGTAGATCTATCTGTCAGGATTGATTCTTGTACAACCTTTTCTTCTTGTCGTTATGACGATCTATAAATGTTTGTATATATATTTGTATCTTGTTTGATGTTTTTGTAATGTATGTATATGTATGTATGTATGTATGTATGTATGTATGTATGTATGTATGTATGTATGTATGTATGTATGTATGTATGTATGTATGTATGTATGTATGTATGTATGTATGTATGTATGTATGTATGTATGTATGTATGTATGTATGTATGTATGTATGTATGTATGTATGTATGTATGTATGTATGTATGTATGTATGTATGTATGTATGTATGTATGTATGTATGTATGTATGTATGTATGTATGTATGTATGTATGTATGTATGTATGTATGTATGTATGTATGTATGTATGTATGTATGTATGTATGTATGTATGTATGTATGTATGTATGTATGTATGTATGTATGTATGTATGTATGTATGTATGTATGTATGTATGTATGTATGTATGTATGTATGTATGTATGTATGTATGTATGTATGTATGTATGTATGTATGTATGTATGTATGTATGTATGTATGTATGTATGTATGTATGTATGTATGTATGTATGTATGTATGTATGTATGTATGTATGTATGTATGTATGTATGTATGTATGTATGTATGTATGTATGTATGTATGTATGTATGTATGTATGTATGTATGTATGTATGTATGTATGTATGTATGTATG
This sequence comes from Fragum sueziense, assembly GCA_963680895.1. Classification (NCBI taxonomy): domain Eukaryota; kingdom Metazoa; phylum Mollusca; class Bivalvia; order Cardiida; family Cardiidae; genus Fragum; species Fragum sueziense. Next base: position 60,143,611 of record OY804594.1, on the reverse strand, counting down.
TATGTATGTATGTATGTATGTATGTATGTATGTATGTATGCGAATCTTCATGTAAAGGAGGAAATAAAGATTTGAATCTTTAATGAAATACTTAAATTTCAAACGAACGTGCCAGAATTACGTCCCTTTATTATTTTACGTTAAACATGTCCTAACGTCTTGCAAATTCAAAAATAATCCTCAAAGATAGTTTTACTGATAGTGTGTTGTCAGTTACACAGTGATAACACAGAAAATTGTCACTGTGCGCACTAAGCGTCATGTCATAACTTCCGGAAAAAAGTCGTCAACATATCACTTGAATTTGAGTTCTGGAATATTCAATTGGCAGGGACAAAAAAGCTTGGCATCCAAATTTCTTCAATTTCAAGGTTGTGGTACCATTTTATAGCAAACGCCAATGTACAGGATCGATCCAGATCATCGACTGGACCTGTTACAATCAGTCGGTAGGGTATTAGCCAAAGGGCCCTTAAAGGGACATTTCATTCCAATTTCAATTTTTTTAAGTATGTCTTGATGCCAAGATTGGTTATTCTAATGAGTATAAATACTACTAGTTTTTTTTAAGTTGTTGCCAATAAGCGAGAAACACGCATTTAAAGCTGAGACATAATCGATAAATTGCATATAAATCCGAATTGTTGTCCACAACAATTTGTTCAATTTTAACACAAAAATATAAATTTCTCGTAAACGGCGCAATATGTTTGCTTGGAATTTTCAGAATTTTCATGGAATATGCTCTTTCAGATAACAATAAAAGTAAAATTTATGGCAAAAAAATCTGAAATGTCACTTTACGATTCGGGCAATATTCCTAATAGCAGCAGATTCCACATAAATGAACATTGGCAGTCATGGATAAGCCATCGCAAATAAATAATTCAACCAGAAGCAAGCCGTTTTATATCTGGTATTGCCTAAAGTTTGGGATAACTTTCGCTATTCAAGACAATTTATCCATTCAAACACGGTCTAATCCAGTTTAACAGATGCATGTCTGTGCTTCAAATGACTACATAAAGTCACGGAACTCACTCTAATGCCCAGGCAGGCGGGCTTGGACAAACAATTGAAATGTCAAAGTCGATACTCGTATGTGCGTTGACTATGTGTTGCGCCCAGTTGTCTCTGATATCGTGTGGGAAGAGTCAATGGCATGTTGCAACAGGGTGGCGCCTCTGCAAACACTGCTGCTTTCAAATGACGGTTGTGCAGCAAAACAACGTTACTGCCCTTATTCCATGCTATTGAAAACTTTTGTTTCTTTAACATCAAATCCTTCAAAAATGATGTCAATGTGACTAAGATGTCCGTTGTTTATGAATACAAGGGATGATTATAACCATGAACTTATATGTGACTTTTGAATTTACACCAGGTGTCTTTGGTTTGAAATTTTCCTCTGTAAATGTCTTAGCATTCTTATGATGTTTCGTTTACTGTTTGATGAAATATAACATGTGATCTCAAAAAAAAATTTATCCTTATATTTATTAACAAGTTCTAAGATGTTTGATATTGAATGAGTGTTGCGTTACTTTATGTGGTCAGTGTATACCTAAAGCTTATTCCTTGACTATAACTCTATTTCAGGTAACAGTAACACATTACTGGAGGTTCAGTATTTTCAGGACTTTACCTCTCTTATACCGACGTCTATTGATCATTCTCCTATAGATTCAATGATGGCTGCTGCTTGGACAATCTCAAAACGTCAGGGGAAACCACCTCTATGGTAGGTAACTATAGTAAGTGGTTTGGTATGAAAAATCATGCATCTGAAAATAAGGCAAGATGATTGAAGATAGAAATACATTGGTACCGTGCATTTTATACAATTTGCATACTCTACAATTGTCCTAATCTACGATGTATTTGAGCCTACCCATGAGAAAAGGCAGACATTGGTAAAAAATGAAACTAATTTATCTGAATCGTTAAATCATTGGGTAAAACTTCTTCAAAACAGGTTCTTTAAAATTAGGCAGATAGTCAAGCAAGCATAGCAGAATTTCCCCAAATAATGACGTCATACCAGCCTGTACCTTTTTTGTGGACATCTCTTGCATATAGATATTAACAGATTATTAAAATATTTACATTATGTTTATCTTAGGTATGAATGGAGTGTGGGGAAGTCTATCTACAACGTACCTAAAGGTGTGTATAATGAAGCTGATGAGAGAGTGTGGCATGATGCAGGAACATACACGTCATGGATTGCTACACTTGATCAAGGTTTGTAAGCATTAGCGAACAACCTCTAAAAATCACCATCAATTGTCTGAAAAATATAATGATTGCCCATTTAGATAATACTCATACTTCCTGATTTGTAAATTTTAGAATATCAAAGTGACTATTAAATAATTATTTTTATTATATACATATCGAATTTCAGGGTAGAGAAATCAGATACGACAGAAAAAAAATCCGTATCACATACGGGTGTAATACGCTCCCAAATATGGCAAGTTGTTGTGATGACGTCACGCACGTGCAATTTTCCCGCCACTAGTGAAAACGCTACGTTGTGGCGAAAGAAACGTCATTCTGTAATTAAAAAGCTTTGTATTTGTCAAAAAATCACATATTTATTCAAATAGAATAAGTTCGGTATATAATAAATGGAATATCACATGGATGGATTTTCCGACGCGTTGTATTTGTTTCTCGTGCGTAGGAACATTTCACATCAAACTCGACCTTCGGTCTCGTGAGATTTCAAAATATTCCTACGCACTCGAAACAAATACAAGGCGCTGGAAAATCCAATCATGTGATATTCCGTATGTAAACGGTAAATACAAATTTAGAATCCATGTAAACTTGTAACCAGACCGGTACTTTCAATACGTGCTGGAAATGTGATATTAATCGACAAGGTCATAGATCTACTTGCGGTTTTGTGAGGGGATACCTTTTTATTATTTAGAAAAGGGAAAGGTTACTTGTATTTGCAATGATATGTGTTTTGAACACATTTCGATTCATGTCAGTTAGTAAGTGACTTGGAATATGGAAATTAACTATCAAGTTATCAGTGTTCATTTAATGCGCAATCAACATAAGATTGCACTAAGTTTACTGCGTTGCTCGCCATTCCTTCTCGATGTCTGTTCTACTGTTGCTTTATCTTGTATTTTTCAGACCATCGATTAACAGAGTATCTTGAATATTGCTTCTTTGTTAGGGTGTGGTATGACACAAACACATATGCTATATTCAAAAGTAACAGTGTCATGATTTATGCACGACCACCAGTAACAGTCACAATTCTGGGCAAAAGTGTAAGTATTTTATATGCCACCAAAATTGGTTATGTCGTTGTTTTACAACGAATACCTCGTTACTGCAGCTTGTTTTAAAACATCGGTGTATAAGTATCACCTCCACATGTCTTTCGGTTTATACAACATAACTAATCAAACGATTTTTGGATGATTTCTTTCACAATATTTTCCCAGTCACCTGGACTTGTTGATTGTGTCAGGTTCTGTCAGTCTTAAATGTCATGAATGCAAAAAAGTGGTGCTTATTATGCTTGTGGCACTCTTGATAACATTTCAAATTTGTTTTGAAATCAACAACCTGAATTTGACACACTCATGTTTTTACTGAAAAGTTTATCGATCAGGGGCATCTAGTTTTTTTCCCAGTGAATTTAGGAATAACTTTGGACATAGATTTTTATGTCGATGAGATATGACGTTCATATGTCTATTTCTTGTTACAATATCAAAACCGATGTTGGTCAATGCCAACCATGATAACATGTTTCTAAGGTTGATTTGGTTTGTATGACACTTATAGGAAAGATTTGTCCAGAAAGCGTTTAGGCAATAGTGGAAAATAATAACAATAGAAATATTATGCATTTACAAAAACAATTTACTTGCGAGTTAAATTCTTTTCATTTTGTTTGCAACGGTTAAATTCGAGTAGACTTAACGCTTCCCTGTAACTTTATTAGTTTCAAAGAACACAACTTGTTGTATATTAATTTTATTTTCCAGATCAAAGAGATTGTCCATGGAACAAGTCTAGATATTGATTACTTTCATAGAAGCATGCATGTTTTTGTTGACTGGACAGGAAAGTTTAACGACAACAAAGATAGCTTATATAAATACCATGTGTATATCAGCACTTCACCGGGAGGTGAGTTAACTGCTTTCCCAAACATAACTTGTATTGTCGTCTCTGGTGGAAAAGCTTTGATAAACATTGAGGAAAAAAGAAATTGGAAAAATCTGGATTGATACGTAATGGAAAGGGTTATAATTATAATGTAATTATGATACGAACTCTGTTTCTAACAGAAATATTTGTGACCCGTCGCGCTAAAAGGGACCTTATCGGGTGTGTGAAAAATATCGATCCTAGTCAGTCTGCGCAGTCCGCGCAGCCTGACTAGGGCCGACACTTTTCACTTTTATGCATTTTTCTTAATCCGGAATGTTTTCCCTATATTACTATATGTTCTTTTGTCGCATACGGGATCTGGTTGACCTTTACTGAGTCTGACAAGTTTGCAAAATTTTGGTTTTTTTAGTTCAGATAAGGTCCCTTTTAGCGTGACGGGTCACATATTTTAAACTCTCTTATTGGCTTGATGAGACGATTTTGTGCAGTGACAACTGACTGGACCTGTAATTTACGGGTAGCTGGTTCAATTCCCTATCACTCTTTTAGATGATACTGCCGATGACCTCAGCCGTTGAGTTTGACGTTTATTTACAATCAATCATTCAAAGTGTTGTTGACTTAACATTGACAAATTCCAGTTATATCATGACTAGATCAATTTATGTTGAAATGATGTTGACACAATATATTTGGTTAATAACCACACCTCTATGATTTTAGCCTTTCATAAATGGCAAAATTCATACGGTTCCATTCAACAAAACATTTATGTCAAAAGTAGATAATGTGTTACAAGTTATAACTCACTAGTTACTCTCGAAAGGGGGGAGGGCAATTACAACTTTTTCAATAATTTCCCTAGCTTGTTTTACTCGGATGACAAAATTAGATCTTGAATGCAGAATGGCCGATCTATTATCTATTCTAAACCCCTTCTTTGCTACATACGTTCATAACTTATTTTCTGCTCTATTTATGTGTGTTCTATTTCAAGGTAGAGCTTTCTATCGCAATAATATCGGACACTTGATGCTAAGAATGAGATATCAGATACCAACATCCTAATGCCGTATTTCGTTTTCAGGTCATGACGCACATATATTGGGACAAGATCTCCCTTCAACCACTACATTCCACAACATAACTGGACTGACTTACTCTAATGGTACCAAGTATTATACAGTGGTCCAGGCATACAATAAAGCCGGTCTTCATACTACAGATTGGTCTGATGGATTTATGATTGATCCTTCACCACCAAATATAGGTGTGGTGCATGATGGCAATGGTATGTATATATAACATGGATATGTGTGTACATGTATTATGCCTAATTTACATACAGAGTGTAAATGATACATGCGTAAAAGAAATCTGTTCTTCACACGACAGATTGGTCAGATGGGTTTATGATCGATCCTTCACTACCAAATATAGGGGTGGTGCATGATGACAATGGTATAAGACCCTGTTTAATTACAGGCTCATCTAAAAAATGGAAGTCTTAATGGCTGTTTTTCTTGTATTAGATCTATTATTATCATTATCATTCCAGGTATCGCTGATATACACGCAATGAATTCATCTAATATTCTCTCTGGGTTTTGGTTTGGCTTTGCTGATCTAGATTCCGGCATTAGTGATTACCAAATTTGTATTTCTACCCGTACAAATGGACGCTGTGATATTAACCCATGGATGTCAGTTGGAATCGGAGCAAGATCTGTTTTTGAGAATACCAAACATGTTGCTGATGGTAAGAACTTAAGGTCATATGTAAACATGTAAAGAGTTTTTAAGCAAGCGCCACGTTGTGTCCGTTTCCACATATATTAAACAAAGATACTTTAAACATGTGTATATGTTCTGCGCAAAGTGAGAATTAGTACAATTCCGGAATTGTCCTGCGCAAAGTAGGAATTCTTACTTTGTCGGGCAAAATAAGAATTCTTAAATTGCGCGGACAATTCCGGAATTGGCCGTGCGCAAAGTAAGAATCGGGACAAAGTAAGAATCGATTATCGATTTTTTGCTCCCTGCGTAATGGAGGAATGGCGGGTACAAAGTAAGAATGTTTTTATCACTTACAATAAAGATACATTTATTCATGCGTAGGCCTATGTGCAATTGTTTATTATTTCAATGCAAATCTATCGCAACATTGCAAAATGTTTACTTATACAATGAATTGTGAATGCTTATTTATGATATATTTCCGTACTCATGCCGATTTGTAGTCCCATGTAACTAAAAGGTGTGAAACATAAAACTGTGACAAATAACTCGTAAACAAATTGAGAAGTTTGCGATAGCATTGTTGTGCGAGCTAATCCACAGAATGCCAGAATATATTAACTCTTTCCCAGAATGACATAGTTTTGACGTCCCTTGCAGAAAGAATATGGCAAAAAAATTGACAAAAGAAGAAAATTCTTATAAGCAGATTATGTTTCATTTTGCCTCAATGTTTTCTTTGATTTATTGTACTTAAATTATATCTTCCCATATGTCTAATTAGCAACTGAAGGATATACAAAACTAGCAATACAATGATTGCTGGAAAATGGAGATACGTATGAAACTCTCTCCAGAAAAAAAAAAACAACCCATCGACCGACAAAGTATTTAACCTTTTCCCAAACGACAAATGTTTAGGGTGATCCACTTCAAAAACTGCCACAAAAGTCAAAATTGATGTTATTAAAGATAGGATTTGTGTTGAATATGACACAGAAAATATTGAGACAAAAGGAGAAACTGCTGGTTATCAGCAGTTTCTTCTTTTGTTTCAATGTTTTCCCAAGCCCTTTCTTTAAGGGACGTCAAAACCAGGTCTTGTTTTGGGAAAGGGTTATCACAAATACGATTAATGTACATTGCATTCAAGATTATCAAAAACGTCAGCGTATTATTCTAATTCTGCACCAATTTAACATTCTTACCTTGTCCAAAAATTCTTACTTTGCGCACAAGACAAAGTAGGAATGAAAAATTCCGATATTCAAGCCCTGCGCAATTCTAGAATTGTCCGGTACAATTCCGGAATCGGCGGACAAAGTAGGAATTCCGACTTTGCGCAGGACAATTCTAGAATTGCACTAATTCCTACTTTGCGCAGAACATATATATTGATGTAAAAGTCACCCGTCATTGCCAATTTCAAGTATCAAGATCATGTATAACCGAAATTTAGCCTGAAAACTTGGACGGTCTCCTGTTAGATAATTTTGCAACAATATGGGGGCAGTCTGAGCATACATATGGGTGTGATTTAATTGATCATCTCGGGTCAAACATATCATCGTGTGCCTACCAAGCTGTCCTTCTTTAATCGATAATTAGATTTTTCATCTGTAACTAAAATGAAAGAACTATAATGAAAAAAGAAACATACTTGAAGTAGAAGACCTGAATTAAGCCAAATTCGGTGGACAGAAACAATCTACCCTAACAGATTGATCCATTGATATATATTTTGTATATATTTCAACGAGTTTACATTTTTGTCGTATTATGCTTTGGCCTTGGTCGTTCGTCCGTCCGTCCGTCTGTCTGTCCGTTAGCAATTTCTTGTGTGTGCAACTCCTCCTACAGTTTTGATCGGAATTCGGAAAACTTGCCATGTGCAATCAATTTCCATGTTGTCTAGTTGTGCAGACCGCTTACAGAATTCAGATAACTCTTTTCGATCTTGAATTATCTGCCGTTGAATAAAAAATGTTTATTTTCTTGTGTGCGCAACTTGTTCTATAGTTTTGATCCGTATTTTATCAAACTTAAAATAATGAATCTTCATGGTGTCTAGTTGTGCATACCGTTAACGGAATACAGATAACTGCTTTCGTTCTTGAATTATCCGCCCTTGAAGTTAAGGAAAAATACCCATTTTCTCAAGAATACCCATTTTCTCGTGAGCGCAACTACTACAGTTTCAACCAGAATTTAATCAAACTAGCCACAGTGAATCCTTATGGTGCCTGGTTGTGCTAACAAAATTTTGATAACATGTCATGTTTGATTTATCTGTCTTTGAATTGAAAAAAATGGCCAATTTTACTGACAAGCCCCTCTCGAGCGTTTATGTGCCGTTCTGCAAAGTTTTAGTTGATAATTATCTTGAGCCTATTTATCATTTTCTAGAACATTTAAGTTGCAAGGTATGTTACAGTAGGTTCATCCCAGGTATGTTACAGTAGGTTCATCCCATCAATATCAGTCTTAGTGCACAAATGTTATCCGTGAATGTTATATTTAAGACGTAGAGTGAATGTGATTTTAGTCAGTGGTTATTGCTTATTATATTTTCTTTAAAGGCAGTACAGTGTACCACTATGTTAGAGCAGTAGATGCGGCTGGTCATGTATCCAAGTCTGTGATATCATCTGGTGTAGTGATAGACAGAACACCGCCGATAAGATCTTCAACACTTCACTTTAATAGCAATATTATACAGAATCCTTCTTTTGAAAATTACACGTCACCCACGCCTTTAGCTGAGTTTGAGTCTTTGTCTTCCTGTGAAGATATACCACCCGAGTTTTGGACAGCCATTGTTACGTGTCTGGTACATGTAGCAAGTTTTTCAGAGATTAATAAACCTCCTGATGGATCTCAGTTTATAGTAATCAGTGGTTCTATAAGTCAGAATGTCGGGCAGTTGGATCCCGGTAAATATAAACTATCATTTTATACATCACATATCCTGAACAGTAAGAATTCCGAACTTTCATCTACTGAAGGTTATGTCGAATATCGTGAACAGAAACATGTATTCTTGATTCATAGTAAACCCAGGGTTTTAATGGGAACAGACAGTGACAGTCAACTGATTACATGGCAGCTCCATGAATACTATATAAGTCTGAACACAGAAGAAGAAATAACTATAACTATTGGTACAGTGAAAACCACAGCTCATTTTGGTGTGGACAACATACAGCTTGAAGCCAGAGTAGAAAACCAAACGGACGCAAATGTTGGTAGCAGTGGTCATGTTGAAGCAAAAACTGTATTTACAAATGATTGGTCATCAGTACATGCAGAGTGGAATTTTGTAGACGAAGAAACCACAATAATTGAATACATGTGGGCTATAGGTGAGTTAAAGCATACATTTGCATGTCTATTGATAAACCAAGGTATATTCCTAAGTTCCCCTTGATCGTTGCATGCACACATATCATATTATCAAGCATATACTGCGACAAACGGGAGTGACCATATTTACATGAATTTACTATGTAAAAAGCGGTCACTCCCGTCTTTTGTCATATATCTCGATATATGCCGGGTTAGGATTTGGATAGCTTCTATTTTCATTTCCTCAGTACAAATAAATTGGTGGAGCAGCTACAAAAACTAAATTTGGTGGTAGACACCAATTTGCCCATGATACATAATTCTGTATTTCATCTTCATATAACTTGCATAAATGACACTAATTTTTCTCCTTGTAGGTACGGTAGAAGGAGGTACACAGCTACAAGATTTCAAAACTGTTGGAAGACAAACATTTGCCTATGCATATGATCTACATCTCATACATAATTCTGTAGTCTATGTAACTGTTGTGGCTGTAAATCGAGCTGGCCTCAGAACAGTCAGTTATTCCAGTCCTTTAGTTATTGACAAAACTCCACCAGAATTCTCTCACATTTATGATGGAATTTTACTAGGTAAATTAAGCAATAACATAGAAAACTTGAAACAGTCTTCAATTGGTTTTGTTTAAGATGCAATTCCACAACTGACACAATATGTACGGAAATACCATCGACTCAGTAAAGATAGATCTATACAATATTATTTTTTCGAAAATATGCATTTATTACTGATGATAAGTTTGCAGGCACGAAAATGTAAACACATGAAAATGCAGTAGTAACAAATGTGAGACCTTGAAACCTTTTCTTAGCCCGTTACAAATGAATGTAAGTGGATGTTTTACTTGAATGACTGTCGGTCAGGCAGTCGGCCAGTTTGTCACCAAAATTTTGTCGCGGCAATCCCATACAATTTGCCTTTTACTGGGCATATATATTTATAAGGTCTTTTTGATGTGCAATAGAGATTTTTTTGCGAACATTCCGTGAAAAATATTGCCGCTGATTTAACTAAAAAATCTAAAAACACTTTTCCGCGCAACTCCTAAATGTTTGGTCTGATTTGTTTAATATCTTGCAGATGTATTTATTAAGGCCTGTAGAAATGCAGGAGGCAGCATTCTTGAACATTTGATCCCGAATGATTCCGGTATTGTCCCTTATTTGGTCAAGTCAAAATTTAAAGTCTCCTGCTACAGTTCCGGTCAGGTTGCTTTATACTAGGCAGAAGTATTGGCGTAAGACGCAGATTTTGCGAAAATTGAATTAAGAATTATTGAGCTATTGCCACAAACTTTACTAAAAAACCTTTGTTCAGACAAACGTATTTGCAGATGTATTTTTGTCACATTTTGTGCCTTTCATTTTCTTCTCAATATTACAGATAAAGACATAGATGTCCAAAAAGAGAGTGAGATAGCTGTTACATGGGATGTGACTGATCCTGAATCTGGTATACAGGGCTGTCTTTGGGCAATAGGTATAATGTGGACCGTCGCAAAAAAGGACCATATGTGAAGTGTCAAAACTATCTTATCACTCTGCAATGGAGTCTAAAGTGGGAAATTTTTCTCCATTTTTTTAAACCTATTTTTTTTTCTACAAAACTTTATGTTCATTTCTGATATATAATAGGCAATATAGACTTTGACTTTTCTGGAAACAGACTGTTATATTTTTATATTTCCTACTTTCAAGGTGGTCTTTTGTCGTGTGGCAGGTCTTAAAATTTCATATGAAGGATTTTGATATTATTTAACATAATAATTCATACAAAATGCTGTGTTTGTACACATGTACATATTCAAAGAAATTCAAAGAAAATGTACACCAATTGTCACAGGTTAATTGAAATATCAATGAATGTGGCATTAAAGCCCGTTCAATCATTCAATCGATAGATTTCTTTCAACAAACGTTTTCTGAACTAGCTAGACCAATGGTGGTTTGAGTCAAATATAAAGAACCTTCATTTCAAAAAGAAACTTCAGTATCCAGTTATAGGTCCATTTGTGTTTTACGATATCAAATCGTTCCGCGATCTTTTCCAGTCATGAAGCAGTTCACATATTGGATATTTTCAGGGACATCTGCTGGTGATACTTCTATACAGGTCTTTACACCAATACCATATGGGACATTCTCCGCATCTACAATTCTAGATGATGATAATATACTCAGCGACCCTGTATACGTGACGGTAAAATGTACAAACCAAGCAGGCCTGAGTACAATAACCAACACTGACGGTGTCCTCGTCACAAAACAGGCTCCATCTGTTGATAATGTGTTTATAGAAGTAATGGGCTTTTCTCCTACACAGTATATTGTGAATGATGGATATCATGGCAACTCTACATTCATCAAATTTAGATGGGCTGGATTTGATGATAACGACGGAATTGAGAGTTTTCTGGTATGTATTTTTATTGGACATTTATCAAGTTTAGATAGAAGGTGCAATCCATATATGTATGGAAATAAGGGTTTTCTGGCATTTCACACTTTTATTGAATCTACATCCATAAAGCTTAGATTGTAAGCCTTTAAAGATGAGGATGGAATGGGGAGGGGTTTGTATGTAATTCTTTTATCCAACGAAACGGAATGCTTTTTATCAAAGCAAATTATTGTTTTAGACATAGTATGAATTTTAGAGCACTTTGTGTTAAAACTGAACATGGAAAATGATTACATTCATAGTATTTTCACCATATTCTAACAATACAAGTATGTCCATATTTGATAGATCAAAATTGTGCATCAGTTTAAAGTGTGTTTATTAAAAGTGTTTGTATATTTGTGTATTCGTACAGTTGTGCAGACGTAATACGTTGGACGTGTAAAGCAGTGGTCATTTGTTTAATCCTCTGAGGCTGGATCTTCAGTCATGCAGATGCGATTTTAAATCCATCTAATAAATTGCATAAGCTTTTGAGTGAGATCTAAATTTACATTCAACTCGTGTGATAGATTTTTAATGTAAAAAAATGTGTACGCCATAAATTAAACAATATTAACTGCTTTATGTTGGAGTAGAATATTCACATGCAGAACTAGAAGAGCTAGTTCAGAGTTCAACGACCAGCTTCTCGTATGCTTCTTTCATAAATATAAAACTACAAGATGGGAAGTATTGACCTTTGAAAGCTCAATACTTTATTTTCGTTCATCGAACCCTATGTCGTGGGTACTCATTGGAATCATCTGATCGAGACGATTCAAATGAGACTGCACAACATAGGCTTAAGAGTTGAAATGACAAATTTAGAATGTCTTCCAACTTCTATCTATATGTTCTTCTAAAATAACCCGAACATTGCAGGTTGGAGTAGAGGGTCCGCAAACAGAACTGGAAGAACTAGTTCAGAGTTCAACGACCAGCTTCTCGTATGCTTCTTTTATAGTTTTGAATCTATAAGATGGAAAGTTTTGACTTTTGAAAACGAAAGATTTTATGTATCGTTCATCAAACCCTATATTGTGGGTACTTAATTATTATTAGAAACGTCTCATCGAGACGATTCAAATGAGTACCCACAACATAGGGTTTTGAGTTAAAATGACAAATTTAGAATAGGTTCGACTTATGTATCTATCTTTTCCTCTGAATTTAACCCAAACATTGCAGGTTGGAGTAGAAGGTCCACAAACAGCACTAGAAGAACTAGTTCAGAGTTCAACAACAAGCTTCTCGTATGCTTCTTTCATTAACTTGAATCTACAAGACGGGAATTACACTACATATGTCCGAGCATTTAACCAAATTGGGATATACAGCCCCAAAGTCTCAAAACAAGTAATTTTGTTAACTGAGGCGCCTCAATTGACAAGTAGGTATAATTTATGAATGTTTGGAAGGGTCCAACTCTAGGAACTTCATTTCTCGCATAAACAATCCGAGACACTAGATAATGATGTGTATCAACTACACAATTATCTCGTTGCTAAAATACTATTGATATCTGCCAAATATTGGTGAGTTTATGACCTATGGAACCCATGTGAAACATGAAAAAACATAACGGATTAAAGGAATCGAGCTTTTGCAGATCACATAATAACATTGCAGTGGTTATAAGATTTGATTTATGGTAAAATCCAAAAAGTACCTATTTAAGGCATCGCTAAATTGTCAAATGTGCATTTATAATGTTGTAAATCATTTTTAAATAACATTGCAGATTCACCAGTAGAGACATCCTGGAATCTAGCCAGTAAAACCTTTATTGCCACATGGACTGACGTCTTCACTTCCCCTTATCCCATGTACTACGAAGTCACAGTTAATTTAGAAGGAGATGAAGGTGATCTAATACAGTGGCAGGAGACTGTCAACACGGAGCTGGATTTTGTTCTTAATACAAGCCAGGTATCCGGCTCTGTAGGGGTGATACATGTGACAGTACGAGCTATATCTTATTGTGGAAAATTTACTGAAGCTAAATCTCAAACTTCAGTACACTTTACCTAACTTGAAACTTGTTAAAGGCTATATGTTATTGTGAGAAACTTAAAGATTGCAACTTCTAGTACTTCTGTACACTTTACCCAACTTGATACTTGTAACAGGGCTATATCTTATTGTGGAAAAATTGCTGGAGCTTAATCTCAAACTTCAGTAAACTTTACCTAACTTGCTACTTGTTACAGTATGGGTTTCAACGTATTGTGGAAATTTCACTAGGGTTAGGTTCCAAAAGTTTATTCGCTTTACTAAATTATGATTGAAATTGGCATTTTTATAATTTCTATACGCCGATGGTTGTGGATGTTCGAGAGTAGGTCAGAAAATAACCAGACTTTTGACTTGTTTTCGAAAACCATTCAGCATTTTAACAAAATTCTTTCTATACTGTTTCAAAATATTCTCGATCTATCTCTATGCTCCTTTGCAATCTTCATGGGAGTTTTTAAATTCCCACTGTTAAGCGTGACGTAGACCCATGTTTAACGTACTGTGTAACAGAAGATATCAAAGCCGTACGGATCATATATTTCTTTCCAACAAGCATTTTTTAAGTACTGGAAACAAATAAAAGTCACTAGGGGTGAGGTCTGGGTTATAAATTGGATGAGACAACGATTTCCATGTGCATTAGTTGATAATTTTCACTGTAGCTGTGGTGGTATAGGAGGTTGCGTAATCGTGAAGAAGGGGGACATTTTTCAGTGCTAACCTCGTACGAATTTGCTTCAGCATTTCTCTTAGATTTTTCAGGATTACTTCAGAATAGAACTTGGTGTTTAAGACATTTAAGCACATGACATTGACTATTATATAGTTAGAGTTTGCCAGCATTTTGCCATTTTACGCTGCGTCAAGGAAAATGGCTCCTGATACAAATAGCGCGTTTACTTTTACTGTGGCATTCGTGGTGTATGAATATCACGAATTCATATTTGTAATAAAACAATCTCTTCCAAAACAAAACATGTTGAGTGAAATACTACTATTATCTCAATTGAAACTAATTGAAGAGTTCAGTATTTGACTTAGAAGCATCTTTTGTATCTTAAAAGTATGATAGATATATAAATAAACATTTATTAACCCTTTCCCAAATGACAAAATTGTTGATGACTCAAATTCAAAGGATTTTTAAGACGATGAAATTAATTCAACTATACGATTGAAAGTTGGCTGTGATATGACCTGTACATGTTTAGAGAAAAGGGGAAAATGCTGGTAATGATAAACCTTCAACAAAAGATGCTGCTGTTTTGAAATTGTATGATACGAAATTATGAATATATGGTACGAAAATATGGTACGAAATGGTCAGATTTTATGGTACAAAATTACAAATTTATGGTACGAAATGGCGAATTGTAGTGTGGTTCAAAATGATTATGGTACGGAATGAGTGTATACCTTTTGAAAAGGGCTTACCCATTCATATAGTTCAGAACTCAATGTAAACTGTGGGATTTGATTCCATCAATGACAAAGGAAACATTAATTATATGAATTCTAATTTGCCATATTTTGATAATGTCTATTTATATATGTCGGAGTCCACATTGGAATCTATGCCGATCTGGAATCGGTCTAGTCCGAACTGGAATTCTAGTTTGGACTAGTCCAGATTAGAATTCTAATTTGGTCTAGCAGATCCTGAATTGGTCTAGGCCAGTATGGAATTCCAACCTGGCTAGGCAGATCTAGAATTTGCCTACACGCAGATATAACTTGAAACTATCACAATTATACATGTTTGATTGTAAACTGTATTGGCTTTTGTATCTTAACATCAAGGAACAATGACCATTTATCTATCTTGGATTATGTAAATAGGAGTAGATAACATTGTTAGACATGGAAAAAGAAATAGGTTTGAGCTTTCTATTCTTTTCTTTACCCTTTTCTGGTTTTTGGTTTAAACATATTTTATTGCCAAAATATATTTTTTTTACAAAATATACTTACATTAAATATATGATAATTACAATAAAGGCAAAAGGGTTTGGCCACAGGTTCTCGCAAGTTAGATTCGGCCAGTCCCTCAGTTTGATTTACATGAAAGTCAGTCTTCAAAATACAGAAGTATCTTGGCAAGAAATTAGACTGAAATAATTGAAGACAGTTGTGTTCCAGTTATGGAGTGGATAATGTAATTGGACAATAAATCAAAATAAGGAAATATACGTTCTGAAAAACACTCAAAAAAGAACAACACAGTTTCGATAGAAATGATTGTGAAAGCAAGAAAAAGAATAATATGTAAAATGTCATTAGGAAAATCGAAAAAAGAAATGAATGGTGAAAGGTTCTGATTGCGGTGGGTTCGTAAATCAAGAAACGCAAAAAAGAGAGAAATTGGACAAGCTCTGATGGCAGTGGGTTCATGGGGAGAAGGTAGATGTTAGTCTTCTGCTGATGTGAGAATTCTGTTCAAGATTAAGGTCTTCGGAACCAAAAAGAAGAAGATTAACAGAGAGTGGGTGGTATGGACGTAGATCGTAGAACATGGCCAGACGAAGTTCAATAGCGTTTATACGAAATAAGCCAACAATGGAAAAACCCATAATCTATTTTAGCACAGGTGATCAACTTGGGGTCAACTGGCAAATTTCGTACACTTTAGAAAATACTTTACTAAACTGTTTAACCCTTTCGCAATCTAGACCTGGTTTTGATGTTGCTTTGAAAAACAATACAATGATGAAACACATCCAACTTATAATATTTCAATCAATCTGTAATTCTATAAACATTAAAACAATTAATTCCTTTGTTTAACCCTTTCCAAAACTAGTGTGGTCAAATACATAAATATTTCAAACACTTCTTTATTTTGCCTCAATATTTCCCCAAAAGGTTTGAATTAAGAACGTCAGTATACCATAACTTTGTGGAAAAATATAACAGGAGATAATAATGAATATAAACCCAACACCAGACAGCAAAATTTTACACTGTTCCAATTTGTAAGGTGTTGCATACAACTATTTCAAGTTGATGAAATTTTAGAAATCTTTCCATCTTGGGTTAGAAAACATTGTTGAAAAATGAAAAAAAATGCTTGTTACAAGCAATTTCTTTATTGTCCACAATGATTTCCAAAGCCTTTATCTTTTGGGGAGTCAGAAAGAGTCAATGTGTGAGAATGGGTTAAGGATTGTGTACAACATAGAAAGGAATATATTGAGACAAAGGGTGAAAATGCTGTTTATAACCATTATCTCATTTTGCCTCAATGTGTTTCCGAAAGGTTTGCATTAGGGAATCCCATAACTTTGTGGACAAATATTGCAGGAGACAATATGGGTGTTGATAGAGGATTGTATGGAAAATAGCAAGAACAATATTGAGACAAACAGGGAAAATGCAGGTTATAAACATTTTCTCATTTTGCCTCATTGTTTCCTGAAAAGCTTGCAGTATAGTTGGACGTTACAACCAGGATTTGTTTGGGAAATGGTTCAATATAAGGAAAGTATTCTAACAAAAAGGATACTGATTATCAGCATTTCTTCAATAAAGATGTTGATAAAGAAAGGATTTCTGTGTAAAATAGCACAGGCAAAAGAAGATAATGCTGATTACAACAATTTTCTTCATTTGCCTCAATGTTTTCTCAATCATTTAGCTTAAGGGAGATAGAAAACGAGTCTTGTTTTGAATATGGTTAGGTATAAAGATAATATACTATATTTTATAGAAAACATATATAATTTTGTTGTATAGAGGGGCATGGATGGAATCAAATGAAAAAAGATAAATAAAGTAAAATCGAAGAGAGCAAGGCTACATACTACAAAATATATCTTTGAATAGGGGATACCTTAAACGTGAGAAAAAAGGGGGAACATTAGTTGTTTCTGCATTTTCAGCATGTTTCATTATTCTTCGATTTTTCCATGTATAGTTCCAATTAACCCTTTCCTAAGCGTCAAAATTTCAAATCATTCAAATTTGAAAAATAAAGATTAGCGCTGGCTACAATATACATGTGATAAATCAATTATTGACAATGCCATATATTGGAACAAAAACAAAGGAAATTTCGTACAAGTTATTTAGAATAGATCACAGAGTGTCCGAAAAAGATAAAGCCAGTGTGCTCTGTTAGAGGCTTATAGATAAGAGTTCTAAAAATAGCTCATGGCAGTATTTCGTATAAAAGATATAAAGTTCGTGCATTGGAAGAGACAGTGTTCCGCATTTTCGATATTGTGTCCACAACTGCATACGGCTGAAAGAGAGAGATGATTTAAATGAAGATCAGAATTCAAGTTGCTACAACGATTTCTTAATCTTGTGTGTAGAACGGAAAGTCTTCTTTGTCCGATAAGATAATGACGTGGCACAGTCGGTGCTGGAAAACGTCTAGAAATGAGTGATTTAAAAAGTGACAAGGATTGAACTGATTTTACAGTTTGATTTTACAGTTTCCGGAAGCTCATTTTACAGTTTGATTTTACAGTTTCCGGAAGCTCATTCCACAAGGAGACAGCAGACGGTATGAAAGAACTCGCAAATAATTCCGTTCGACAGTGCATGATATCTATATTTTGAGAATTCCTTAGGTTGTATAGAGTTCTATTGTTGACATATTGAGGGAAAATATCAGATAGATAGTTGGGTGTTATTCCGTTTATTATTTTGTATGTACAAATAAGTTTCTGATATTTACGTCTGCTTTCCAAAGTCATCCAGCCAATTTCCTTGTACAAACAATCAAGTGATGCTGATCTGGTGATACCGGTTACTATTCTAGCAGCTTCTATTTGAATCTTTTCTATAGTTTGTTTTTCTTGTAAGGTATAATTATCCCAAACAATTGAAGCGTATTCGAGAATAGGACGAAGGAACGAGATATAAATTTGTTGAAGGGAGTCCCTTTTGATCTTGAATTTTAGGTTTCTCATAATGCCTAACAGTCTAGATGCTGACTTACAAATATTATTAACATGGTCATTGCTAAACCAGAGCCCAGAGACCTAGATGTTTGTGATTATCTACAAATTGGACTTGGGTATTGTTAAAAAGTAAATTAGTAGGCTGGACATTCGTGTTCGTGATAAGCATTGCAATTGTTTTTTTTTTGTGGATTAAAATCAACGAGCCACAGTTTTGACCCTTTTCTGTTAACCCTTTTCCTAACAAGACATAATTCTGTCGCTTTTAAAATTTTTATTTGCAAAACATTAATAGATTTTAGTTGGTGCCGTATCTTCAGTCTATTTTCAATGCACGAATAATTGGTTATAAATCTTAAAAAGTACCTTGTATTCAGCTATCGGTTATGATAAAGATTTACTTTGCTATCATTCACTTTTAAGAAAATGTATGAAATGCCAATCATTTCTTCAAATGAATTTAGTTTAGTTTAGAATTCCAATTTGGACTAGGCCAGAGTATAATTCTAAACTTGACTAGGCCGATTCCGGATCGGCCTAGATTCCAATGTGGCCTCCGACATATACATGTATATTAGAACTTGTTTTCTATTTATAAACTAGAGAAGTATTAAGTTGAACATGTGTTTCTTATTATTTTCTTGTGGGTCACGGAGAATGTTCTTTCTAATAATCGGGATCGATTTTATCCAATTATCATGACGTAATTTCGGACAAACAATATTATTTCAGTAGGCGAGGTGTTGTTATAAAATCTCATAACTACGGCTTGGTTCAAGCCGTAGTTATGCGATTTTAGAACAACTTTGATGATTTATCAATACTAAACGGCAAACCGAATCTATTTTAGCACAAAATTCATTTTCATTGTCTAATGCCAATCATTGGGTTATCGTTAAATCGATTAGTATGAGCAGCTGGAGATTCAGAAAGAATGGTGTGGTATAAAGTAGTACTGGTGACAGAAACGGCAAGAATATATGTACATCTTTAAATTCTATGCCCTTTGCACAAGCAGACTTTGGGGCGATATAGGAATCACAATGTCCGTCTGTCCGACGGTGTTTTTTTGTTTTGTAAGCTCAACTGCTCTCAAATGGCTGGAAGGATTTTTATGAAAATATGCATGAACGATCAAGACAATATGGAGATGTGCAAGTAAGCTTTTGGTAAGGTACCCACCTCTATAGTACATTTTCTTATGCTACCGGTACTCGTAGAGCTAAAATGAAGTTTTCTACAAAAAATCAATATTGTTTTTATAAATACAAGGACAAATGGCGTTGACATCATAAAGCAGCTCTGTTTATGTCCGTTTGCACATGTGCATCATTGAAACAACTTTAAAGGAGTATAAGTCATAAATAGAGAAATATCTACCTTTCCTGGGCTTGCGCATACCAAAAATCCCCCCCCCCCTCGATCCAGCTTCCCAGTTACATAATATTATTTTCTAGGTCACGGGGGTGCATATTCTAAACCTTAAATTAGTACTAATATACCAATCTCTCAATTTACGGCGGAAAAATATCGCCATTAAACTGGTTTCTATGATGCTCAGTCGGTATATGATTTGAACACATTTTCCCTTGCATTTACAAAACTTCTTAAAAATTAGTTAAATGAATGCCAGTGGTGTAAGAAAATGTATGTTTGGGGGGTTATGAAACCAAGAGTTATCAGTACATGACAACATTTTAAATTAAAATCGATTTTCATATGATTCAGGTAAATATCTAACCATAAAGCTCGAAATTATTATCAATTTGTATGTTTTGAAAATTGAAATTTCGATTTGAGACTTTTAGGGTGATTTTTCGCATTATCGATAGAACTACTTTGTATTTTTGATGGTCAAATGAGGCGCCATAGGGTATTATGCCGCGACTGTTCAAGTTATGCCACGATATGACTGAAAAGGTTTTTAACCCATTAGTGCACAGTGACGCCGTTCGACTACCTCACAAGAAAAGGCTTGGACAAACATTGTGGAAAATAAAGAAATTGTTTGTGACGAGCAATTTCTTCATTTTTTACAATATTTTTAACCAAAAAAATGGAACTATTTTCAAAACTTCGTCAACTTTACATTGTCGTCTGCAAAACCTTTCAAATTGGAACAGTCAAGAAAATTTTCGTCTGGTAATGGGTTTAATTAACACAAACCCCAATTTTCGGATTTTAAAAGTGCGTTTTGTCTGGTATGCATACGTCCATCAGTGTTCCCATGAACTTTTTCTTCAAAAAGTCTATTTAAGGTAGTCTACCCCTAATGAGATTCGCGCGACGTCGGAATTATTCGGGCGAAGTTTCAACCGCCGAATGTTTACGAACGCGCCCGAATAAGTTCGGATACGTAACGACAACGCTTGAAAAATCTTATATTTATGAATCTCAAAATGGCTACATTACGTGTATTTTATCTTAAAGGTCCTTAAAGACGTTTGTGGGAGCTGTTAGTGCGCAACTTTGTGCGCATTGAAGCGCTTGGTATTTGTCAAAACTAGTCATATTTTCGGATGGTTTGCCGATAACTTGCGGAATCTAAATCTGTGTTATGAACACTCAAAAGATTTGTCTCTGCCTTTTAAACATTTCCTTCGCGTACAGTAACACCTGTAAACCTCTACAGTTGAAGGCCTTTGAAAACATTGCGAGAAAAGGGGGGAAAGGAAAAATTACACAAAACATGCAATTTCCCCCTTTCCCGCAATGTTTTCTACTGTAAGTAAGTCACTTAGAACATCTCCATTCAAACTTGTAAGCCTTGTATATGTACATGCATTTCATATTCCCCCTTTTCAAGAAGTCGTTTTTTTTTGGAGTAGGTTATTTTAGTTTGTTGTGGTATCCCTGTTTTGATTCTTATTTCCGAGCCTCGAAAAATGGGAAAAAATGCTTACACCAGGCCAACAAATGTCGGTTTATCTACCAAATGAATATGGTGACCCTTTTTTTTCTTTTTACAATTATTTTCACCATACATTAATGTACACAATCTGTGAATTTCAATAAAATTTAATTCGTAATTTTTTTTATTTCGATTTTTGTGCATTACTCGGGCGAAATTTGTGGGAAAAATGTGCCTTTGACGAAATAAGAAGCAATTTGTAAAACCACATTCCTTTGGTACTTTTATTTTTCTACTCATTAAAAGAATTCCACATCTTGTTTGTAATTCAAACTGAACTGTATGATCAAAGAAATAAGTAAGATATGAGATAAAGGTATTCTGAAAATCGTTATTTGTTAAGATAGTGTGTATTTTTTAAAAACTTCCAAAAATCATGCAAAAAAGATTTACAGGTGTGTTATAAAAATGCTAATACAAGGAAAACTCATATGGTGACTCCACTTTTTCTTTGCATATTTGAACTAGGCATACTCTAAAGAAAAAAATATGTAAAAATGAGAAAATTTAAATACGGCAAAAAGAATCCAGAAAATGTCTTTAAATGGTCATCTATTGGATTTCTATTTTAACCCCCGTAGAGCGGACGAGAATTGACCTGGCAGAGCAGTCCATGCTAATCGAATGGAATGCTCTGCCAGGTCAATTCTCGTCCGCTATAGGCCCTAGATAAGTTCGAGTGTCGCCTTACTTAGAATCATAATAAACCCTTTTCAAAACAATATGTGATTTTGAGGTTCCGAAGAAAAACGACTTGAAAAACATTTTGACAAAAGAAGAAAATGTTGACAAACAGCATTTTCTACTTTTGTCTCAATATTTTCAGTGCTATTTTATACACAAATCATCTCTTTAACAACATGCATTATGTCGTTTGCAACATCTTTGAATTTAAACCGGTCCAATATTTGTCGTTTGGAAAGAGGTTGGATGACCGATTAACCACGGTAGATCATTGATTATTTCACATAGATTTAGCACGAAAAATAATGCAATGAACTGAGACAAAATGCTGGTAAAAAAGCTTGAAAAATATTGACAGAGACACAAATGCTGATATTGCTTACGATAAATGATCTGGCAGAGCAGCTCTATCGATTATTATGGGCTGATCTGCCAAGTCATTTATCGTGAGCTATATTCCGGGCTTTCTTTCTTTTCCTAAATAGTTTCCTTCCTATCTAAAGGAATTTCTATTCTGACACGGGATAAAGTTCATGTCTACACCCCATCTACCAATATAGGCCAACATTTTGGTCAATAAGATAGCGCATAAAAAACAATACTCCTTACATATTGCGTACTGTTTTTGATCGTGTTGATAGCCTATAGAGTATAGACATGATATTTAGACCGGAGAAAGTAAAAAGGGGAAAATGATCAGACTGGAACCCAGTCTACGTGTTTACTTGATCAGGCTGCGTGTATACTTAAATGACCTATTTCCAGATCCTGGCTCATTTTCAGTTCATCAGACCCCATGTTGCTGGAGCTCGTTTAAATCGTCTCATATAGAGACGAAAATTAGTATCCACAACACAGGGTTTGGATTTGAAATAACAAATTTGGGATGTCTTTACCCCCTCTTATCTGTTGATCTGCTTCCGGCCTAGACAGTTCATTCGGTATCATAGGTCTTATTCCTTTTGGCGATCCCCCTAAAATAGGTAAAACCTTTGATAAAAAGAATAAAACGCCGATAATCAGCATTTTCTCCTTTCTATAAACGTTTTCTATTCTATAACGCAAACATTTGAGCAAGGATCTGGAAAAACGTCCTTTAAGCTTTTGAGCCCAACATAGATCCAGATCAGCCTGTGCATGCGCACAGTCTGATCAGGATCCATGTTGTTCTCTAATAGCTTCTCCAAGACCTGTAGTTACTAAAGATAACAGCATGGATGCACATTGGACTGCATTTGACAACAGGCTGATATTGAAACTCAATTTTTGAAAATGCTTTAAGGGACGTTTTTCCAGATCCCGGCTCATTTCTTTATATCAATTTGTCATAATTGTGTTATTTCCAAAAACCTTTATTACATAAGGTATTGTACTAATTTTCTTACCTTGGGTAAGACGCTGAAAACAGGAGTCAGTCCACAACAGAAGGGCTTCTGTGTTCGGCTTAAAATGGAATCTCCTTCTCCTTCTCATGCTGTTTCTGTGTGAAGTGATAAATAAAAAGTCTTGAAATGTGGTTCTGTTGAGAGACAAACAACCGGATGGGTTGGTAGTTGTGATAAAAAAAATTGCCGAAGATCTTGATGTTCACGACTCCCTAGGAACGTTCTCGAACATTTAACTGTTGAAGTCATAAAATCCAACGAATGTTATAGATGAACTGTGTACGTCCATAGTCGACACATTTTGCGCTTTATTTGAATAGAGAAATGGTGTCAACTATTTTCTTGATTGAGATTGATCATTCCTTCCTTCGATCCAGGAAATATTTATTCTAACAACGCTATGCACATCAATAGGAAAAAAAGAAAACCCAAAACGGATTGAATAATATAAAAAACATCTCCCAAATAATATACAAGTATTTAATCCTTAATATTCGTAATTTCAGTATCATTTACAGATAATTATGAAGACGATCGTACCGTCCATTTGATTGGTCGAGATGTACAGATCGACTTTATCCAATCCGTATCGAGGATTAGGCCTTTCAATAGGTCGAGGAATTAAATAATATGTTTGTTAATATATCCAAGAGTAAAAGAATAAAGGACTTTTCAGCTCTTGTATGGTGGAATTGCGATATTACGTATGGCATATGATTGAATTTTTTTTGCATACGTTGGTTCGAATCTTGCAGGTGTGAGATACATGCAAGATTCGAACCATCACATGCAAAATTACAGTAATTTGGCGTACGATATTACGTTATTTAATGGGTATTTTTTTTTTTCAAAAAAAATCTGCACTAATGTCGTGACCAGAAGATACATGCATGTTGTAGACGGTGCCATTATATTTTGCCTGATTGACTAACATTGTGAACTTTGGTGCAAGATGGGTTGGATCAACTATGGACGGGTTGCCCTGATTGTCAGCGTTTTGTTCGTCCTTATAACAAGGTGAGAATTTTAATACTTTTCCGATCAACACATGACTTTGGCGTCACTTATGAGGATTGAATGGATCCAAAAGAAATAATTGATAATTCCCTGCATTTTCTTCTTTTCCTTGGATATTTTCTGTGCTAGATCATACGTATTTTAGAAATCGACATTTGTTTTTTAGTTGCACGTTACTTTTTTTATAATAATTCAACCAGTGTATTTTAGAAAAGATTAAATTGATAGCTGCGCAACCAAATTAGAATTTGAACCCTCAAGGTTGCTGGGGTAATTTTTGAAATCGAAGAGCCTAAACGCGTATTACAGGCTAGATTTCAAGCGTTTAACCCATTCCCAAACATTGACTCTTTTTGACTCCCCCAAAGAAAAAGGCTTTGGAAAGCATTGTGGAGAATGAAGAAATTGCTTTTGACAAGCAATTTCTTCATTTCCCACAATGCTTTCTACACAAAAATACTAAAAATGTTAAATTTCATTCACTGGACGTCTGTAACATCTTTGAATTTGGACCAGTCTAAAATTTTGTTGTTTGGTAATGGGTTAAGACTGATTTTAGGCGACTATAATGTTTTACAAAAAGTGATGCGCTACCAGAAAAAGATTATTATTATGGCATTCTAAACTACATTGGTTCCAAAGTAGTTTGTGCCCGAGTGTAGTTTTATCAGGATCAGTGTTTTTCTGATAGATGCTATAAGAGAACATCATGGACAGACTAGGTGTTGGCTGGTTTGGAACCATATTTGACGCAAATGCCGTAAGAGCAATTTTCCAGGTCAAACAACTGGACCTTTACGTTTCCTTTACCCGTTTCTCCAAATATGTATAATGTTTCATACTTTTTTCCCAAAATTGACTGACCTATAACTCATCGGCTATAAATGTAGACTTGTATACAAACACTTTATTTCTTGTTGTTGATAAATGGCCCAACACAAACACTTCTTCTTTTGAAAATAAACGAGTTAGGACATTAATTCTCTCGTATAGCTCACAATAAATGGTTTGGTAAATGTTAAAACTATGTATTTGTTTTTTAGTGTTTGTATACAAGTCTACATTTATAGCCGATAGACTATACAACAAAACAAATACAAAATACCCTACACACTGTCTGATTTATTTAGAAAACAAGCCCTCATCAATTTTTTTGTTAAAGCTGAGAACTTTTTTGAACATGACGTTCACATCACTTTTTACGAATGTTCTCTGGTTTGACACTGACAGGGAACCAAGAGCAGATCTTGGTATCAAAGTAAATGGGAAACTAATCATTGAACATTCGTTCAAGAGTGTTGTTTCTTTATAATTTGAAAATATCAATAGAATTAGGGTGTTGTTTGGCTATACTGGCACGAGACTCGTTAGATATGCAATGACTTTCAATCTGATTAAAACCCGATGTTACCTGATAGTAATATCTGACAGGCACCAGTAAGGGGTCACCTTCTATGAACTTGGAAAAACCGAAATCGGCTATATTTACTCTAACTAATCAAATTGCTTGTTCAATATAATTTTCCACTGACAAGCACGTACATGTTCACAAATGCATGTGCATGTTTCTGCACCGAAATGTTATGTCCTCGTGGAGGATAACACAACATCTTGAAGGTAAAAACTTATGTCATTGGTCAGAATGAAATGTCATGAAAGATTGTCCCTTACTGGCATTTCAGAAAACCATGGATCTAGACCAGCCTGTGCATACCGACTGGTGTAGACCCATGGTTTTCTCTGATAGCCCCTTCGTACCCTGTAGCAATCGTAAGAGGGTAACATGATCAGACTTCTCTTAAGCACATTACAATTTTGAAGCATGACAGTCTGAAATGATATAAGGGCCCCTATTCCTGATCCTGTCTCAAATATATGATTTTGTGAGATATTGAATTACAAGTCAAAGGAGTCAAACGGAATTGATACACATGATCACATGTAATGACTTTGTCATTGTATACTCTAAATGATCGGGAGTTCACTAATGTCAGATTGACATAAAGAGTCATGATACATTCAAAAAGAATATTTTCCCCATTATTTAACGTTACACAGGTCTGAACTTTAATAGTATTTTCACGGTGGGGATTGTGCATGCTGGGATGGATAACGAATACGGACAAAATAATCTCGATTCTGGTAAGATTTTTTGCAATAACTTCCTTATTTGTACGTCAATTTTCAAAAGGTTTGTTGCATGTACCCCGCCTTACCGAGCTCTTTCATCGGATGTATGACTTATTAGATAACTCGTGGTACTTTTTCCAAAATATTGTCCCAACCGACCAGAAAACGAAATGGTAACGACTACGGCCAAATTAACCACGCTTCAGGTAAGCATTTGTGCAATAACTTTCTTATTTTAGCGTCAATTTTCATGCAGTTTGTTGCATGTACTCCTTCTTGCCGAGCCCTTTTCTCATATGTATTACTTATCGGGAAACTCCTTGTACTTTTCTCAAAAATCGATCCCAACCGACTATAAAAATGACCTGGATTTTTTGTCGTTTTTCTGATCGGTTGGGATCAATTTTTGGACAAAGTACAAAGATCCTACAAACAAGTCATATATCTAAGGAAAGAGCTCAGTAATGCGGGGTACATGCATCAAACCGCTTGAAAATTGACACAGAAATAAGAAAATTATTGCACAATTTCTTACCTGAAGCGAGGCAAATTTGTCCGTATTCGTTATCCATCCCATCATGCACAATCCCCACCGTGATTTTGATAACGCCTAATAATTCCACGGTGGATAATCACGTGATGGAACAATTTCAGAAAATCTTCAATAATTTTATCAATACGGGACCGATTTGAATTCGGTATGAAGCAGAGAAGGTGGACAGACGTCACGCATTAGATGAACTTGTTTGATTTTTGAAAAAAATAACTGATAAAAAAGTTATTGAAGATAAACCCAAGTTTTGGTTTATCTTCAATAACTTTTTATCAGTTGATTTTTCAAAAAAATCTACTACGTTCAAGTTATTCCTGACATTTTCCCACCTTCTCTTCTTCAGCCCGAATTGAAATTGGTCAAGTATTAACAAAGTTATTGAAGATTTTCTGAAATTCTAAGTCACGTGATTATCCACCGTGAATTCGCTCTTTCGGAAATCTGTCGCTGAATTTGTTTCAGCATTTACTTCAAATTCGGAGCTCTCTATAATTTTGTAATTTGAAAATGAGTCGAGTCATTTCAAATTTGTCGTCTTAAAGTGATATTTCACATTTATTTTATTTTTTTAAAGTATGTCTTGATGCAAATGTTGTTTATTCTAGTGCGTAGAAATGCTATCAGTTTTTTTAAGTTGTTATTTATAAGCGAAAAATACGCCTTTAAAGTTGATACAGAAATGACAAATTTTATATAAATCTGAACTGTTGTCCACAACAATTTGTTTAATTTTAGCACAAAAATATATATTTCTCGTAAACGGTTCAATATTTTGGCTTGAAATTTTCAGACTTTTCATTAGAAAACATGCTCTTTCAGATAGAATGAAAGTAACATTTATATACAGATAATTGTGAATTGTCGCTTTAGATGATACACATACAGTTTGGCGAACAAAGTTTCAAAGTATTTCATTTGTTGGACTCGGTAAAAAAGTGCCAGCTTCAGATGACAAAAACGATAAAGATAGAATCCCTATAAAAACTTCTTCGATTCTCTCAGTTTTCGAAGCATCTTTGTTATACATATTTCAATATATAATTATTTATATGATGAAATGGTAAACTTTTACACTAAATGTTATTAGATGAACACTGTCAAAACCAAATCATTGTTTTGGAAAAGATGGCAATGTCTTTACGTACACTATGCCGTTTTTTAATGGACACCAAAACCAGGTCTTGTTTGTAAGAGTATAAACCCTTTCCCAAACAAGACCTGTTTTTGACTCGCCTAAAAGAAAAGGCTTGTGAAAACATTGCGACGAAAGAAGAAACTGCTGATAACCAGCAGTTTCTCCCGTTGCCTCAATTTTTTCTGTGCCAATTTTTTCTCAAATCATATCTTTGATAATTTAGTTGTCTGAGGCCCTTTTTGAAGTGGATCACCATAAGATTGTGCTGTTTGAGAAAGGGTTTTAGCACTCGACCATTAATACCTCCTGCTGTTATATATTTCTTAAATTAAGCGTGATTGTCAAACAAACGCACATTTTGTTCCAAAAATATTCATAAAAGAAGAAGTATTTGACAACATGTTTTATTGGCCCATACATGCATTTAAAATTGGTTTATGTCAATATAACAAGCATTTTGATTTTAATAAGTTTTGAAATATGGGCACTTACATTGTTTTTTCGTGCAAGGTTGCGACATTTAACCCTTTCCGAAACGACAAAAATTTTAGGAAAAATTGTTGCCCCATTTGAAAGCTGGTGCAGACGACAAAATGAAAGATACTAGAGGTAAAGCATGTGGGAGAATATATCACAGAAAACGTAGAGGCAAAATGAGAAAATGCTGATTAATAGCATTTTCTTCTTTTGTCTCAATGTTTAACCAACCCTATTCTACAAGGGACGTTAAAACATGGCCTTGTTTATGAAGAATTAATCTGTCTAGTTCCTTTTACCCCTTTTCCAAACCAAGCCCTGGTTTTGGCGACCCTTATATAGAAAATGCTCTGTAAAAATTAAGCCAAAAGAAGAAAATATTGAGAACCAGATATTTATCCTTTTCCGCCAATATTTAAAGTGCTTTATTACATTCCTAGCATTGATATCCCATGATTTCACAGTGAAATCAAAACTATTTTCATTCTAGTAAAATATTTCACTGCGAGTTTCACTCCTCTCGTAACTAGATGTATCTTTTTCTATAAATTCATATGTGATTACTTTTTGTAACATATTTCATGTAAAAGTTACAATGAAAACAGTTCAAATATCGAAATTAAACAAATCCAGTAATAGCAGCATATGTTCAAATTGATTTAATTGAATAGCAGTATGTGAAAAAGAAAATGTACAAAAAACTTTCGCCACATTGATACACATCACTTAACAGTAACAAAACAGTTTCCGCCAAAAACTCTGTTTAAAATAATCAAAAGATCTATTCCATCTGTCAAAATCACTCCAGTTGATTTTGCAGTTGTTGTTGTTTTAACTTACAATTTTGGAAAGATTATAGAAGTTAGAATTTGTGTCTTTTATTAATTTCTATTTTATGTTTACGAAACTGTCGGTTTTTATGATTCAAAGTCAAGACAGATGCTGAATTTTTTGCTCGCTTCAAAATTTAAACAAAATGGCGGCATTCTTTTCTAAATACGCAAAGAAAATGACATGTAGGCATATTGTTTAGCAAGATTAACCCGGTACATCTGCATATGTAATGACCCCACTTCGACAATGTTTTGTTAAGACACTCAACTAACGGACTTTGCGCACGAAAATTGATCATTATCAGTTTAATGTTGTCCGACAATATCTATGCGCGCTGTAAAGACGCCTTGGATCAGATTGGAATAAGAACGTTTTTACCCCAAAATTAGGGTTAAATTCCCAAAAAAGGTATTGTTATAAATAGATTAATTAACTGAATAAATATAATTTGATTTTTTTTTCACTTGAAGAATAAGATGAGATGTGGTTTAAAAAAAACTCGTCCTTGCGGACTCGTTTTTTTCCAACCGCATCTCACCCCTTTTTTCGCAAAAAAAAATCATATCACATTTCTTCATTTGGTTACTCTCTATTATTGAACTTAAATTCTTTCTTTATAAACACCCATTTAACCGACATCAGCAATTTGTAATTTAAGAAAAGATAGATTCATGCCTGAAACAAATGTTATGCGATGAATTCCTGTTTATCATATACATGGGCGGATCTAGGGGTGGGGTCAGGGGGCCCTCCCCCTGGAATTGGCAGAAAATTGAATTTTGACTATATAACTTTACATATTTAACATATTTTAAGCCATTAATTGGGCTTTGACCCTCCCCCCCTGGAAAAAGATCCTGGATCCGGCCTTGATATATATATATATATACATTTTCTAAACAAGATTCGGGTTTGGCGTACTCTAGTAGAAAGGAAATATTTACAGAAAAGAAGAAACTACTGATAATCACATATTCTTTATTTGCTTGTTGATAAGATGTTGAATAAGATTTTTCTACTTTTATCACCAATTACTAAAATGTCATCTGCATTAATAAATTCAAATTTACGATCTCGCCGTTGAGAAAATGGTTAAAAGCCAAAGACCCTTTGTTTAAATATCGAGGTAATCATTATAATTCGTTCATGTTAAACTATACCCTTAACTTACCCAACATGACTATTTTAGCCTGTTTAAAATGGCATGGAGACGGTAAAGTGGCTTTTTTCTAAATGTAAAAGGTAGCAATTGTTTGGGTGCGGGAAATATTGAAGGAAAATGAAATGTTCCGATTATCAGTGAATTATAAAATGTTTTCTTTTGATTTCTACGTTGGAACCGCCACAGTTAAAACTTAATTAGGAGTTAGTTGAATACTTTCTCATCATACTATAATTTGAGCAACGTTTGTCCGTTTGTCTGTTTGTTCCCCTACTCCTCCCAGGTCCTTGGACCGATCTTCACCAAACTTGGAGGGGAGGTGGAGGGCGGCCCCGGGTATTAGCTTGAGGGGTTCATTTTTTGAAAGGTCAAGGTCATCGAGGTCAAAAGTCAAATTTATGTTTTTACGGGTTACGGGTATCGTTTTTACGGGTAACGGGACGGGATTGCTTACGGGTTACGGGACGGGATTAGGTGGAGGGCAGCCCCGGATAGGTCAAGGTCATCGAGGTCAAAGGTCAACCCCGGATAGGTCAAGGTCATCGAGGTCAAAGGTCAAATTTCGAGACGGGTAAAATTGCTAGTTTTCTTAATTCCGTGATACGTACGATTCAAAAAGACAACGTACATGACAACAAGTTGAGAGTTACAACCCATAATTAGATACCAAACACTTCGTGCAACTTCGGACGTACGAAAATTGACGA
This sequence comes from Fragum sueziense, assembly GCA_963680895.1. Taxonomy (NCBI): domain Eukaryota; kingdom Metazoa; phylum Mollusca; class Bivalvia; order Cardiida; family Cardiidae; genus Fragum; species Fragum sueziense. The sequence goes on along the minus strand of OY804594.1, from coordinate 60,111,993 downwards.
TGGTATACCATTGCCAATTTCCGTTGCTACGGATGACACCCTTATCTTTATTACTCTCCCTTTTTTTGGCAAACATATTGTTATATACTTATGGGCAATGACATTTTGGCAGAGAAATTAAGCAAACCCTGCTGTTCACAAAATGCAATTTGCCATACTTTGTGGCTACCAGATGGACGTAAATTTTATTGTTAGAAACAGTAGCAAGTCGAAAACGGAAGCTAACCTAGCATTTCAAGAGTGATAAGCCGTCCGTTCTTGATATCTGACCATTAAAGATGCCATTTTGCTGTTACTTATGCTAAATTTGGGAGAGAGACCATGTGATTTACAGATTTTGTGTTTATTCTGCGGGACCAAAATGCTACATTTTTTAACAAATTTTCAAAGCGAAACATTTCACTTTTTTGTGATGGTGAATGCCAAATGACGTATTTTGTTGTTCTAAATATAAACATCAGCCAAAATATTTTAGATTTTTTGAAAATATAGATATTTCTGTCATAATAAGGCTAAAACAGGGTGGGTGGGGTAAGATAAAGTCAATTATCTTTTTCATTTGCATGGAAATATGTGCTGATTTTTTGTGTAAAATATCTTATGGTAATATCTTCACGATATCCAAAAATGAAAAATATTCATTTGGCAACTTTTCGGTGAATTGAAAAAAGTTGCAAATTTTCCCATAAAATATGTGTTTTTTTTTTTCAACTTTTCCCATAATTTTTTCAATATCTTTTTTTTTTAAATTATATCATCACTTTTGTGCATATGTTTTGTCTCTAAATTGATATTACATTTAAAATTATCCATTCAGAATAACTTGCTATATGACTCTAAAATATAGGGGTTATTTTGCGAAAATGGTCATTATTAGTCAAGGGCAGACAACTCTGACACGAAAACGAGCCAGGAAACTTATCCTGATATTTTTATATTTTTGTTCAGGAAATGCTACTTTACAACACATGTACAAATAAAAATCATTAGGCAGATAAAAAGTAACCACCGAGCAGATAGGGAGCCTTTTTCGTAATGTCCACTTTGTTTTATTTCAGGCAACGAACGAGCTCAGTGACAATCACCCATGATAAATGTCCAAAACCAACAGAGTAAGAATTTTCTCTTTCAAATCTCTTTTTGGGGATATAGACTATTTCGACGAGGTCCTGAATTTAAGAAAACACACCCCTAATGAGATTCACGAGTCGTCGGAATTTTATGTCGAAAACATTTGGCGGAGGAATGTTCCACCGCCCAATGTTAACGACACTGCCCGAATAATTCCGACGTCGCGTGAATCTGATTAGGGGTGGAATACCTTAAAATACCTGGATAAGCGTTACTAGTAACCCATTACCACACAATGACTCTTTTTGACTCCCTTCAAGATTTTGAATTTGGAAAACATTGTGGAAAATGAAGAAATTGCTTGTGACAAGCAATTTCTTCATTTCCAACAACTGTTTTCTACCCAGGAAGACCAAAAAATTCAAAATTTCATTCACTTGATATTGTCATATGCATTATCTTTGAATTCGGAACTGTCCAAAATTTTGCAGTTTGGAAATGGTTTAAGATTTGGTTCTGATCTCTTTTCACAAAAGTTTGTCGTGTTGTCGTTTTCATGCTATTTGTATTTGCCATTTAAAGCATAAAATATTATCATAATAATTAAAGATCTTTGGCCATCCTAAAATGATATCCGGTTTCGACTTCCCAAATACAGAACGTTTTGGAAACAACCATGAAAAAGGAGAAAATACTGACTGGCTATTCCCTATTATGTTATCTTTTTATCTCCAACGTCATATTTTTGTCGTTTATCAGGGCTTCAAATCAGAGGCGCGTTCTTTAGGGCGAGATTTCTTGAGATATCTTGAGATTTCTTAAGATATTTTAGGATAAAGCACTCTTTTGAGCACGATGTTTAAGACGATCACTGGGAGCCGCCATTGCTCTACACTTCTTTCGGAACCCCTCGGTAAATGCTATAGAATCTATATCAAAGAGAATTGGCCGAGTTGTTCCGAATGCTCCATGATTCATAAACCACAGAAATCCGAATGCTCCATACTTCATACAAATGACGTCATGATGACGTCATTTGTATGAAGTATGGGACATTCGGAAAACATCCTTAAATTCTCAGTCCCAAAAACGCTGTATCAAAAACATCTTAAGAAATCTTTAAAAATCTCGCTCTAATGAACGCACCTCAGTATGAGCGTTTGATGCTTTTAAAGTGTAAAAAAATCAATATACATGTATCAGGACTGTATTACTAAAGCATCAGGAATGGTTTCATATCTTTCACGGTACGGAAACTACAGAGACACTATTTGAATGTACATAAATACATGATGTAAACAAGAAAAAATCACATAGGGTCGACTCACGACGACAATGATCCTGTGAAAACCCTGCCGACTTTGGAGCCCACACAAGTAGAACCAACAGATCAATGGTCTTAGGGGAGCATGACATTCCCGTTTTTTCGCTTTTAAGCACCAAAAGAAAATAATAGAGTACCAAAGTTGAACATTCACCTGTTTTTGTCCAAAAATCCTGCTCCCAGAGACAGAGCCACACATGGCCGGAAGCGCCCCAGAGGATTTAAACGGCAGAGCCATTTGCTCTGTCTCTGTAGTTTCCGTACCGTGTCTTTTTAATTTGTACATTAGCTGAAATGAAATGTTCAACGTAAACACTTTGAAGAATATTCCATTTGATTCTGCAACAAAATCAAAAACAAAAACGTATATATATAACTCAGGTTAAATGACATGGCAGAGCATCTCTAGCTATTAGCTTGGGGTGCTCTGCCAGGTCGTCTATTGTTAGATATAAAGAATATATAAAAGTTTTAATATGTCAATTAAAATGGGATTTTCTGCAAAATAATAACAATGTCGACGTCATAACCGTCAGACAACGGTCCGCTATATAGCATATGCGTCAGAATCTGGCAAAAGAGCCTGTATGGCTTTTAAAACACATATCGTCGGTGTAAATGCAAAACCTCGTATGTCGATTTTAGCGATTTTCAAAGTAAAGTCTTGTGTGTCCAGTTCAAACAATTCTTGCAGGTTTTGAAATATTTTTACTAATCAGTATTAAAGACACATTATTTGTGGACAATATGTCCAAAATTCAAGTAAAACCTTTCAGTTTGGGAAAAGTTATTACACTTTTTTCCTTTACCTTTAAAATCTGTCCAAAAGCGAGATATGAGGTTTTGTATTAACAATGACGTTATGGGTCCAGATTGATACTTAGCAAGTTTCATTAATTTTTGTAGAATAATATCAGACTACTTTCTTACAGTTTCTTCATGCCAGGTTCTTACATCTTCTGCATGCAATGAATAAACTATCAGAGTAAAACTTTGTTCTTGATCAGACTTTGCGTATAGGCTGATTGGGATCCATATTGGTCTCAATTCTCTTACTTGCCCGTTTTCCAGATTCTAACTAAAAATCATATCGGTGCTTTTCAACAAAAACCTCGTAACCGAAGCTTAAAATAAGCTGCAGCTTTGAGGTTTTTGTTGAAAAACGACGATTTTTTTTTCATTTCAGCAATTGTTATCCATATGCAGATAGGTAAGTGTACACCTTTTCCCCTAATCCGTGTTTTCCCTGATGAAATTCGCTTTTTGATATGTTGATTTCGCTCATTCAATGAGCGACATCAACATATCAAAGAGCGAATTTCATCAGAAAAAACTCGGATTACTTTTCCACATCAACGGAATTTCTAGCCGCTTGGGTATGGTTATCGCTCTCACGGTTTGTGTTAGGCGATTTTAAGAAGTGTCTGTCCGCTACATGCAGGTATTATCATTTAATCTCTTGAAAAGGTTTAGCAATATTGCATAAATGCAATGTTATATATTTCAAACGATTTTTGAAATGGATCACAATTAAATTCAATTAAGAAATTTGATTTGAAAGAAAACAAACAAATGGCTGGCATTAAATTATCTGAAATCTGAAATGCTGACCCCCTATCCTTTCAAGTGACATTACACATTTATTTCATTTTTTAAAAGTATGTCTTGATGCAAAGATTGTTTATTCTAATGCGTAGAAAAGCTATCAGTTTTTTTATGTTGTTATTTATAAACGAAAAATACGCCTTTAAAGTTGAAACATAAATCTGAACTGTTGTCCACAACAGTTTGTTTAATTTTAGTTCTAAAATATATACTGAAACAAAAAAGAAACGCAACTTCATTTTCAATTCCTTCTTACGCAAAGACATCCAATCAGATTTAAACAAAACTTAATACATTAAAAGCAATAACATTTCACCTTGTAAAGTTCACAAAATCTTGTTGGTAGTCAATTTCATTAGTAAGAAAACACCCATTTTAAACCGAGCGTCAACACAATACGACAAAAAAATTGGACGGAGGTCGAAAAAAAAAAAAACAATCTGTTTCGTTCAATTTGGTCTGATATTCGAATGTTGTGAAGTCCATACGAGTTATTAGCGGTCTCCGTTGCAGTCTTAAACCTATCCCGTAGGTGGGGTTAATGTGATTATACGGTCCTGCGTTGACGTCATATCTCTTGCACGTCCGCCTCGTGCTCAATTGGTTGTGATCCAATTGAGAGCCAACGACGTATACAGTCAAAAATGTGTCGATTTTTTGCCCCATCAATGTCTTACGAAAACATTTTGAACCTTTTCCACCAACAACATCTGTACTGCAGTTAGGCGCTGGTTTTGGCCTAGCCTTGCTATGCGTAGCGTATTGAAAAGTGTGTGAACGCTTTGGCCTTTTCTTTGTCTATGTTCTAGCTTGTGTTTGATGAAAAATTGTTTTGATAGTAGTCATCTAGAAAACACGACAGGGGATAAATAGTTTTTAACAATTTACCATGTATCACGTGATGAATGTAGTACATCTGAAGAAAATGGCACTGTATTTATGCGTATGGATGCAGGTATATTAAAAATGTACTCAACACCCATTAAAAACATATTTTGTCGAAAATATTACGAAAAATTGGGGTTGCGTATCTTTTTTGTCCTAGTATATATACTTAGTACATTTAAAAACGCAGAGTTTTCAAAGCCTTAAATAAAGATGTTACATGTTGTTAAAAGAAATGAAAATAATTGTTATGAATCTCCCACAAGTTTTAAAACGTGAATAGAAAAAATTAGAGTGGGTAATTTTCGTAAATTTTACGGCGCCATGGCCAAAGCGTTAAACACGTTGTCGCTGTGCAAAGTCGATGCACGTGAAACTCGAGTAAAATTTCAACATGTTTTTAAAGTTTGTCTATAGGGACACTGTAAAAACAAGTTCCATCGAAAGATCCTCAATTCTATCAGTATGCATCGTCTTCTTGAAAAATGTGAGGAACCACGGTGATTGACCGCGATTGCTTTGTTTGTCAATATCGGACATTTCACGGCGCGTTGCATGTCATCACGACTATTGACACAATGGCTAGGCCACATACTGTGGTTTCACACAACTGGTTTGCGTTGTCTTCTGATATATGCCCTATAGAACATGTTTGGAATTGGTACGAAGAGACGCGTTTATTCACGTACCCCACCACCCAAAACGTCGCAACAACTTCGTATTGCTGTTATTCAAGCGCGGAACAAAATGCCACAAGCGAAAAAAGTTCTTTCTATGCGACGAAGATATCGGGCATTTTTTTTTTTTTTTCAATCTTTAGGCAGGCACACTCGTTATTAATTGATTTGGCCCCTCTCTATTTAAAAAAGTCAAATTTTATTCCGATGTGTATTTAAAGCATGTTCTACCTTTTGAATTCGATTGAATTAGATCAATCAACGAAAATGAATTCACATTACATAGCCTTTGCTTGTTATTTCCATCCTATCAGCGAACAAAGTACCTCTGCGGAATTAAATGTACTCAGTATATTTCTCAAAAACGGTTTTACATTTTGACTTGAAATTTTCAGGATTTTCATAAGAAAACATGCTCTTTCAGATAGAATAAAAGAAAAAAAAAAATAATACGCTATTATCGTCATGTTTTTTCTTAACCCTTTCACAAAACGGCAAGAATTTAGACTGTCCTAATATGATAACTCCTTAAGACTACAAACTGGGTGCGGATAGACAGAAAAAAGACAAAAAGAGGAAAAGCTTATTATTGTAAGTTTGTCTCAATGATTTTCCAAGCATTCTCTATTAGAGATGTCAATAACGGGTCTTGTTTCGGAAAGGGCTATGATAATGATTTTGTTGAATCTGTATTTACAAGTTTACAACCTTTTTCTGTTGATATATATGTCTAAATTGCATGAACTGCATTGGCCTGCAGTCACCAACAAGATGCAGTGAATAATCAAAGATCAGTATTTATATATCCATGGTAGAATAAATGACATTTGATCACTAACGTATTTGCCCTTTCCCAAACAATAACTGGTGTCTGCTTTCCTACGGGGTAATATTTGGAAAATATAACAGTCAAAGAGGAAAAATAATGCGAACAATGAACATTTTCACTTTTTACCTCAATATCTTCAATGCAAAAAATATCAAAGTACATTGAAGATTGTCGTCTGCAGAAGCCAACAAAGTGTTGAAGTAATATTTTTTTGTATTTTGGGAAAAATAAATCGGTGTCTGTTATAAATTTTGAAAGACATTTTTTGCGTGGCACGTCAAAATTTACGTAAGTATCACATGGCTTTTGTTGACAACCTCATAACTTATAGATGCCATATAATCGAAATTAGAATTACATACAAATTGGAAATCTTCTCAAATATCGATTAAATCGACCTCTAAAGAAAAAGTGAAAAACGATCTTAATCTGCTGACAATGTGACTACTGTAAAGATAAATAAAAAATAGATTTACGCAATGATTTAATTAATCCTTCTCTGAGCGACAATTTTAAGGTGTTGGCCACATCTTAAGTGAAAGGAGGTGCAGACGGTATGATAAATGATACATATGTGTTGATCAAGATAGAAATGAATTGGTGGCTTTAGCATTGAAAACATTAGGCGAAAAGGAGAAAATGTTTCTTATCAGCGTTTTCCATCTCTTCTCGTAATGATTAAGGTGGGCGTCTTGTATTGGATAATTGAAAGACCTGCATACTTTGAAAAATGTATAAGAATGTTTCGTACGAATAATGAGGCAGACCTTGTGCAATAGAATGATTGGTGTTGTAGTCCCCATCAGAAATAAATTTTTGGGAAACAACATGAAATAAAATAAAAGGCTGGGGTTGTTTGGATTTTTTCAAAGAAGGACATCTCATAAATTTCCCTTGTCATGGAGAACGACGACGACGGAGGAGGAGTTTCACAAAGTGTTTTATATCTAATGACGGGTTAACCCTTTCCCAAACGGCCAAATTTTAGGGTGATCCACTTCAAAACTGCCAAAAATGACAAAATGGAAGTTGTTAAAGATAGAATTTGTGTTAAATATGGCACAGAAAATATTGACTAAAGGAGAAACTGCTGGTTATCAGCAGTTTCTTCTTTCTCTCGATGTTTTCCCAAGCCCTTTCTGTTAGGGACGTCAAAACCAGGTCTTGTTTGGGAAAGGGTTAAATACCACTGGTGGTGAACTCGGCCAAAGCGTGGGATGTGTTTTCGCGATCATAGTATTCCGTCGGTGTTGTTATAAAATATCGTAACTACGGCTTCGATTAAGCCGTAGTTACGAGATTGTATAACAACACAGACGGTTTGTCAATACATATCGCTACATCCGGTCTATTTTTAGAACAAATTCATTGTTATTAGAAAAATTATCCAATCAGATCTTGAAACTCACATTTAAACGCAAAATATCTGTACCTTGTGGTAGCGAAAAACGTCCCTCGCTTTGGCCGAGTTCACCACCAGTGATTAAGTGTATGAACATGGAACAATAATTGACGTAATATTCTAACCATAGATCTACTTAGGCCTACGTTACTTATTCATTCCAAACATGTACCATTATCCACACCGTTCACCCAGATACAAAAAACACGGATTGGTCTTCCAAACGCGGATGTAAACAATTTTATTTTGAACGGAGTGAGTATTTATTATCTTTAATTACAACGAACATCGGCTGAGTTGATATTTGTGTGACATACAATAAAAACGTACATAACTTTGCCAATGTTTACCTAAAATCCTGTCTCATAAAATCTATTAGTAAGAGAAATATATGCTACTGATTCTGACTTTGATACACGAAAATAGAAAAATCTTGGTAAGAATGTCTGTAAATCATTATTAAAGCACATAATTATTGTCAAATTGATGTTTCACGGAAGATCGGGGATCGCTTCAATTGTTTTCTTTACAAGAACTGAAAAAATAGTATAGAAAAAGAACAAGAACTATTTGAAATTTGGTACTGTCAGTTGCTATGGTGCAACATACCACGGTGCAAATTCTCCAGTAGATAAAACAAACTCGGACCATCGATACAACCGACACGGATAATAAAAAACAAATTCCGGCCCTTTTTTAAGGAAAATTGGCTGCATCCTTGTTAAAACCAATTTTATATCGTTTAGAGTCAATAGATGTTTGGTTTAAGACCAATTATGGCTTATTTTGGCTTACTAAAACTTAAAGGAATGTGGATGAGCACTTTCGACGGTAAAGACATTAGGAAACCATGTTTACATGTTTTATAAAGCGATAGGCGAATATCAGCTGCATATTTTACAGATAAGTTGTCCGTGTCTTTGTTTTCATTCTTTAAATTCTAGGATTAAAACCCTAATGATCATCTTGTTTCATTGCAGTTTGATAGTGAGCTCCAAAAGGTTTTCATCTTTGATATTCAAACACCAACTCTATCACGCATGTCTGTCAATTATTACATGTACATATACGGTATATGGGTGGATTTCTTTCATGAAAATATTGCCAAGAATATTTATCATGATTGTCTCTCAGTCTTAAGTGTGAGTTGAAGTGAAATAGGCTAGTCAGTGTACCCAAATATGGGGGTCAACCTAGAACTAATTGCAAAAGTTTTGAAAGATTGTTTTTCTGTTACCTTAGGGTATGTACAAGTATCAGAAAAAAGTCCCGAACTTTTGCAGTTGCAGTTATTGAGAATTTCACTCTTGATTGAGGGTGGTGTACAGGATTTCTAAAAAATATGAAAATGGATGTATGGGATTGTTAATAATAATTTATTACAATAATCAAGTTTGTGTTCATTGTATTGTAAAACATAATGATAAACTAAGTAAAAACACATACTTGCAAACAATTTAAATGCTTTTTAGCATCAAATATTGATTAAAAGTACCGAAATTGCATGTGAAATTACCCCACCCACTAATGTTAACCCAAACAAGTACTACCACATGTCCATAACTAATTGCAAAAGTTTTGAAAGATTGTTTTTCTGTTACCTTAGGGTATGTACAAGTATCAGAAAAAAGTCCCGAACTTTTGCAATTGCAGTTATTGAGAATTTCACCCCCGAATGAGAGTGGTATGCAGGATTTCTAAATAATATGAAAATGGCTGAAAAAGTCTTTATGAAAGGCCCTCTACGACAGCATGTAAAATAAATTATGAATAGAAATGAACATAGATTGCGTAGATTCAAGAACTAGTTACCATGCCTTTGGAAGACTTTGGTTGTGAAAATAAGGACTTACATTGACGGTTGATCCTGCACGTAAAAATAGCAAAAACTAATAGCAACCTGGTATAATCTGACTGCTTATTCGGCTAGGTTTCGGCCGGTACTATTGTCTATATGAATGTGTAGGTGTTTACAGAGGCTGATCCAGGATTTCTAAAGAGGGGTTTCAAATGTGGAAAAGGGGGGTTCGTCTGCCTCATTTTACTCAAAATATCTTGAAATTTCCCACGAAAATCATTTCGTTCAGGAAGGGGGGGATTGTTCGGGCGAACCCCATTGAAAGCCTTCTAATTGCATTTTCTTCTTTTGCCTCAATATTTTCCCAAGCCACTGGTTTATATCGCTTCTCCGATTCTACGCATAAATAATTATCCTTAGAAACTTGGGATGGCAACGAATACCAATTTTATCATTCGATTAACCGTTGACTTTAGTTAACCGATAAGTCGAACTATAGGATCATTGATTTTGACAGGCCCAGCATGACAACCCATTACCTGTACTTTTTGTACCATTTATGTAATCAGCGATTAACCAATCACATTCTGTGATTAACGTTATCAACGTCCAACGAAAAATATTAAGATGACACGAGTATTGATTGATGCAGGTGTGAAAGATATTTAAATCGGACTATTTGACTGCATGACAATATTTTTGACACTTGATTGCAAATCTGCGCGAGTAGGGCACCCATCAGTCGTAGGTGTTTAAGAGTGAAACTTTATCTTACCAATAACTTACAATTTGTAAATTCGGTCTCGTTTTTTTTTTTTTTTTTTTTTTTTTTTACTTTTTAATCTTTTCAGTATAAAGTGACATGTGACGTTTAAAGGTTGCCATTCCAAGCCACCCCGAATTCAATCATATATAAAGTACATAACCGACTTTAAAAGTTAACAGGATGCGGTTATAGAACGTTTACTTTATAACAATCAAGCATTTTTCATTGTATTTTAATTAGAAAACGTCATTTTAAGTGTTTTGCACTATAAAACCCGATTTTCGCATCCGAGTTCGTTTTACCCAAATTAGGTGGATCATCCATGGTGTGTTGTATCAACATCCGTGGTAAAAGTCCGTGGGCCAGGAGGGGTCTGCACGCACCCCCCTAAGGGCAGTCTGGGAGTCGTATAGAAATGTTCATTGGAACCCCCTGAGTAAGAATCAAGATGTTAACAGTCGATATCCTGGGATGCACTCGCCATTTCCGGTGGTTTTCAAGATGGCCGCCATGAAAAAAGACAATTTGACTTGGTATCTAACATCAGCAGCCTAACATTTGTTTTGCGTTGTAAGATCAAATTTTAAGAATAATTGAGTCTGGAAAAGGTCAGAGATGTGTTCTCATGTTAAAAAGTGGCTCATTAGCCATCTCGTATGCTAGAATTTTTTCAAAATGGCCGCCAAAATCGCAAAAAAAATCAATATAAACGTCAAATAATTCTCGTTTTTGGACATATTTAGGTATAAATACTGTGAATCTTATGTTTAAAGACTTAGATAAACATTTCATGAAGTAAAAGGGAGCATTACGGAAAAGATTTTTTAAATCATTACCGTATAAATGGCAATAAAACACAATTAAGCACAAATCATCAAGTATATAATAGCGATATAAATTATCATTATTATTAGTTCTTGGTGAAAAACAGCTCTTATTTTATAGCATTATTTTGATAAAGCTATGCTTTCCGAGTAAATTTTTAAATTCACATTGATAATGATTCGATTTTTGATTACATTGAAAATAAATATGCTTTCAAAATGGCCGCCAAAATCGCAAAAAATAAAAGAAAAATATAAAAAAATCTTCGGGTTTTTTGGACATGTTCTGGTCTAAACGTTGTAAATATTATGTTTAAAGACTTTGGTAAACAGTTCATAAGATAAATGGTTGCATTGCGAAAAACACATTTTAAACCATTACCGTATAAATGGCAATAAATTACAATTTGGCAGAAATCGTCATGTATTATTATTTTCATAAATATTGTTATTATATTTGGTCTTGGTGAAAAGTAGTTCTTTTAGATTGCATCTTTTGACAAAGCTTAGTCTCCAGAGTATTTTGTAAAATTTAAATTGATTATGATTCTATTTTGATTACATATGCTATAAATCGGCTTTCAAAATGGCCAAAAAAATGTAAAAAAAATCAACAAAAATGAAAGTAATTCTCGTTTTTGGACATCTTCTGGTCTAAATTATGTAAACATTATCTTTTAAGACTTAGATTAGCAATTCATGAAGTAAATGGAATCATAACAGGTGACAAAAAAAGACTAGATATTTGAAACGATTACTGTAGCAATGGCAATAAAATACAATTAAGCACAAATCTTATATAATAGTATATAGTTTTGATAAACATTGTCATTATATTTTGTTCTTGCTGAAAAAATGGTTCTTATTGATAGCATTATTTTGACGAAACTAAGCTTTCAGAGAATTCTTTAAAATGAAATTACTTATGAACCCACTTTTGAATACAAATATCATTAATATGTGATATTTTATTAGGCAATTCAAGACTACCTTTGCAGCAATGTCACATCGTTTCAAATGACAAGCTAAAACTATCAATATCCCTTTCTGGAGAGAAAATTACTCCCTTTAAATTCACATCCATTTCTATCAAACAATATGTAATGTCCTCAATATTACGGAAAAGAGTTTTACCGTAATTATTCTTACGAACAAAAGTTGTATGTATGTATTTCCTTTTAGCACTCTTACACATATTATTCATCCAAAATTGTCACAGAGAATGAAAAAATATTTAAATTGATTTATTTGTATCAAAATGCTTTTCATTTGTTATATTTCATGCTTAAATTTTTTATTAATTTGAGAATAGAAATGAAGATTAATGAAATAAGACCAGCCTTAAATGTATCGTTTCATTGATATCGACATACACTAGGTAATATCTGTAAAACATGTGATACAAACTTCGTATTTCTCAAATTATGCCTCTTTTAAAGTAATAGTTATGATAATTACAATGCACAATTCATCCCAATAAGTCACATACTCTATCATGATTTCCCAGTTTCACATTACCATGTATTCAAAGGCCATTTACATCTGTTTAAAACGAAACAAGATATGAGGAAACTAATAGATACTCCGTGTGGAGTGACGTAATAACATAAAAGTTATGTAACCCAGATTTCTAAATTTTTAGGATACTCGTTTTAACTGGATTAGTAGTTATAATGAGATGTATTATGTATGCAAATCACCTAAAGTGCTTTTCCAAATGAAATGCACTGAAACGCCATAAAATGGTTTGATTATAACATACTTTAGGCAGCTATGCTTTATATCTTAGAATATGTATAAAGAAAACAAAGTTTAAAATGTGTGTTCTTCGCACGTTTTACTTTAATTATATTAGGCTGCATTAATTACTTCATCCAACAGGTGTATAGATATTGTTGAAAACACTTAGAAGATTAAGAACACATGTATTCATGATAAAAATTTACAAATTCTTTTTTTTTTTTATTGGAAGCCGATATCATTTTTGCGGAATTTGTTGCAAAAGATGAAAGAAGGAAATGGTCATTTAAGTTCTTCACATGTGGCTGTAAGCAGTATTTATGTTTTGTGATACTGCAATGATTCGCTTTATATTAATCTGTAATGCTTTAAGTATATTTTGATTTGCTTTATGTGCAATATAATGGGTACAATGGCATGAATTTCCACAACTTAGTCACATGTATTTGTATGAGATTTTTTGGTATCAATTGGTATGGGTATGTCCGGAGTGTAACTTCTTGCATTAATTCTACATTTGAAAAAGGATGCACCAGAGCTAAACACCATGAAAGACCAATGATTACCTGAATTGACTGTGTGAGGTCTGATATCAGTGAGTGCCATCTGAATGCCATAGATCAACACAACAAACGAGCCTAGAATTTGGAACGAGACTATTTAGTCGCCTGATGCATACCCCTTTTGTATAGGGACACCTGCTGTGATAATAAATAATCTCAGGAGCAACAAAAAAGAACTCGACAAACTTGGCAAAAGTTTGAGTTACATGGCCACCGAAAGTCGGATAATATATGTAGACTGCATGTGTGAGTAGGCGACTTCTATAAAGATATAAAGTATATATAAATATAAGGTTTCCATAAGGTTTATGTACATACTGTTGGTTTTCGAAAAAAGATTTCCAAGGATAAACATTAGCAAAATAAACAAACCACAGCCGCAACCACATACAACAACGAAGATAGAAACAGGAGGACCCATAGAAGTTTACAACGTACCACTCAACAAGTAAGAAACAAGTCAGAAAAGATAAAAAAAATCCAGAGAGATTAAGAATAAATGCAGTTATATCTCAATGTGTAAAAGATCTTATTCAATAAACCTAGTATATAGTGAGCATTGTCCTTAACCTAAATACTTTTTCCATGTGCGACCTAATAGAATTAAAATAAAACAGCTGAACAAATTTGAAAATTTAAATTTGAATATGAGCTTCAGACAAAGTATTCTTTATCTGTATACTAAGTCAAATTGCAAATTTGTCTTTTGAAAGTAAAAATGAAGCTATTGCATGATGTGTCAGTGCTTTATAGGAATCACTTCTGGTTTTTTGCACCTTAGATACAGTTCATTTCAACTACTAATTCAGTTAAACCGATTATCTGAAAAAAAAGAAAGAAAAGCAAAAAGAAATCGACATTACAAACCCTTTATTTAATTACCCCACCCTACATGGAGTCTATAATGTTTCCCCACATTTCACTTAATTTGAAAATGGAATCATGATGGAATATGCGAAAAATAAAGATGTTTTTAGCATTGTCATTATCATGACCATGACTCAATACAAGCCATTGTGAGAAACATAAATAGTTTATTATATTCTTTTGACAAAATATTACCAAAAGTAAGTCGCTATCAATTTAACCATCACACAGGTTTATACAAAAAATCATTTATGTTGTTCGATTGGATAACATGGATATATTTAAATTCTCAATGTTTACCATTCTACAAATATCAAACATTATACATTAAAACTGTTTTGATACATATTAAGCAATTTCAATTATTCTCTAGGGCAATTTTGGATAATGGTACGTGTTAGAGTACAAAAAAGAATAAGCCACATTCAACTATTGTTTATTAGCATGGATACGTTGAGGTCTTTATCTAAATGTTTGGGACATTTTATATTCTTTGGTGATAATTAATATGCATTTCAAGGGAGTATATTCCTCCACAATTTAAATTTCATTAGGACGGTTAAACTTGTCATTTTAAAAGATGTGAAATTAGATGCCAAGTTACCAGAGTCTGCTTGATATTCGAGTTTTGCCCCATGAAAAGACACAAATTAATTGGATCTATACTCAAAAGTGGGTTCATTAGCAATTTCATTTTAAAGAATTATCTGAAAGCTTAGTTTTGTCAAAATAATGCTATCAATAAGAACCGTTTTTTCAGCCAGAACAAAATATAATGACAATGTATATCAAAATTATACAGTATATTTTAAAATTTGTGCTTAGTCGTATTTTATTGCCATTGATATGGGAATCCTTTCAAAGCTTTATTCTTTTTTTTTTGTTATCTGTTATGATTCCATTTAATTCATGAACTGCTTATCTAAGTCTTAGAAGATAAAACTTTCATCATTTAGACCAGGAGATGTCCAAAAACGAGAATTACTTACATTTTTATTTTTTTATTTATTTTTGTGGCCATTTTGAAAGCCGATTTATAGCATATGTAATCAAAATAGAATCATAATCAATTCAAATTTTACAAAATACTCTGAAGAATAAGCTTTGTCAAAAGATGCAATCTAAAAGAACTACTTTTCACCAAGACCAAATATAATAACAATATTTATGAAAATAATAAAACATGACGATTTCTGCCAAATTGTAATTTATTGCCATTTATACGGTAATGGTTTAAAATGTGTTTTTCGCAATGCAACCATTTATCTTATGAACTGTTTACCAAAGTCTTTAAACATAATATTTACAACGTTTAGACCAGAACATGTCCAAAAACGAAGATTTTTTTTATATTTTTTTTTTTTTTTTTTTTTTTTTTGTGATTTTGGCGACCATTTTGAAAGCATATTAAATTTTATTAACAAAGTAATCAAAAATCGAATCTTTATCAATGTGAATTTAACAATTTACTCGGAAAGCATAGCTTTATCAAAATAATGCTATAAAATAAGAGCTGTTTTTTCACCAAGAACTAATAATAATGATAATTTATATCGCTATTATATACTTGATGATTTGTGCTTAATTGTGTTTTATTGCCATTTATACGGTAATGATTTCAAATATCTTTTCCGTAAGGCTCCCATTTTCTTCATGAAATGTTTATCTAAGTCTTAAAACATAAAATTCACAGTATTTATACCAAAATTTGTCCAAAAACGAGAATTATTTGACGTTTATATTGATTTTTTGCGATTTTGGCGGCCATTTTGAAAAAAATTCTAGCATACGAAATGGCTAATGAGCCACTTTTTAACATGAGAACACATCTCTGACCATTTCCAGACTCAATTATCCTTTAAATATGATCTTACAACGCAAAACAAATATTAGGCTGCTGATGTTAGATACTAAGTCAAATTGTCTTTTTTCATGGCGGCCATCTTGAAACCACCGGAAATGACGAGTGCATCCCAGGATATCGACTGTTAACATCTTGATTCTTACTCATGGGGTTCCAATGAACATTTCTATACCACTCCCAGACTGCCCTTAGGGGGGTGCGTGCAGACCCCTCCTGGCCCACGGACTATAAGTTATACCTTGAAGCAAACTAGGCTAATTTTTAAACATGGCTTTAGACACCCAAAAATTTTCTTCCAGTTTGA
Source organism: Fragum sueziense (assembly GCA_963680895.1). Classification (NCBI taxonomy): domain Eukaryota; kingdom Metazoa; phylum Mollusca; class Bivalvia; order Cardiida; family Cardiidae; genus Fragum; species Fragum sueziense. Next base: position 60,095,474 of record OY804594.1, on the reverse strand, counting down.
TGAATGGTATAGATTTATTCCATAGATGTCGAAAACTTATTTTGAAGATATATTTGCTCGAAACCAGTTAAATAATTTCTACAAATATAAAACAAAACGGAAAGTAGGCGAGAAAATAGTGATTTACGATTTAAAATCGCTTGTATCTATAGTTTACTCAAATCTTTTGTTAAGAAACTGCAGCACCCTCATGATAAACCATTTTGCATCAGCTCTGCACAAACACTTTTTATAAAGCAGCAATTAAAAGGCTATATGTTGATGTTTTCTTACCTTGTGTATTCCCATGGTGTTGTTTTTCACATCCGCGTTTGGAAGACCAATCCGTGTATTTTGTATCTGGATGAACGGTGTGTTATCTGACTTATTCAATAAGCGTGGTTCAAAACAAGACCTGATTTTGACGTTCTCAATAAAAAGGACCAAGACAAAATAAGAAATGCTTATAAATTAAATATTTTGCCTTTGTCTCAATTTTTTCTCTTCTAAATTGCGCAAAATCTATCTAAATCGACATTCATTTGTCGTATGCAACATACTTAAAACGTTTCCGTTTGGAAAGGGTTTTAAAAGAAGCACTCAAACTATTTATGAAATGAAGTCGTGCACTAACACTTCATTTCCTTTAAGGTTCTTAAATTTCTTTTTCATATTTCAAAATTATGTTTATAGGTTAACTTTTGTCTGATTGAATTCGACTTTTCATCGATAAAATATTAGATAACAAGTATAATTTGTTAGCCAGACATATGTTTTAATTATTGTATAAGTGTATATCATATCAAAAGCTATTAAGTCTACCCAACTTCTTTTAGTTCTTTTATTTATTTACAAACGACAAGAATCTCGTATTTCTTTTTTGTTCACAACAGATATATATTTAACAGCCATATTTGATTTAAGGTAGTTTACCCCTAATAAGATTCGCGCGACATTGGAATTAATCGGGCGACGTCGAAAACGTGTTTACGAATGTTTACGACCGCGCCCGAATAGGTTCGGATACATAACGACGACGCTCGGAAAAAGTAACGAAAAACACACACACACACACACACACACACACACACACACACACACACACACACACACACACACACACACACACACACACACACACACACACACACACACACACACACACATACTTGTACAGCATACAATATAAGGACCTTGACTTTCCGCGTTATCCTGAGGACCCATGTTAAACGTTTGCGTATAAACGCAATTTTATGTCAGTTTCTTTTTGATTGCGTGGATAGCACAAAATTAATATTGTTTCCCCTTAACACTCAAAGTAAATCAGAGAAAACGTAGTGAGGACTTGTCACCTTTAGCCTAATTTATGAGGACCTTCAATATGAGGACCCTAATTTGCATATTTTACACAATACCTTTTATGGCCATAATTATGAGGACCTAACTTGAAAGTTGTGATGAGGACTTGCACAATTCTTTCGTTCACACTAAAAGCGGAGTGTAATTTTACGGAACATACACAAAAAAAGGAAAAAGCAGACCAATAGACATAAATGAAAATTGGGACCATAGAATAAGAGTGAATTTGATTTCGTTTTAAATGAAAGCCTTATAATAACTCATTGAATTGTTACACATGATTGTATGATATTCTCCATAGTTGAATAGTATGCGTGAATATTATACTGCTTCATGTGTGTAATATTTTTAGGTATACACTCACTCAAACTTCATTAAACGGCCACTTTAATTTTCAAGTTAAAACAAAACAAAACAATACAAAAAACATGTAGGTACTACGAAACTATCTTGTTAATTTGGAATTTCGGTCAAATGGTTTAATTTTCGACAGAGAAAACATTTTGAGGACCCGTGTGCAAGTCCTCTAATTGTACCGCAGTCCTCTTATCGTCGGTGTGCGTTCAAGCCTGGGTCCTCAGTTTGAGCCCTATACAAACACGGTTAATATCTGAGGGCAAGAGACGGATTTTTTAAAACCTTAATTTTCTTAAAAGTGAAACAAGAATATGACACACCAATGAAACTGCTACAGCAATGGTTTCCTTTTTCACAGTGTTTACATAGGCTAATTACGGTCTTCTGCTTTTTTAGATGACATTGTAATGTTTAGGCAGTTTTTAGTTATGATTTTTCCGCTTTCGGTTCGGTTTATTCGCGATTTTGCATCGATTCAGAGGTTGCTCATCTGAGTTTCTGTACTTATGCAGTCTCAATAGCTCGGTGGGTAGCAATGTACATGCAAGCTGTCCCAGTTTGGAAGTGGTTCGAATCCCGGCTCGGCCAACTTTCTTTTTGACGCTTGCTGAAAGTCACTGTGACCCGGTTCATTCGTCTTAAATGGACTTTTTTAAGTGATAAAACAGTGAATATCTTGGAAAGAACGTTGTGCCGGTGAAGAAATACCATGATCGCATGGATGGGTACACCTGGAAAGAATGTTGTGTATGGTTTCCGCGGATTATTTGTTGTTAATTAAAGGAAAGCATGAACCCGGTTTTATACGCTTAACCCATTCCCACACAATGACTCTTTTTGACTCCCTGCAAGATTATGGCTTTGGAAAACATCATGACAAGCAATTTCTTCATTTTCCACAATGTTTTCTACCCTTTTAGACAGAGATATGTAAAATTTGATTAACTTGAAATTGTCTTCTGCAACATCTTTCAAGTTTGACAAGTCTAAAATCTTGCCGTCTGGTAATGGATTAATACATACTTCTCATTACCGATGCATGTCGATAAAGAAGCTATAACTCGCCAGCAATGACTTTTTTCCCACGATGCTTGCAATAGCTCCTTTATTTTGAATTTCGGTCGAATGGTATAATTTTCGACTTAGCATATCAAAATCAGTTTTGCAAGTTTTGCAAGTGTGCAAGTCCTCCAATTGTCGGCGTGCATTCAAGTCTGGGTCCTCAGTTTGATCTGTATATACATGGATGCTTTCCGGATTTCCCCTTAAAGTGACATTTCATATTTTTTAACATAAATTTTACTTTATTTTTTATCTGAAAGAACATATTTTCTTATGATAATTCTGAAAATTTCAAGCCAAAATAGCGAACCGTTTACGAGAAATATATATTTTTGTGCTAAAATCAAACAAATTGTTGCTGACAAAAGTTCGGATTTACATGGATTTTTTCATTTCTGTCTCAACTTTAAAGGCGTATTTTTCTCTTACAAATAACAACTTCAAAAAAACTGATAGCATTTCTACGCATTAGAATAACAAATCCTTACATCAAGACATACTTTTAAAATATGAATTTGAAATGTTATCTATGGAAGCATATTTGTGCCACAACTTAATCACTTAATATAACGTGAAAATAATGGAGGATTTCGCAAAAAAAAACTTTTTCGCGAAAACAGATAAATTTTCATGAAAAAAATACACAATTATCTTAACACGAATTTATTCCTGTTAGTGCTCTAAACTGCCAAAACTTAAAGATAAAATAATATTCTTTTCAGATAACTTTTCAAGAAAACTTAAAATTTCGCGAAAGATTCCAGTTATCTAAAAATAGATCCCTGCTTCCATAGCTTCGCTGATTTGTTTATGTTTGCAAAAAATGCAAAACTTCATTCACTTGAAATTGTCGTCTGCAACATCTCTGAATTTGGACCACCCTAAAATTTTGCCGTTTGGTAATGGGTTAACCCTTTCCCAAACAGCCCAAATAGACCAACCAGTCCAATTTGAAAGCTGCTGGAGATGACAAAATTGGTATTAATAAAGGTTGAACTTGTGTACAATATACCATGGAAAATATTGAGGCAAAAGGAGAAAATGCTGATTATCAGAATTTTCTTCTTTTGCCTCAATGTTTTCCGAAGCCCTTTCTGTTAGGGACGTCAAAACCCGGTCTTGTTATACCCCCCACCTACGAAGTAGAGGGGGGTATACTGGTTTCACCATGTCTGTCTGTCTGTTCATCCGTCCGTCCATCCGTCCGTCCGTCCATCCGTCCGTAGACTTTTTCGTTTCCGTGCTCTAACTCAAGAACTGGTTGACCTAGGATCATCAAACTTCACACAGTTGTTGCCCTTGACCCAAGGAGGTGCCCTATTGTTTTTGGGTCAAAATGGTCAAAGGTCAAGGTCACAATCGGACTTTGTTAAAAATCCGTTTCCGCGCTCTAACTCGAGAACCGGTTGACCTAGGATCATCAAACTTCACACAGTTGTTGCCCTTGACCCAAGGAGGTGCCCTATTGTTTTTGGGTCAAAAAGTTTAAATCCGTCCATCCGTCCGTCCATCCGTCCGTAGACTTTTTCGTTTCCGTGCTCTAACTCGAGAACCGGTTGACCTAGGATCATCAAACTTCACACAGTTGTTGCCCTTGACCCCAGGAGGTGCCCTATTGTTTTTGGGTCAAAAAGTTTAAAGGTCAAGGTCACAATCGGACTTTGTTAAAAATCCGTTTCCGTGCTCGAACTCCAGAACCGTTTGACCTAGGATCATCAAACTTCACATAGTTGTTGCCCTTGACCCAAGGAGGTACCCTATTGTTTTTGGGTAAAAAGGGTTAAAGGTCAAGGTCACAATCGGACTTTGTTAAAATCAGTTTCTGTGCTCTAACTCGAGTGACAAGGCGCTAGTGGGGGGGATTAGTCCGCTTTGCGACAATTCTAGTTTGGGAAAGGGTTAACTCCTGATGTTTTCAATAGCCCGGTTCTCCTCTATAGGGCAACAGCCCTGGCACAGTCGGTAGCGCATTATACTCTCATTGATGAGGTCCCGGGTTCGATCACAGGACACAGCAAAACCATCCTTTCAGACTAATGTCTCTCAACAGCACTGGAGTAGAAATCGTGAAATCCTCTAATATTTTCATGAAAAAGTTATCTGTTTTCGAGAAAAGAAATCTGTCTTCGTGAAATCCCCCATTATTTTCATGAAAACTTTATCTTTATGTTGTGGCAGTTTAGAGCATTAACAGGAATGAATTCGTGTTAAGATAAAAAAAAAAATTCGTGAAAATTTATCTGTTTTCGCGAAAAAAAATATTTTTTTTTGCGAAATCCTACATTATTTTCACGTTATATTGAGTGGTTAAGTTGTGGCACAAATATGCTTCCATAGTTATGTCCTTTTAATAGTTTGTACCCTATTCACGCGCAGTTCTTTCGTTTTGGACAAGTGGAATAACTTTTTCAATTTCACACAGTTAGGCCTACGAAATGTCCTATTTCCATACGATACATAGCCATCCTTTTAGAATGGTAGGTCATAAACTTTACTTTGTCTTTTAATTTTACGTCAGAACCGCAACATCCAATTATCCCTTTCACAGACGACAAAAGTTTTGACCGGTCAAAATTCGAAGGTGTTGCAAACGACACGGTGAATTATAGTTTATGGAGGCAAGTAACTTTCTGTGGAATGGGGTCGATAGGAGACTGCTAGTCGCCAGCATCATCGCTTTTCAACAAAAACCTCGTAATTGCAGCTTGTTTTAAGCTGCAGTTACAAGTTTTTATGTTGAAAAGCAGCGACATGCTTGTTCTTTCTCTCAATGCTCTGTAAGGGACAACTTTATCCCAAACTGTTATGGAAAGCAATAAAAGGGACAAACATTTTCAAATGACGCGTCAGAAAATTTACTCAGATAGCCCTTTAATTTTTACCTTTGAACGATAAAGTCCAATTAATCCCGCTTACTGAATCGGCTAAAATAATGTTGCTTTTCTTCGAAAACCTGGTAACTACAGCTTAAATCAAGCTGTGGATATGCGTTTTTTTTAAGAATAGCAACGTCATTCACCACATTCAAAGTTATCATAAAATTGTGCGCTACGAAAATTGATGAATTGGCATTATTTAAAATTACACACATAACATTATTGTGCAAAATTCGAAAACATTCCACATTCCTACAGCCCGATTAAGACATAAAATTTGAGCAAATATTGTACAAAAGAAGATGCTAATGATCAGCATTTCAACCTTTCTAACAATATTTTCTATAGATGATTCTTTATTCATATATCCCTTTTGTCATCTGCAGCTGTTTTAAGATTGGAACAGTCTCTCAAAGGATTTCTGGGTTATATCATAGTGGGTGGAGCATCTACCTATAGATTTTGGTTGTTTCTCTCACAAGTACTATCACAACATCCTACCCTCACAACATCCTACCCTAGCCTACAGCTACTCAACCACATAGGTATAACAGTTATCCACCAATTAGTGGCAGAAATAAAAGGATATTAAGGTAGAATGCCCATTATGTAGCCATTTAGAGATTCTTAAAACGTCAGATTTTTCTGAGCGGAGTCGTTAATTAGACCAACCAATTGAGGCGCAGTCATAATCATAAACATTTGGCAGTGTAAGTTTGACCGCCGAATGTTTTCGACTTCGCCCGAATAATTCCGAAGTCATGCGAATCTCCTAATGGTGGACTAAAATTGGAAGTCTGAAATAGTGTCGGTTGTGTAAATAAGTGTAGTGCAACTCCTCTCTTAAAAGATTTCTTGGCCATATCCTGGCAGGTGGATCATCTACCTATGGATTTTGGTTGTTTCTCTCACAAGAACTATTACAACATCCTTTCCTAGCTACAGCTACTCAACCACATATGTTTTACAGTTATCCACAAATTAGTGGCAGACAAAACAGGATATTAAGGTAGAATACCTGTAATGTAGCCATTTTTAGATTCTTAAAACATTAGATTTTTCCGAGCAGCACCGTAACGTAGACGAACCTATTCAGGCGGGGTCGTAAATATTCGGCGGAGGAAAGTTCCACCGGTGAATGTTTTCGACTTCGCTGGAATAATTCCTATGTCGCACAAATCTCATTAGGGTGGAGTACCTTAACCCTGGCTGGAGAGCTGGAACGTCATAATCGACTTGAGGCATTGGACCTCATAATTAAGTTTGACGCACTTTGTCATTTGTGAAAGGGCTATATGGAAAATATTGAGGGAAAATGAGAAAATACTGGTTATCAGCATTATCTTTTCTCTCAATATTTTTTTATAAATCTAGCTATAACAGAACACTGATGCCATGAGTGACATTAGGCCTTGCTACAGCAGATTTGCTTTGGAAATTGATTGGGGTTACTTCTTTTAACAGCGAAGTACTGTCATATCGCGATCGCTAGTGCATCTAACCATGGGTTCCCATTTTTTCTCAAACCAGTACTACCACATCCTTACCTAGCCTAAAGCTGCTCACCCAAATAGACTAACGATTATCAAACTATTGATGCGAGACAATTTCGCCAGAATCAATGTTTGCTACGGCCGGGAATCATATCCAAGACTCCCGAGACTTCATAAGTGAGTCTGGTGAGCTGCCAACTGGGCTATGGCCACTGCTTTTGGAATGCATCATATAACTTTGCATAAAAGGAGGTCTGGGTAAGAGAATTGGTTACTGAATATTCGTTTCACCCTTTCCCAAACGACAAAATTTTGGGGTGGTCCAAATTCAAAGATACTGCAGACGACAACTTAAAGTCAATGAATTTTACATTTATTGTTCTTTCTGAGAAGAAAACATTGTGGGAAATGAAGAAATTGCTTGTCACAAGCAATTTCTTCATTTTCCACCATGTTTTCCAAAGCCATCATCTTATGAGGAGTCAAAAAGAGTCATTGTGTGGTAATGGGTTATTGTAGTTTTAATTATCAATATGTCCATGTATAGTATTCACTATTCAATTTATGCATATACAGTTGACACTCTGGATGTATGCATGCCACAAGGGACATCATATTACCTCAAAATATCAGAAGAGTGAGACACATCTGATTTTGCAGTGTTTTGAAAAATTGTGTATTAAGGTAGTCCACTCCTGATGAGATTCATGAAACCTCACCCCAGTAGTAAAGGTTGGCAACATAAGAAATGTTTATCACATCGCACAAAAAATCCGATGTCACATGAATCTAATTAGGGGTGTACTACCTTAAGATTTTTCTTTGAACCAAACCCTTTCCCAAACAACAAAATTTTAAGATGGTGCAATTAAAAAGCTGCTTGAGGTCACAAAATGGATGTAGAAAAAGATTGGATTTGTGTACAATCTTTATGTGTGCCAGCCAAAAGAAACATCACGGTCATAATGACATTACCTCGAATTATCGGAAGTGTGAGACACACCTGATTTTGCAGTATATTGAAAAATTGTTCATTAAGGTAGTCCATCCCTGATGAGATTCATGCAACAACCCCGGAGCAGTGTAGGTTGGCTACATAACAAATCGCTGGTGGAGAGTCAAAACCTCGTAACTACAGCTTGAACAAGCTGGAGTTACGAGGTTTTGACTCCCCACCGACGAAATGTTTATCACATCGCACAAAAAATTCCGATGTCGCATGAATATCATTAGGGGGTGGACTACCTTAAGATTTTCTTGAGCTAAACCCTTTCCCAAACAACAAAAGTTTAGGATGGTGCAATTCAAAAGCTGCTTGAGGTCACAAAGGGATGCAGAGAAAGATTGGATTTGTGTACACTCGTTATGTGTGCAAGCCACAAGGAACATTACATTGCCTCGACTTTTATATCGGAAGTGCGAGATACATCTGATTTTGAAGTGTTTTGATAAATTGTTTATTAAGGTAGTTTGACCCAGATAAGATTCATGCGACTTCACACGAGTTGTAACGGCCGGCTACGTAACAAATGTTAATCACATCACACAAAAAATTCCGAAATAGCATGAAACTCATAAAGGGTGGACTACCTTAAGATTTTTCGTTGAACTTTTCCCAAACAACAAAATTTTAGGATGATGCAATTTAAAAGCTGCTTGAGATGACATAATGGATGTAGATTTGTGTACATATAACACAGGTGATATAAAGACAAAAGGAGAAGCTGCTGATCATCAGCATTTTCTTCTTTTGCTTCAATGCTTTCCCATGTATTTCACATTGTACTCTGTTGTTATATGATTTTTGCAAAATTATATGAATTTCAATTGAGAATAACATAGATCTTCATAAGTCTGTATGTATTTGCAGCCTAATAAAGGTCCATGTCTTTCTCTTATCTAGGCTGATGAGGTGGAATGCTCATTATAATATGGCCATTTTGAGATTTATAAAACATCAGACTTTTTCGAGCAGTATTGTTAGGTATCGAACCTATTCGAGCATAGTCGTAAACATTTGGTTGTGTAAAGTTCCACTACTGAATATTTTTGATGTCACCCGAATAATTCCAATGTCGTGCAAATCTCATAAGGAGTGGACTACCTTAAACTTTTCTAAAAGGCAAAAGTTCAGCCGGTGTACAAATCTATTGATGAGAGAGGGTAATAGCTTTAATATATATCATAAATCGCCAAATTTTATGTAGTGGGTTCTCATTTGAATACTCTTCTCAAAAAGATTCAATGTGACTGTGTACCCACAACAAAGGGTTTGGATTTGAAGTAAATTTAAAATCCTATTACCCTATTTTATCTTATCATTGCTGAGTATAAATTTGAAAAGAGATGTCTAGATGTTAAAATGAACCCATGGTAGGTTGTCGGACAGGGGAACATGTTAAAAATATATTCAGATAATATAATATGAAATTGTCAACCTGCAAACCTACATTATTTCTGTCCAAGGAAATTTCAAATACAGTTCATTCAGTCCTTCTAAATCAAGTCTGTATTTAAATACCCTACCAGCACTTTATTATCATAGTAAGATTTGAGGGAAACTGGACCTTGATAGATAATGGAAAAACTTGGTTCCAGTGCTAAAATTTCTTTCCTTTTGGTCCTAGATAATGCAATCCACCACACAAGAATGCAAACTCTTACTGTCCCCATGTTGCTCTTATCCCTGAAGAACCTAGCATGTGCCCTTTTAACTAGTAAAAACACAACTTATAAAACTGCAAGAACAAGAGGCCCAGGAGGGCCTGAATCGCTCCACTAGTTAAAGTGGAAGAATTATCCCATGATTTCTTGTAAGCCTTACACAGCGGCAGCCAAATCTTGATATTTGTGAATAAATTTTGAAGAGAGACTCAAAGAACATTCCTGCAAAGTCTGGTTCAAATTGGCCTTATGGTTGATTTTTAAAGAATTTTCTTATGATTTCTAAGTCTGATGAGCCCCTTTCTCCCCGCCACGGCCACATTTTTTGACAAATAGAAATATTTGTCAACAAATTTTGAAAAGAATGACTCAAGGCACATTCCTGCCAGGTTTGGCTCAAATTGGACCTATGGTTGATTTTTAAAGAATTTTCTTATGATTTCTTTAAGTCTGATAAGCCCCTTTCTCCCTGCCACGGCCACATTTTTTGACAAATGTAAAAATTTGTGAACAAATTTTAAAAAGAGCGACTCAAAGAACATTCCTGCCAGGTTTGGTTCAAATTGGCCCGATGGTTGATTTTTAAAGAATTTTCTTATGATATCTTTAAGTCTGATAAGCTCCTTTCTCCCTGCCACGGCCACATTTTTTGACAAATGTAAAAATTTATGAACAAATTTTGAAAAGAATGACTCAAGGCACATTCCTGCCAGGTTTGGTTCAAACTGGCCCAATGGTTGATTTTTAAAGAATTTTCTTATGATTTCTCTGATAAGTCTGATAAGCCCCGCCCTGCCACGCCCACATTTTTTGACGAATCAGAAATTCGCGAACAAGTTTTGAAAAGGGTCACCCAAGGAACATTCCTGCCAAGTTTGGTCAAAATCGGCCCACTGGTATAAGAGGAGAAGATGTTTAAAGAAAAAGTTAACGGACGGACGGACGCACGCACGACGGACACAACGCCATGACAATAGCCCACTGGCCTTCGGCCAGTGGAGCTAAAAACCATTGACAGGAAGGAAGAAAATGTTTGTCATCAGCATTTACTTCTTTTCTCTAAAAAGATTTCCAAATGTCTTTCTCAAGAACAGATCCAGGTTAATTGGGGGGGGGGGAAGTGTTGGGATCAAAGCCTAAATGATGGCTTTAAAAGTGTTAATATGCAAAGTTAAACTAACATCGTAGTCAAAATTTTATTTTAGGCCAATGCCAGGGACATCTGGATTCCAACCCCCACTCCCTCTAGATCCGCCCTTGTTTCTGAGGCATCTACACATATTTGTGCACAGTCACTCATTAAACACTTGTAAGGTAATGATCTGTCTGTAAAGGGAAAAATGGTCTACATGTTCTAAATGTATGTATTCATCCCTGGCACAAAACTTGTTTGCAGAAACATGCTCAATTGCATGATGTCTCGTTTGGGGAATGCGTTTGCTTTCCCTGCTTTTCAAAGTCGTTTCTCCCCATAAGAGCTTGTGGATGAAATATATTCATTGCATTATCTGCCATCCATCTTGCCAGGCCAAGTACGGTGAACTTTAAAAATGTTCTGCAACACTGGTCTTGAGTCTGAAAGCAAAATAATACAATTATTTGGCTATTTTGTAAAAATGTATTTACAGCAATATCAAATCATGAATTGGGCATAATTCAATTGCTAATATCATTTTCTGAATGTAGTATACCCGTAATGAGATTTGCGTGACATCGGAATTATTCGGGCGCAGTCGAAAACATTCAGCGGTGGAACTTTCCACCACCCAATGTTTACGACCGCGGCCGAATAAGTTCAGATATGCAACGACGCCACTCAAAAACATCTGATGTTTTAGTTATCTCAAAATGGCCACATTACGGGTATTCTACATTAACCCTTTCCCAAACAACAAAATCTTGGACAGGTCCAATTTGAAAGCTGTTTTAGACGACAAAATAAATGATGATAAATGTAGTATTTGTGTGAAATAATGCACAGAAAATATTGAGACTAAAGGAGAAACTGCTGGTTATCAGCAGTTTCTTCTTTTGTTTCAATGTTTTCCCAAGCCTTATCTACTATGGACGTCAAAACCAGGTTTTGTTTGGGAAAGGGGTTAAGGTATAATATCCATGCAAATTTTTGAGAGATAAAGACAGCAATTCTGGATAAAGTTACATAAGTCTGTATGAGTTAAGGGTAGTCCAATTTGAAAGCTTCTGCCATCAAGAAAAGATTGAAGGCTTAATCAGCATAAATTTTATTATTTTTACCCTAATATTTTCTGTGTTAGCAAGTATGTAATGAAAATTGTATTTACGAACCCATTACCAAAGTACAAAATTTAGATGTGTCCAAATTCAAAGATGACGCAGATGACACATTTCAAATCTGTGAAATTTTATAAATTTTGGTCTTTCAGGGTGAAAACATTGTGGGAAATAAAGAAATTGCACAACAAGTCACATGCAATTTCTTCATTTACAATCTGTTTTCTCAGCCATTTTTCTTGTTTCTTGAGAGGAATCTAAAAGCATCATTGTGTGAACTGATAATGGGTTAACATAGTCCACCTCCAATGAAATCCATAGGATTTCAGAATTTTTCGTGCCACTTCATAAACATTTCTTATGTATCCGAACATATTTTGGCAAATTAGGTAAACATTCTTTGAAGGAATGTTCTACCGTCAAATGTTCATGACAATGCCTTAGAAATTATTCTGACATCGCATGAATCTCATTAGAGGTAAATTGCCTTAACCTGTCCCATTTTCACTAAAATTTTGGACTGAAAATTTTATTTGAATTATTTTGTAGATGACAATTTCAAATTGATGAAGTTTTAGAAAAGTTTCTATTTTGGATTAGAAAACATAGTGGAAAATGAAGAAATTGCCTGTACATGACAAGCAATTTCTTCATTTTTCACAATGTTTTTCTAAGCCTTTTCTCGTTAGGGAGTCAAAAGGCATCAGTATGTGCAGTAAACAGGGTTTCCTCCGACTCTCAAATCTGGGGGAACAAACCATACTTTTACAGCATGCTTACAAGTACCCCCTCTAGTAGAGACAAAGAAGCCTGCTTGCAAAAACTGGGGGTACAAACTTCATTTTGGGGGTAAAAAAAAAACATTTGGAGGTTTTTGGACACCCTGGTAAAGAGTTAAAATGAGATATTGCCTGACCAATACTTAAGACGTGCAAACCCACTTACACACATCTAATAAGGTCATGCATCTATCATTTCTCACGCACAGCAAAAAATTTTACAAATCAAATGCAAGGAAATCACAAGAAACCTACCTGAATATTTCAGAACTTCACATTTGAACTTGACATTCCAAAGGAAAAATAGACACGTCTCTTGAGCTCTCTTTCAAGCATTCGAAGTCTCCAAGTTTCTTTCTTTCGAATAACACCAATGCAAGTTTCTCCATGTCTGAAAATAATGTTCACCATATTTAACCCTTTCCCACACATTGACGCTTGTGGACGCCCCACAAAATAAAGGCTTTGGAAAACATTTGTGGAAAATGAAGAAATTGCTTGTGACATTCAATTTCTTCATTTCCCATAATGTTTTCGACAAAGAAAGACCAAACAATTTTAAATTTTGTTCAATGAAAATTGTCGTCTGCAACACCTATGAGTTTTAACTAGGCTAAAATTTTGTTGTTTGGTAATGGGTTAAGTTTATTCTCTGACAATAAACTTATCCCAGGAATAGCAAAGACCGTCTGACCGTCAGGCATGTCTGATGAAATTTCCCTCCGTTAAACATGTGCAATAATAGACCGCAATAGAAAGGTGCTATAGAAACAAGAGGACCATGATGGTCCTATATCGCTCACCTGAACCAAAATGATATGAGCAACACTTTAGTTCAATTTAATTAATATTTATGACTAAGACTTTGAACTGAATATGAACTTATGGTCAATAACGTTGTGAAATCAAACTCATCCGAGATCTTATGGTGCCCAACATTGTTTTTTTCATGTAATTGTAGATTCTAGAGTGTAAACAACGTCGAAAACAGCCAAAAATGGCAATTTTATCAAATTCAAGGGCACATAACTCTAATCTTTCTGAAAATCGAACTCATGTGAGATCTTATGGTCTCCAACATTGTGTCAAAGTTTTGTCTAGATTGATTTATAATTGTAGATTCTAGAGAGTAAACAAGGTCAAAAACGGCCAAAAATGGCAATTTTATCAAATTCCAGGGCACATAACTCTCATCTTTCTGGTCAAATCATACTGAAAATCAAACTCTTATGGTCTCCAACATTGTGTCCAAGATTTGTCTTCATTGGTCAATAATTGTAGATTCTAGAGTGTAAACAAGGTCGAAAAGAGCCGAAAACGGCAATGTTGTCAAATTCAAGAGCACATAATTCTCGACTTTCTGATCAGATCAAATTGAAAATCGAACTCATCCAATATCTTATGGTCCCCAACACTGTGTCAAAGTTTTGTCTTGATTTAATAATAATAGAAGATTCTAGAGTGTCAACAAGGTTGAAAATAGCTGAAAATGGCAATTTTGTCGAATTCAAGGGCACATAACTCTCTTCTTTCTGTTCAGATCAGACTGAAAATCGAACTCATCTGAGATCTTATGGCCTGCAACATTATGTCCAAGTTTTGTCTTGATTGATCAATAATTGTAGATTCTAGAGTGTAAACAATGTCAAAACTAGGTATTTTTCACATTCAAGGGCAGATAACTCCTGACTTTCTTGTTCGATCTGACCTATAATCGAACTCATCCGAGATCTTATGGTCATACATGTTTTGACCAAGTTTGGTCAAGATTGGCTTATATTTGTAGATGCTAGAGTGTAAACACGAAATTGTGGACGGACGGACGGACGGACGGACGGACAGACAGACGGACAGACAGACAGACAGACGGACGACGGACAAAAAGTGACCACAATAGCTCACCTTGAGCACTTCGTGCTCAGGTGAGCTAAAAATGGCAAATTTGATAAGTCCCGACATACACAGAAAAGATTTTTCAAAAAATGTGTGAGGCCTTATAAATAGGACTACTTTGAATATGGACACATCTAAATTTTTGCTGTTTGTTAATGGGATACTAATTCGTGGTCGGGCACTCTAAATATTGAACAACAACAAATCAAAATAATTGAACAAACAAAGAACAATATAATATCGATTATTTATAGATGTTCTTTTTCTTTTAATATCATCACCGATTACATAAATCATTGATATTTTGGGGCCTCTTTTGGGGACCAGTTTTACCGATGGAAAATCGGCATTGGGTCCGGTTTTACGGATATGGGACCGGTTTCATAGTACAACTTGCCGCCCCATGAGAATAAGGGTTAAGAAATCAATATGAAAAATGAAGCAAACTGCGGCATTTTTCATTACTCACGATGTCTTCTACCAAGAATCAATGTACATAACAAGTAATTCTTCATGCAGTAGCGGATCCGGGAGGGTTCGAACGAACCAACCTCTGTAGCCTGATTATATCAATGTGCAGAAAATATCCAGGCCAAAAAAAGATATTAATTATGTTGGGGGGGGGGGGGGGGGCAATGCTACCAGTGTACATAGGCATAGAAAGGTTTGTGATATTGGGGGGTGGCAAATGTTTAGGTGAATGGAACCCGACTGACGGTAGCGTTGCTAGGGGGTCTGGGAACTTGCCCCCAGAAAATTTTGAATTCTAAAAAGCCATTTCCTGCAATCTGGGCACTTTCAGACAGCATTTTATACCTGCACCTTTCTTGAAGGAAAATATGGGTGAATTATTGGGGTCAAGGGATATGTAAGCCCCCCTTCTAAATTATTGGGGGGGACGCCCCCCCCCTCTCCCTACGCCAGTGTGTATTATTGGGAAGGCTATAGGATATGTTGGCCCACTTCTAAATTATTGCGGGTCCTTTCCCCCTTCCATCGTCAGTGTTATGTCACAATGCTTTTAAATTTATCATCTTCTATCAAGGTATCAAACCCGGTCTTGTTTCGGTACCCGTCTTGTTTGGGAAATGGTTGTAGAAAGTCAAATTCACCTTTTTGACTGTCGAAGCAAAGGTTTGATACCTCTCTTACGAATCCAGTGGGATGTTACATCGGGCATCGTCATCTGCCATGCCAATCTGACAAATTGATTTGTCATAATTTATGCTTTTTATTGTCCTTTCGAGGCGAAAACGACTTGTCAAAGTGAAAAAACACATTTTCGACGCCATGTTGTTTGTAATAGAGATATGGGTAAAATAACCGGATTTTTCGGTTGTGGTCGTCTCGAAAAATAAATTAAAAATCAACATACGAGAAAATGTATAAATTTAACATTCCCAAAACATTCAGGTTGTCAATTTCACGATGTTCTCAACTGTATAAGAAATATTGCTCAATATTTGTTTGGGAACAAAATCGTGATCAAAGTCTTCAAAATTATTCTTGAAGCACCCTTACCCATTTCAACACAATGACGTCTTTGATACCCTACATGATAAAACTTTTGAAAACATTGTGGAAAATAAAGAAATTGCTTATGACAAACAATTTCTTCATTTCCCACATTATTTTCTACCTCAAATTATCAATAAATGTAAAATGACATTCAAAAAGAGTTGTCGTCTGCAACATCTTAGAGGTTAGACCAGTCTAATACTGTCGTTTGGTAATGGGTTAAACCTTCAACTTTGATAGGGTAAGGAGGGGCAAAACGCCCCCTTAAGGAAAAAGCGCTGTAGCACAAAACAAACAAAGTATAATGTAAATGTTTCAACGTGAAATTAAACTTTGCCCTTTGTCCCAAATGTCTATACACAAAACAGCTTTGTCATTTGATATAAAAAATGACTGTCGTTAAAACAATTTTTCTCGAAATTTGGCCTTTTTGCCCCACCCTCGGGGCAAAACGCCTTTGGGGGTGGGGCATGAAGCCCACCACTGGGCTTTATGCCCCATATGAAAAATAAAAAAAATATTTTGAAAATATCTGGGGGAAAATAGGAATATAATTAGTTTGTAATTAATATACTAGGAAAAATATATTTTGGATGGGTTTTATCATATTTTCAACATTTTTTATCAAGCGTAAAGGCTAGATTTGGGCATAATTTACTTGTCTATAAAAGTGGTTACAAGTTACTGTCCTTTGTCTGCAGCATCTTCATATCAGTCAAATTAAAACATACTGATGTTATGTTCTTTATAATGACCCTTTAAAGTAGATTAAATGGTCTTATTGTCTCATTTTAACACAAAATCGACGTTTCATGGGCGTTTTGCCCCACATGGATCCATCAGGTCACATAAAAGTTTGATATATTCGCGAAAGGTCGGTCTTTTTTGCCAGTTTTTCTTTTGTAGACAACGAAATGTAAATGGATTTCGTCATATGTACCAACCTTAGTCATTCTTTGAGTTTAAAGGAAAATTTTAGTACTTCTGAATACCTACTTATCCGTACAAGGGGCAAAACGCCCACTGTTTAGCCCTTTGAAGGGGCAAAACGCCCAGTATGGGCGTTTTGCCCCAAAGCAGCATAGGCGTTTTGCCCCAAAGGGGGTGGGTGATTTAATTTGGCCAGAGAAAAAAATGTGTTGATATTTTTTTCTTTTTATCTTTTTGTGTAGGCGACCGATTGGACATATAAATATAAAATACATTTTGGTTAATTGAATACTCGGACTGAAATAAGATACACAAGAAAGCCCATTACCCAAATATTACATCAAGCATATGCAAAATAAACAATTATTCGCATACTGATAATTGAATGGCGCTTAGATGTAAAAATTTCATGGGCATCTTTCTAAAAGAATACTTCAAGTGTAAAATCAAGATAAATATCAATTGACATAATGAGTGACGAAATGATAGGGGTGGGCGTTTGACCCCACCTGGGCGTTTTGCCCCTCCTTACCCTACAATCAATATATTTTACGACTGAGTAGCCTGCCACCATTTGCTGTTTATTGTTTTTACCCTAAATTAACTGGCGTGTTAATATCTACGATTTCATTTGTATTATTAATAATTCTCATGCTAAAATAACACTTTCACAAACAAGACCGGTTTTGACGTCCCTGAAGAATGTTTGCTTAAAAACCCCAAAGGGAAAATGCATTGCGTTGATTTAATAGCAAAACCTCGTAACTCCAGCTTTATAATTAAGGTTCAAGCCTGGGTCCTCAGTTTGATCCCTATACAAACACGGTTAATATCTGGGGTCAAGAGACGGATTTTTTAAAACCTTACTTTTCTTAAAAGTGAAACAAGAATATGACACACCAATGAAACTGCTATAGCAATGGTTTCTTTTTTCACAGTGTTTACATAGGCTAATTACGGTCTCCTGCTCTTTTTGATGACATTTTTATGTTTAGGCAGTTTTGAGTTTAGATTTTCCGCTTTTGGCTCGGTTTATTCGCGATTTCGCATCGATTCAGAGGTTGCTTATCTGAGTTTCAGTACTTATGCAGTCTCAATAGCTCAGTGGGTAGCGGATTTGGGGACTTTTATCTTATTTTATTGTTTTTACCCTAAATTAACTGATTTAATATCCGCGATTTCGTTTGTATTATTAATAATTCTCATGCTAAAATAACACTTTCTCAAACAAGACCGGTTTGACGTCGCTGAAGAATGTTTGCTTAAAAAACCCAAAGGGAAAAGGCATTGCATTTATGTTATAGCAAAACCTCGTTACTCCAGCTATATAATTAAGCTGGAGTTACGAGGTTTTGCAATAACACCGACTGTTTTCCTCTTTTCTCTCAAGGATTGAAAAGAAAACCCACCAAAAATTATTAGGAGTCCACTTTATCAAGTATAATCTCAACGTGTGCAAGTCCTCTAATTGTACCGCAGTCCTCTAATCGTATGTGTGCGTTCAAGCCTGGGTCCTCAGTTTGATCCCTATACAAACACGATTGATATCTGGGGACAAGAGACATATTTGTTTAAAACCTTACTTTTCTTAAAAGTGAAACAAGAATAAGACACACCAGTGAAACTGCTACAGTGATGGTTTCCTTTTTCACTGTGTTTATGAAGGCTAATTACGGTCTCCTGCTCTTTTTGATGATATTGTGATGTTTCGGCAGTTTTTAGTTATGATTTTTCCGCTTTCGGTTCGGTTTATTCGCGATTTCGCATCGATTCAGAAGTTGCTTATCTGAGTTTCAGTACTTATGCAGTCTCAATAGCTCAGTGGGTAGCGGATTTGGGGACTTTTATCTTATTTTATTGTTTTTACCCTAAATAAACTGATTTAATATCCGCGATTTCGTTTGTATTATTAACAATTCTCATGCTAAAATAACACTTTCTCAAACAAGACCGGTTTTGACGTCGCTGAAGAATGTTTGCTTAAAAACCCCAAAGGGAAAAGGCATTGCATTTATGTTATAGCAAAACCTCGTAACTCCAGCTATATAATTAAGCTGGAGTTACGAGGTTTTGCAATAACACCGACTGTTTTCCTCTTTTCTCTCAAGGATTGAAAAGAAAACCCACCAAAAATTATTAGGAATCCACTTTATCAAGTATAATCTCAACGTGTGCAAGTCCTCTAATTGTACCGCAGTCCTCTAATCGTATGTGTGCGTTCAAGCCTGGGTCCTCAGTTTGATCCCTATACAAACACGATTGATATCTGGGGACAAGAGACCTATTTTTTTAAAACCTTACTTTTCTTAAAAGTGAAACAAGAATGAGACACACCAGTGAAACTGCTACAGCGATGGTTTCGTTTTTCACTGTGTTTATGAAGGCTAATTACGGTCTCCTGCTCTTTTAGATGATATTGTGATGTTTCGGCAGTTTTTAGTTATGATTTTTCCGCTTTCGGTTCGGTCTATTCACGATTTCGCATCGGTTCAGAGGTTGCTTATCTGAGTTTCAGTACTTATGCAGTCTCAATAGCTCAGTGGGTAGCGGATTTGGGGACTTTTATCTTATTTTATTGTTTTTACCCTAAATAAACTGATTTAATATCCGCAATTTCGTTTGTATTATTAATAATTCTCATGCTAAAATAACACTTTCTCAAACAAGACCGGTTTTGACGTCGCTGAAGAATGTTTGCTTAAAAACCGCAAAGGGAAAAGGCATTGCATTTATGTTATAGCAAAACCTCGTTACTCCAGCTATATAATTAAGCTGAAGTTACGAGGTTTTGCAATAACACCGACTTTTTTCCTCTTTTCTCTCAAGGATTGAAAAGAAAACCCACCAAAAATTATTAGGAATCCACTTTATCAAGTATGTTCTCAACGCGTGCAAGTCCTCTAATTGTTCCGCAGTCCTCTAATCGTATGTGTGCGTTCAAGTCTGGGACCTCAGTTTGATCCCTATACAAACACGGTTAATATCTGGGGGCAAAAGACAAATTTCTTTTAAACCTTACTTTCTTAAAAGTGAAACAAGAATATGACACACCAATAAATCTGCTACAGAAATGGTTTCCTTTTTCACAGTGTTTACGTAGGCTTATTACGGTCATCTGCTCTTTTAGACGACATTGTGATGTTTAGGCAGTTTTTAGTTATGATTTTTCGGTTCGGTTTATTCGCGATTTTGCATCAATTCAGATGTTGCTTATCTGAGTTTCAGTACTTATACAGTCTCGATAGCTCAGTGGGTAGCAATTTCCATGCAAGCGGTCCCAGTTTGGAACTGGTTCGAATCCTGGCTCGGCCAACTTTCTTTTTGACGCCTGCTGAAAGTCACTGTGACCCGGTTCATTCGTCTTAAATGGACTTTGTAAGCGATAAAAACAGTGAGTATCTTGGAAAGAACGTAGTGCCGGTGAAGATATACCATGATCGCATGGATGGGTACACTTGGAAAGAATGTTGTGTATGGTTTCCGCGGAATATTTGTTGTAATGAAACAAAAGCATGTTGATAAAGAAGCTATAACTGGCAAGCAATGGCTTTTTTTCCCACGATGCTTGCAATAGCTCCTTTATATTAAATTTCCGTCAAATGGTTTAATTTTCGATTTAGCATATCAAAGTCAGTTGAATACAAAGAAAACATTTCAGGACCCGTGTGCAAGTCCTCCAATTGTACCACAGTCGTTGGTGTGCGTTCTAGTCTGGGTCCTTAGTTTGATCTGTATACAAAAAACGGCTTATTTAAACCTGACTTTTCTTAAAAGTGAAACAAGAATAAGACACACCAATTAATGGTTATGATATGCCACGGTATAGTTTAGAAAACTAGTCAATTACTATCAATGCTATATTCAGAGCCTAGTGCTAGTAGACAGGAAACACGAATAAGTGATCTATCGCCGTGATATAACTGAAAAATAGTTTTGTAAAAATTGGCTTAAAACACCAAACAAATGAAAACGTGTCGATAAAGAAGCTAGAACTCTTGCGAGCATTACTTTATGCAAAATTTCAAAACTCTTAAGAGTTTTAGTTCTGAATAACTAATTTATGAGGACCCTAATTTGCATATTTTGCACAATACCTTTTATGTCCGTCATTACGAGGACCTAACAAGCACACTCTCAAGTCACGTGACAAGAGCAAAGTGTGCATGTTTTGTGCGTCCAGACTACTTTTTCACGTTTAAATGAGGACTCGATTATTTTTCAATTTTCTATAATAGTATATCAAAATCAGTTGAATACAATGAAAACATTTTGAGGACCCGTGTGCAAGTCCTCCAATTGTACCGCAGTCCTCTAATTGTAGGTGTGCGTTCAAGTCTGCGTCCTCTAATTGATAGCTATACAAACACACACACACACACACACACACACACACACACACACACACACACACACACACACACACACACACACACACACACACACACAAACACACAAAAAAAATGCTTAATGAATCTCTAAATGGCCTCATTAAGGGTATTCTACCTTAAGCGTTTTGATTCCGAAGTTCGGTAGGGAATTATGTGATTAATTTAAAGTGACATTTCAGAATTTTTTGTCATAAATTTTACTTTTATTTTTGTCTGAAAGAGCATATTTCATTATGAAAATTCTGAAAATTTCAGACCAATATTGCACCGTTTACGAGAAATCTATATTTTTGTGTTAAAATTGAACAAATTGTTGTGGACAACAGTTCGGATTTATATGCAATTTATCGATTATGTCTCAACTTTAAATGCGTGTTTCTCGCATATTGGCAACAACTTCCAAAAACAAATAGTATTGATACTAATTAGAATAACCAATCTTGGCATCAAGACATTCTTTAAAAAATTGAAATTAGAATGAAATGTCCCTTTAAAGAATAATTCTCAAACATTACTGATTTTGGCGAACTTTTATTATAACATAGGAATATGGAGACAAAAGAAGAATTACACATTACAACATTGTGGAAAACGAAGTAATTGCTCGTGACAAACAATTTCTTCATTTCCCACATTGTTTTCTACCCAGAGAGACCAAAAATGTAATAAAAACCATTTATTGGAAATTGTCGTATGCAACATCTTTGAATTTGACAGTGTCCAATTTTTTTATTATACTGTAATTGTGTGGGGTCCGGGGCATCTAGGGGCCTGTTTTCCACAATTTTTCTTGGAAATAGCAATGAGCACACTTGGAAAAATAATTATGTTGAAGCCCGGTCTTTTATGCCTCCGCCTGTAAACGCGCATGCGGACTATAGTTTTATTTTATTTATTGCATTTATTCACAGGGACTCCTCGTACTGCTACAAGTCTGTGTCGAAAACAAAAAGGAAGAAAGCTGGAGGTGGAAGCTGGTGGCGACGTACAAAGTACAAAACAGTGTAAGTACATAAATGAATCTGAAAAAAAAGACTTCTGACGAGGCTCATTCTAAAGCAACTGTTCGCTTATTGGCGATTTTTATCATTCGCCAAATTCAGTTTATAGGATCATGCGTTATAAAAACTTGCTTTAAGCTAAGTTTCAAGGTTTTAAAAAGAAAATCAGCGATGAAGACATAGATAAAAGATCTCACTGCTTGTTAAGACGTGATTAGATACTCTGAACATAATGCATGTTATAATAAACCTGCTTTATTTGTTCTATTCAAGGAGGGTAAAATCGGGTAATTAAAAATAATCATTAAACCGAATTTGAGAATCTATTCAACACCCTAAATCAACAAAAGAGTTCGTCGTTCTTTACAGACATAAATGTCCTTATATTAATTTGACTCTTGCTGGGAGTCAAATTAAGGACCCCTAAGTTTGTTTTATACATCTGTATAAATTAGCGTCTAATTTGTTTGATCAAAGTTCGTTAGTTAAATTTGGCATTGATTATGGAAAAAAGATATAAGATAACAACATGGATCTTGAATACACGTGGTTAATGATTACAACCCGACATTATCTACCAAACATTTCGTCATCTTCGGTAATCCGAGTTGTCTCTGATGAAATTCGCCGCTCTTTTATATGTTGATGTCGCTTATAAATGAGCGACATCAACATATCAAAGAGTGAATTTCATCAGAGAAAACTCGTTTATGAGCGACATCAACATATCAAAGAGCGAATTTCATCAGAGAAAACTCGGATAACATCTTCGGGTGTAATCCATGATGACTGAAATTAACAAGAGAAACACTTTTATATGACGTACTAAATGGGTCTAAAGTCTATATAGAGCGTGCACACATAAAATATACGCATCAACGTATAAATTTTATGCGTCGACGCGCATATTTACGCATCGACGTATAAAATTTACGCGAGCAGTTGAAGTTGAAATTTTACAAATGCCGGGCGTCATCTGTTGAAACGAGATACCCTTGTTGATTCTCGTTGCTAAAGATGACGGCCGAAGACGCACAAAATGTTTTGTAATGATGGGTTGAAGTCCTTAACTTCTCTTCTTGACTGTTACTTTTACCTAAAACAAAGTGTCTATGCTTTTTTAAGAGAGATTACAATCAGTTTTACTCGAGTGTTTGCCAAAATGATTTAATAGACAGCAGATAGGTAAGGCTAAGATCAGACTGCACGTCAGTACAGACTGATCCTAGTCTATATACAACCAACAAAAGTTTATGTCTGAACAGGAAATGACGTGAGCAGCATAAAATTTGATTTGTTTCAACTACTATGGTTATATCGCTGCGACAGATTCACCTAATAGCGGATTCCTGGTATTTCGCTAACGCTACCACCACAATATCCAAACCGAGCCTCCAGCTGCTCTCTCGCATAGAAAAGTCACACCCATTGGTGAGAGATAAGTGACTTTTTGTCAATTGTCAGAATGGATACTGGCCGAGCCGGGGAAGGCTTAATGGACATTTTTGCAATCTCGGTTCACAAACCTATTATAAATCTACGTAGAAACGTGTCCAGTTTTCTTGAAATTTTTACTGACCAGTGTGTTGTATGTGATAGTGCTGTGAAAATGGCAAAATCCATGTTTTATCGTGGTTTGTCATTAATTTAACCACGCTCCCGAAGATTTGACGAACAATAAGTGAATATTGCTTTTTGAAAGGCCAACAAACTTTTTTTGTATGTCGGGAAAGGTTTGAATCTTTTGTTGTTGTTTATTTTCACATACAGCCGGTTTTACGTGAAAAAGAAGATATGCTGCAATGGTCACGCTGGCTCAGATTGTTTGCGTAAGTAGTAAAATCTTTCCCAAATTACAAAATGTTGGACTGATCCAAATTGAAAGCTGCAACAGATGAAATTACGTGGATATCAAAAGAGAAATGGTTTTTGTGTAAATATATCAGTATGAACGTAGGGAAATCCTAAATACGGGTGGAAAGATGTAGAAAGCGAATTACAAACTTGTAAAATACTGTTGAGTTAATCAAGGTCAGTTTATGAAACACAATTGAACATGAACTATCTAAAGGATGTTGCATAGGTATATCATATACGTGGCTTATAAGGTCCGAGGGCAGTTGTTTTTGCCCAAGTCTGAAGTAAGGTTATTTGAAAAAACATACGCGACGACTGATAATGCGCAGGAGTATACACGTCTCTGGAACGCAGTAAAAACCAATGTTGACGTCATAACCGCCCGTATAAGATGTATTGAGGCAAAGCACAAAATACTGGTTACCAACATTTTCGTCTTTTATCCTTAAGTTTTTATTTTTTTTAACTAGGGAAGTTACCACCACATTTTCTTTGATTTATGTAGGCTACTTGGTGTTCCCAAATACGTCACTTTCATTTTGAGTCGGCCTCATATTTAAACAATGTCCATTGTTCGATGACACAGTCAAATTCCCACCACCGCTACGATTTTCTGACTGTGCAATATTAAATACAAAAACTAAAAGACAAATGATTAATTCAATGTTACAATGAAAAAATGTCTATTATGAATACAACAATATTTAAAGTTGTAAAACATCACCTTTTCTCAAAAATTGAAAAGTTGAAACCGGGTATCTCTTTTTGTAGGCTACATGAAAAAATACAAGGTCCTCTTGTCCGACCGTTTGAGTGTAAATGTTTTTGACATTTGGTAGATATGTTACAACTTCTGTGCATTCTTTGCAAAACACCTCAGGAAGTGAGCAACTTGGTCGGTTTAGTTTTAAGTGACCATTTGTAAATATTATAGCTACGTGTCATGGATCAATCTCACTGAATTCCTGTAATCGCTGGGAAGGGAAGATAATCCATAAAGATAGATCGACTACCACGTGCAGTGGAGGGGCATGTACGAGTCATGAAGGTTGTGTCAAGTGTAATACACCGGGGTACTACGCGGATTCGTCTGACGGTTATTGTCGAGGTGAGTGATTGAGTCTTCGCTTTTCAATGAAAACCTCGTAACTTCAGCTTTAACAAGCTGCAGTTACAAGGTTTTCATTGCAAAGCAACGATACACGTAATATGTCACAACATGTAGTGGGGGCACGTGTACCAGTCATGAAGGTTGTGTGAACTGTAGGCCTAATACACCCGGGTACTACGCGGATTCGTCTGATGGTTATTGTAAAGGTATGTAGACAGATGATGAGGATGTCCTGGCTTTTAAAGACCATGCAGACGAAAAAATAGACAAAAACCCTATCTAAAATGTAGTTTTAGTATAACGGTATTTACAACAAAACGCTGAGGTACAAGGAGATATTTTGATTGAAATCATTTCATTCTTTGTCGCAATGTTTTCACCGAAGATTTCTGATTAAAACAAGTTTTACTTTGGAAATAGTGGGACCAATGTCGTTGCTAGATATAGAAGTCACTCGACCCTTTCAAATATTTTTCTACATTAGAATATTTGGCTCCACCCGGTTGTTGTTTGGCATATTTTCTTCTTTTCTCTCAATGTTTTCTTTATACAATTTCATTTCCTTAAAACCTATCGTTGTTTTGGACAGGATTATAGTTTGTCATTTTGGACCAGCAGCATCCCATTTGCGATAGTAAAAATCATAACATTGGTAACCCATCTCGCTATAACAAAGTACTCAAAAATTTTGTTGTGAAGACTGCTCAATATTGTGATTTGATTTATTGGGTTTAACGTCGTTTTTAACTGCTATGGTCACTTTGATTCCTCATACCAGTACTACAACAACATCCTAACTGAGCCTTAAGCAGCTCGCCCACACATGTTTACCGTTATCAAATCATTGGTGGGCGACCATTTCGTCAGTAAGGATATTTGTCGCGGCCAGAAATCGAACCCGAGACCTCTCGAGTGACAGGCAGATGCGCTACCAACTGCGCTATGGCCGCAGCCTGGTCAATATTATGACTATGTCACTAACGTTTTCAGCGTCACTGCCAACATTATTTGCATAGCCATAAATAGCCATAAACGTTAACCTGCTAACAGGAATCTTACCCAGCAGGCAAAAGACGTCACACAGACGTCTTTTTTTGGTTGAATAGTGGTCACGACGTCATATAACCAAATATCGACCAGAAAAAGACGTCTGTTTCCAGACGTAAAATAGACGTCCTAATAAGACGTTTTTATGACGTCTTTTTCGGGGTGTGGTCGCGACTTCAACGTGAACACAACGTCTCTCCACAGACTTAATTTCAACGTCATCTTAATTACGTCTTAGGGACCTAGATTTATTGACTAAATTCCAATAATGATGTTTTGTAAACACTTTTTTCCTATTGATAGGCAACATCAATAAGACATGTCTAATCCTTTCTCGAACAAAACCTGGTTTTGACTTCTCTAATAGAAAGGTAGGTATAAATTGCAAAAAAAAAAAAAAAAAAAAACCCATAGGCCTAGAGATATTAGCAAAAGTTGATAATCGGTAATTTCTTCTTTTGCATAAGTTTTTTCTGCGCTATATTGTACAGAAGTACATTCTTTGTCAATATCGTTTTTTAAACATGGGCTTCATGTTGGATCATCCGAATTATTTTGTCGTTTTAACGGCGTTTAAACTGTAATTAGTCTGTTCAAATCACTAACATAATCTTATCAATTAGTGTGTTACAGTATATTAAAGGGAAATAATTAAAAATGTTGACAATAAATCATGTTTTTACAAAGCGTTTATGTAAAGAAAGCATTTGGCTTAATAATCCTATATGATTCTGTTAAAAGAAATTAAATTGTGTACACATTTTCAAAAAAAGATAGAAATAAATCTAGACATAAAATTATATCAAGAAAACATATAGATAGTTATAGAAAGCCTCGAAAGTGTTAAGACAGTTAAGACCAATTTCTAGGTATCAAACCTTAGAAAATGTGTGAAGGTCGTCAGACATACCTGGCGATACCTTATTCCTCTATGATGGGGAATAATTACCCCTACTGAGCGAGAAGCTCTGGAAGGATTTCATCTTCGATCAACACCAAACGAAAGCCAATAGAAAAAGTGGTCGGTTTTACATTGAAAAGACGTCCTTTAGAGACGTTGGGAAAACGTCTTTTTCTGGTTGAATTTGATATAAGGAAAGACGTCTTTTTCAGACGTCTTTTCAACGTCATTAAGTGACATTGTTCAGACGTCTTTTCAACGTCATTAAGTGACGTCTTTTCAACGTCACTTAATGACGTGGAAAAGACGTCGGGAAAAGACGTCTTTCCTTATATCAAATTCAACAAGAAAAAGACGTCTTCCTGACGTCTCTAAAAGACGTCATTTCAACGTAAAAACGACCACTTTTGCCAGCTGGGTTAGGAGCTATATTTAGAGAAAGCGCTATATAATTGAGCCGGGATCTGGAAAAACGTCCCTTATAGCATTTTTCAAAATTAAGTTTCAAGATCAGCCTGTAGTCAAATGCAGTTCAATATGCATCCATGCAACTCTCTTTAAGTTTCTACAGGTCACGAAGAAGCTATTAGAGAACAACATGGATCCTGATCAGACTGTGCGTATGCACAGGCTGATCGGGATCTATGTTGGGCTCAAAAGCCTTAAGGGACGTTTTTCCAGATCCTGGCTCAATTATGTTTTACACACGGATACTTCCTGCCAAGACCTTCCAACTTGGACCTCGGTGTTTTTACTTAGTGACATTCACCTCGAAATTTGACCTTTTAAAATGCGACACGTTTCTGTTAAAGAGGCCAATGTTAGTTTTTTTGGCAATCAGATCAAAATGGGTGCCGTCACAGTTTGCATTGTGGTGTGGAACATTGTATTCTTTAGAGCAAAAAAGAAAGGCCCATTTTGTAAAAAAAAATGTTACCATAAAAATAAAGTACTGATAGGTAAATTATATCAAAACTTGGTTTAGTAGGACTAAGTGGCCTTCATTCGAAATTTCCTCGGACAGAAATGATCTAGCTATGGCCATTCCATAAGATTTTTCTTGAACATGTTTCGCCTGTTTGTAGGCCTATGTCCGATAACATAGCATGGGTCCATTTACGGCAAGGTTTGTTGTCTGATGCTAATTCGTGTTCTTAATAGATTTAGGGTTTCAATAGAAGTTTAAAATAATAGATGTGCATACTATTTTAATTTCAGCTTGTGGCGGTATTTCATTATGTGACATGCCTGACTGTAATAAAGGTGGTGATAGCTGGTGTGAAAAATGTTCTGGTGAGATAAAATGTAACACACCTGGAATGCAGGTGTATACGAAGAGCTCAGACAAAACAAAGTGCTTACGTGAGTATTTCCATAGATATAATTATACAGGGTGGCTACCAACATGCCTTTTTGGAAACGTACACATGCTCGCTTCTACAGCTTGTACTAGTCTTACAAGTTTTTGATCTCTTATCGATGATATGTTTTATTTCTAGAGCTGCAGATAAGAAAGGGTAAGTTCATTTTAATATGCGAAATGTCTTGTTTTGCGAATCTAAAGCGAATTGGTTTAGAAAACCAGGACATAAAATAGAAAATTCTGATAGTCAATACGTTTTTCTTTTCCCTTAGTATACATGTATCATTTTATAATGTTGACACCTTCAACAGCCTTTAATTCGCTATAATCAAACATTGTACAATTATGTTATCTGTTTTAATAACTTGAAAAAAAACCAACTGATTTTGGGCTATTATCTCAATTTCTTGAATACAGATAGAAATGGGCCTGTAAAGTGTTTGAGACTTCTGTGATTTCAGAAAAGCCTATATAATATACTGAGGGAAAAAGGTTTAGCAATTTCGTAAATCGCAGCTTATTTCTCAATTATCTGTGTTCGGACTGAAATCAATTTTATAGACAATAATATTTGATATCTTTGCAACAATATTTCAAATCTTGGGTTGAATTTGAGACCTGACACGTCTGGCGCGTGACGCCGAACAAGGTAGGGGTAGCACTCAGAAAATGACACACGGAATCAGTACCTCGCATGTCCATCATTTTCCTCTATAACATTATCACAATGTCTGTAAATCAAATCCTTATGAGTCCTCAACCAAAAGCCACTAGAATACGCCAAAATTGCAGTAGCAGAACGCGTGTGAGATCCTTTACGTTATTGACGTCATCGCTGCCTCTTTCTCCCGTTCTAAGATATTCTTTTCACAATGACGCCTTTACAAAGGTAAAGTTCGAACGGCAAAAGCGAATCGATTTCACTGCCATCCTGCCAATGGACAGTGTACCCGCATCCGACTCAGCCTGGTCTATCTGTGAGCACAATCCAAAGGAACGTAAACGTAAGGTGGACGTACACGTAAACGAAAAGAACGCAGCTTGTTACTTACAGCCTGTGCACAATTCCATGTCTCTGTCGCGTTTCTGATCCAAGTGGCTGTACTTGTGCTGCTGTGAAACGATTACGCCGTAAATACGTTACTACGTTATTGTCCTTACGTCGGCTTGTTTAACGCGGCCAGCTAGGGCGTGGCCTGTCTTGGGCGTTGCCTTGTTGACATTTCTATACTCTCAGTTGAGAAATGACACTTTGACTCACACCAAAATGTTAATACACTTTCTTGGCCGTCACGCCACCAGTAAGCATGCCGATAGCCTTATTCCCTTGATCAAAGGTAAGCTCTGGGCGACGTGCCATTTGAATCGCAAAACAGTTTTTTTGTGGTTTATTTTTTCTTGACTATTACAATTATGCTAGGATAGGTATTGTCGATATAAATTACATGCACATGTGTGTGCTCGTGCAAGACGTCATTTTAGCACTATTACGTCAAAGAGCGTTACGCGAGGATAAACGCGTGAACGAATTGCACCATTTGTGAGTTAGCTTCTCAAATTGGTAAATGATACTCTTTTAAGGAATTCTATGCATTCGTGTTGCAAAAATATTTTGGTCGAAAAAAAAGCTAAACTTTTTTCCCATAGTATAGTTAAAAGTGTAAGGACCCATGCTGTAAACATACAGACTTTGCTAAATGTAATAAAGAAGCTTTAAGAGAACACCGTAGATCTTGATCAGACTGTGCGAAACCACATTTTGATCTATATTCAAAGTGTGGAACAAGAGCTGGGGCCCAGGGGAAATCCCCACCCTTCCTTGATTTTTTTAAAAGGGCTAATCAAAGTGGCTTTAAAGGATTGTTTCAATAACCAATACAGTCAAAGCCATTTTGGAAAACATGGACACCTTTGGCCAAAATGTCTGCATCCATGATGTTCTTAAATGCAATAAGGAACCAGACCAGACCCTAGTTCATCTACATTTTTCACTACAGGGGCGTGTTCCTGGAAGCCAGGTGCTCGATGTTATCCTGGTACTTGTGGTGAAGACACCATGGTTCTAGAAACTGACTGTAAATGTGCGAATGGCTATGGTCCTGCCCGTGGGGATTGTAATGTTTGTAAGTAAACCATCTCTATATTAAAGTGCACGTTAACAGAATCGCATTGGAAACACAGTGACATAGTCATTATGTTCGCGTTTCCTTGGTGGCGGTTATGTATGCAATGATTCCTTGTTTGCAAGGTAAGGTATGCTAATTTTTTGTGAGTAAAAGAAGACAAAGTCCGTTTCAAATAAATCAACATATGGTAGACCATTTAAAGATATACTGTTTTTACGGAACAAAAATGGGTACCACTCGTCAAAGGTAGATAACTGGAACTCTTTCATGATGGGAAGGTAGGCCTACATGAATTTTATGTTAAAGATGACAACACACGTTTTAATAATATGATTTGATAATTCATTTTTGTAGAAAAAAATCATCCGTAATGTGATAATCATACATTTAATTACCCGCCACTGTTTGTTGTAGTATAGGATTATTACTAATACCGGGGTCAATGGAATTGACCACGGCTTACGGTATTGTGGGCGTATAGATTTCAGTGCTTGTTATATTGTGTTTTTGGGTTGAGTTGCACGAGTCTCGTTCTGAATTTTTTCCGGTTTTCGGACACCCTCGGTTGTCCTTTTGCCAGGCTTTATCCAAGATACTGAGATTGTGAATTGGTTTAGTGCTAATTACCTCCGTTGTCTGGGGTCCCGTGACATTGAAATATCCGAGTTTAGTGAACCAGTCAGTTTTTGACTTTGTGACGTCATATAACTAGCCGATATGACGTCAACATGGATTTTTCTGCGTTCTCGCGACGTTCCATTTCCCGCGCGTTATCAGACGTCAAGTAGCGTTGTTTGGAAACGCGCGTCTTTTATCAAATGACTACGACGTTAGAAGTTTTTTAGTCCACGTCAATTCTGTCTGCGGGGTGTAGGATTTGTGAATTATTCAAACCCGTTTATCTTATATCGGAGCTAGAAGCGCCAGCTAATTTGAAAGGAAAATAGATTTTCCATTTTTTAACCAAAAAATATTTTAGATATAGACTAGAAGGAAATATTGGGGGAAAATGAAGGAAAAGATTTATAGATCTAATCATTTTGAGAATTCTTCATTAGGTTTCACAGCAAAATATACATAGATCTCAGCATCTCGTGTCAACCCTTTCCCAAGCAAGACCTTCTTGAAGATTATCATGGAGATGGAGAAGGCTTCGGAAACATTTGTACAAAAGGAGAAAATGCTAGTTATCAGAAATTTCTTCTCTTGTCTCAACGTTTTAGTAACTATAGACATTTTCCGTTAAGCTTTCATACAATATCGCTGAATTGAGTAAGGGTTACGTTTTTTAGGCCAAATAATGGAAGTATATAGATCTACTGGTCCTATTTCACGCTTTCTCAAACGACAATATTTGAGGGTCGTTCAATTTGAAAGTTGCTGCAAACGACGAATTCGCCGTTGATAAAGATAGCATACGATCAATGTACAATATAGCACAGATAATATACAGACAAAATGAGAAATGTTTGATTTTCAACAAGTATATCTTTTGTCTGATTTTTTTCGTTTTGTCGTCTCTAAGGGACACCAAAATCATGTCTTGTTTTGAAAGGGTCAAAGAAGTCACCTTGGACGACAATGAGTCATGAGTGACCGGATTGAACTTTGCAAAGCTAGATTTTTTTCTTCTTCTTCTTCTTCTTTTTTTTTTTTTTTTTTTTTGTTAATTATTATTTTTATTTGAAAGAAAAGAAAATTGAGACCAAACTGAACGTATTCTAATTTTAACTGATATGTCAGAACTTTGCACGTCAATCATGAACAAACCCTTTCCAATACATCATAGATCTGTCTTTGTCTTCTTCAATTCTGAAGGCTAATGAAAAAGACCAGACAAACGTAGAATGTTGTCTTGAGAACTCAAATTGAAACAAGGTTTTGAGGTTTCTTTTTTTCCCTTGCATTTGGCCAAATACAATAATAATTAGGCTATGGCTTGGGACC
Source organism: Fragum sueziense (assembly GCA_963680895.1). Taxonomy (NCBI): domain Eukaryota; kingdom Metazoa; phylum Mollusca; class Bivalvia; order Cardiida; family Cardiidae; genus Fragum; species Fragum sueziense. The sequence continues at coordinate 60,062,570 of OY804594.1, read as the reverse complement.
TACACCACTAAACGACTTCTCTTACTAATTCAAAAGCTAAATTTTTTCACGTCACTGAATCTGTCTTTTACTACCAGATTATCATTAAAGAATCACAAATGCATGGGCGGATCTAGAGGTAGGGTCGGGGGGTCTGAACCCCCCCCCCACCCACCCACCCCCCTGGCATTGGCCAAAAATTAAATTTTGACTATATAAATTCAGTGTAAAGTTACATATTTACCACATTTTAAGCCATAATTTGGGCTTGGACCCCCCTTGAAAAAAATCTTGGGCTTGGACCCGCCTGGGAAAAAATCCTGGATCCGTCCTTGCAAATGCATGAATATGATAGAAAATAACAACTACTAGACCTATATCTTGACCCCGGTTAGAGGCTCTGCCTTATTTTCATATTATTATTCATAACGTGCCATGGTTATCTGTTTTTTAGTATCATGTATTTGCTTTTGCAGTTCAGTCAAATGCTGCTGAATATCTGAAGCCACAAGTGTATGAAATGGAAGCTTTTTTGAAGAAGAGTGGTTCACCTGATCTTATTATCCCTAACCCATCATTCAAGGAGCAGAAAGTTTGGACGAACATAATTGACTGGTCTAATGTATACGTTTACATGAAGGGAAAGTATGAACTGGACGATTCTGCAAAGCCCCGGCCTTCATACATAAGGTCTGAAACAAAAACAGGGGTTGAATATGTCGATATCCAATCTGTTTTTCGTAGAGGTAACTTCTAAATTATTGTAATACTTGTTGATATGGACTTACTTATTATAACACAACATCATTTCGATTGCCAGAAAATGTTCTAGAAAGTGAAAACAACATATTAAAATCATGTCGAAATCTTCGAAATTTAAAGCAGTGATGTCCTTGCTGTCAATAAAACAAAACTAATAACTACTTTTAAGGTTTACGAACTGAGAATGAAAACAACACTTTCTAGCCATACGAAATGCACCAAATTACACACGCTTGTAAATACACTTCACATAAGTTGATTCACCAGGCCGGATTTCAAGATTATGCTTCAAGAAGAAAATAATTTACAAATATCATTTTACTCTTTGTTCATATGCAAGGGAGGTAATTTTGAACATTTTTGTCAAATATTTCCATAAGTATGCATTAATTCAAAATTCTAAACCATACAAAATGCTTATGTTTGTATTTGGAATGGAAATGTAACACAGTTTAGGAATTACTGGAACTTTTCAAATTTCGCCTCTGGCTCTGCATTTCATTCTCAGTTCGTAAACCTTAAACCTGCTGTCATTCTGAATAAGATAAACGAATTACAATTGTTTGTTAAAGCAGTAGATTGTTCAAAGCTAAGTGATATTTTTGCATTTCAAATATTTCAAAAATTAAGTTGTTTTGTCGTGCATGTATTAAATAACCTTTTCCCACTTCCACCTAACATATTTCATATGAATTGTATGATACTAGAATTAAAGACCTTACATCATATATGACAAGTATGTCAAAATGTGTCTTTGTTTTGGACTTTGTTCACAATTTTCGGAATGAGGCATTTAGACAAAACCTGATGACCAGCGATTTTACCTTTTGGTTTTTTTTACTTGTTGGTAGAAACCGCTAATTAGGCTGCTGTCTCTGTGGTCCTTTTCTTTTCTTTTCATATTTTCTAAGCAATACTGTACATAAATTCCATCTTTATCTAAATTTTGTCATCTACACCATTCTTCAGATTAAATTAGGCTACCCTGAAATATTACCCTTTAGTTCAGTAAAAATTTAAATTAATGTTAAATTTTCCAGGTCCGTTTTCTTCAACATGGCCTAGTTATAGAACCAGTAGCTGTAATTTCGTCTCACCATGTATGCTGTTCTCACCCAGCACGCCAATAAAGAGTACCGAGTGGAACACAATCTTAAAGAAAACCCCTTTTGAACATTTAGACAGGTTTGCTTCTACACTCTGAGTAATCCGAGTTTTCTATGGTAAAATTAGCTCTTTGATATGTTGATGTCGCTCATTTACGAGCGACATTAACATATCAAAGAGCCAATTTCATCGGAGAAAACTCGGATTACACCCTGAGTTGTTAACAGTCCTAAAATCTAATTGAGCCAGGCTTGAAAAGGACCTAAAATGGTCCCAGAGACTAATATGGACCCATACCAGTTTCTACTAAAGTACTGTCTAAACGTAGTCATTATTGATCTCGAAAAATTGCTTTACAACGAAGAAAATATTTGAGACAAGCATATATACATGTTTATAGATCTTGACCGAACTGGGTGTAGGCCAACGAGGTCTATGTAATGCCGATTTCCCAATCTACACAGGCTTATTAAAGGTAGAGATAAGTCAGAGCTCAGTTCCTTTTTTTCTACAAAACCTGCAAGCCCCCTCCCCTCGAAAAAATGGCCAAAAATGCTGAATTTCCTTTTGTTTTACTGAAATTTTAGGAGAAATCCACTTAAGCACCCCACCCTATTTAGATACTGGGGCTTTAGCCACCCCAATAAGAAATCGCTTCCTTCGGGCCTGACCTGTAACAATATCTGAAACTAAAAGCGTATCGCTGCTTTTCAACATAAACCTTGTAACAATCGATAGACAATTTCTATGACATACTAAATGGGTCAAAAGTCTATAATGAGCTTGCACGCATAAAATATACGCGTCGACGCTTATATTTTCAACTGCTCGCGTAAATTTTATACGTTGACGCGTAAATATGCGCGTCGACTCATAAAATTTACGCGAGCAGTTGAAAAAATATGCGTCGACTCGTAAATTTTACGCGAGCAGGAGTAAAAAATGTGAAACCGAGGCTGGCCAATGGGAGATGCGGTTAGAAACCTTTCTCTTAATATCATAAAATTGATAGATGAAACGAAGGATCTGATTGGTTAATAGATAAAATACGCGTCGACGCGTATATTTACGCGAGCAGTTGAAAATTTACGCGTCGACACATACATTTTCAACTGCTCGCGTAAATTTTATGCGTCGACGCGTAAATATACGCACCCACGCATAAAATTTACGCGTCGATGCGTATATTTTATGCGTGCACACTCTAAAAAGACTTTTGACGCATTTGGTACGCCACAAATTTCAACGTTTTGATCTTCACCAACCTCTCCATATCACATGATTTATTGTATGTCAAAGCTACAGAAAAAGAACTGATGATATCAGAATAAATTAAATGAATCAAAATAAATATCATCAACACAAAGTAACAGTTTAGATATAAGACATAGAAGATTTAGTATCACTTCAGTCCTGATTATCTAGTGTTATTTCAAAATCAGTTAAATCAATCAGATTTTTTAAATAATAGATATATTTCTGTTGTTTCAGTATAACATTTACAGCTTCTGTGAAAAATGGTGGTATTGTTTACTACGACGATTGGGACAGTCAAGATAGGAATTGGAACCATTATAATAGGACTAAGTATTATAACATCCGGGGAATCACTGTCACCAAGACCCTCACTGTTGGATGGGATCTGTATACACCAGAACATTGTGCTGAACTTGCAACACCCTGCTCTACTCAGCCATTGACTGTTCCAGATTTCTTTGATTCAGTAAGTACGCATCATGTCTGTCCAACTTAACTAATGTCATGCTGAATTTCAGATATGCAGACAGTATAGAATAAGGTCAGACTGCACTTATGTGCAGGTTGGTGTTGTTCTATTTTGTCTGCCAAAGCGACTGCAATATTTCGGGATCAGCATGACCATTGTTTTCGTGAATAAAATATCACAACGATGGTTTCACCGTTAGTAAGACTATCACTTTTGGGTTGAATCTGTATACATCAGAACATTATGCTGGACTTGCAAGACCCTGCACTACGCAGCCACTCGTATCAGATTGCTTTGATACATTAGACATTCAATGCTGTCATTATTTAAGCCAATACCACACAATGACTCTTTTTCACTCCCGAGAAAATAATGGCCGTTGAAAACATCGTGGAAAATGAAGAAATTGCTTGTGACAAGCAATTTCTTCATTTCCCACAATGTTTTCCATCCAAAAGACCTAAAATTGAAAACTCCTTTCACCTAAAATTGTCATCTGCAGAATCTTTCAATTCGGACGGCCCTGAAATGTTGTCGTTTGGTTAATGGGTTTATATCCCTTGATATATGTTTGAATATGTTTGGGGATGTTATAGGATTCGGTATTGCAGTCTTTCCGTTCCTCAACTTTTTTGTTTACGATATCTTACTTCATTACTGCAGTACACGACGTCTGTAAGTTTATTTACCGTTTATTACGTAGCGGGCCTTTTTGCTATGGATTACTGTGTTATTCTTTTTCTTCTAGGGGTTTTGTTACTTTGTCGGATATTTCTGCAATACATATTCATGGAAATATTGTTTACCTTACAATGTCAGTTTTTTAAACTCTACTCTACTTGCCCAGCTTGTTTCATCCTTAACAAAAAAGACACATTTAATGTGAAACTGCTGCAGACGACTAAATAAACATAGATAAAGATAGAATTTGTATAACACACAAAGAAAGTATTGAGATGAGGATAGAAAATGCTAATTATCAGCATTTTCTTCTTCCGTCTCATTGTTTCCAAAGCCTTTTTTTCCATGGACGTCAAAACCAGGTCTTGTTTGGGAAAGGATTAAAGCTGTAGTTACGAGGTTTTCGAAGAAAATTAGTGGCGTGTTTGTTGCCCTTTTTACAGTCTCCAGTACAAGTAACCTGGGATGGATGGAAAGATGATGTCTCCGGTCTAGAGAGATATGAACTGCATCTTATACCCTTGATGGTGTATGATCCTAATGCAACTCAGCCAGTGCTGGAAAAAGAGCATGTGATCACCAAAACAATTACTGTACTCGCAGACACAGTAAGAGCTATTCTTTCTTAGAACCTAGCACAAAGTACTCCCAGAAAGAAAACAATGTGCACGTATGCTATGTTTTTGTTGTCCATCTGTCTGTCATTTTTTTCTGTATAGCTTGACTGCTTGCACAATTAAAGATAATATTTCCTATAACTTATCACCCTTTGAGGTTAATAAGCATATATTTGATATTGAGTGCATCTTATCAAAGCATATGTTTTGATACCTAGCTAAAGGTTATCTGACAAGGTCAAATATCAAAATCCCTCTAAAATAGCTATGTTGACTTGTTTCCACTTCATTCTTAGCTCGCCTGAGCACAAAGTGCTCAAGGTGAGCTATTGTGGTTGCTTTTTGTCCGTCGGCGTCCGTCCGTCTGTCCGTCCGTCTGTCTGTCCGTCCGTCCGTCCGTCCGTCTGTCCACAATTTGTTGTTAACACTCTAGCATCCACAAATATTGACCAATCTTAACCAACATTAAATAAAATATGTATGGCCATAAGTTCTTGGATTAGTTCGATTTTGGGCCTGATCGGATCAGGAAGTTGGGAGTTATGTGCCCTTGAACGTCAAAAATTTTGACTTTGTTACCACTCTAGCTTCTACAAATCAAGACAAAACTTGGTCACAATGTAGGTTACTATAAGATCTTGGATGAGTGTGATTTTCTGTGTGATCGGAGCAGGAAGTCTGGAGTTATGTGCCCTTGAATTTGATAAAATTGCCATTTTCAATTTAGTTTACACTGTATCATCTACATTTATTAATCAAACAAGACAAAACTTGGCCACACTGTTGGTGACTATAAAATCCTGCATGAGGTAAATTTTCAGATTGATTGGACAAGAGAAACTAGAGTTATTGGCCCTTAAATTTCGTGGAAATTACCGTTTTCGACCATATTTTCACTCTAACAAACACAAATATTGACCAATCAAGACACAACTTGGTCACAATGTTGCTGACCATAAGATCTAAAATGTTTTCATTTTTTCAGATTGATTGGACATGAGAAAGTAGAGTTGTTTGCCCTTGACGGTGACAAAATTGCCCTTTTTGACTTTGTTTTCACTAAAACAGCAATAAATATTGACCGATGAAAAAACCCTTGGACATAATGTTTATGAGAATATCAGAGTTATGTACCATTGACTGTGACAAAATTGTTGTTTTCTTCCACTTTGTTTTTACTGTAACAGCCACAAATATTGATCATTCAAGATTATGACAGACATTGCGAAAACAATCAGCCATATCTAATAAAAATTCCCTTGGTCTGATGATTTTTGGCTACTGTCAGTCCAATTATCTGACACTCCTTTTGATCTGTCAAGATAGTGAATGAGTGTTCAGTCAAACAAAATTTTATTCGGTCTGTCAGATTATTCGGTACTGTCAGACCGAATGTCTGACAAAAATTTCTGTTTTTTTGCCAAGTCTGTTATGAATGTAGTTTTCAGCTGGATCATGATCTCGCATCTTAAATCATGTGCACTTGAACTTGACAACATTGGGACTTTCATTCTTTCTAGGTTCAGGTGAGCGATTAAGGACCATCATGGCACTCTTGTTTTAATCCAAATCTGGTTTAATGATTAAACCTATGGTGACAATGACAATGACAAATGACAAATTTTTATTTACAGTAACAGGTGTAACGTGCCGGGTGCAATCATGCACCTCGGAACGTTACACAGGCCTCCGGCCCAAAATACAATAGAACATAATATTTCCAAACATATATACATCACAATGGGTTAGTCCCTATATATCCTTCATGATAAGGTGTAAGTAATGAGCAGTATTACGTATTTCTGAATCGTTTTTAGTTTGTAAAAGTTTGTAGAAATGGTCAAGGGTGGTTCCAGATTTATACCAGTTATATAATATTGTGTTACGAATTTCAGTATGTTTTGGGCAATGGAAAAACGCATGGAATTCACATTCTAGATAATTTTCATCAAACATTTCAAAACAATATGAGCATATTCTCTGTTCTCTAGGGATATTATTGTGCCTTCCAGTTTCGATAGCTAGTTTGTGACTCGAACATCTGAATCTAGACAAGGCGATTCTGTACTTATATGGCATTTCAATAACGAGATATCGTTCAGTGTTAAGTAAAGTTTTAAAATGTTTATAATGCATACATCTACCAGATTCGTTTATATTCATACTCCAATTCTGTTTGAAGCAATCAATTATACGCTGTTTAAACATTGTTATGAATTTGTTAACATTTCCTATTTCCTGTGAAACCCAGACGTAGCCAAAACCATATGTAAAAAGTAATTTTTTCACATGAGTAACCCAATTCCTTCTGCCTGTTTCGTCTTGGGACTTCAACATTAAATAATAATTTTTGGGATATCTTGTGTTAGGCATTTCTAATAATTTTGTCCAATATCTTATACAATGGGAGTAATAATCAACGTATATTGGATATCTACCACATTCGCCTAAAATAATCATATCGTTAGTTTTGCTGCTAACATTTAAAAATCTCTTACAAAAATCGAGATGCACTGATTCAATAGTAGGTGAATAAGTGTGTCCCCAGACCTGGGCGGCATAGCATAAGATAGGTTTAACCATTGAACCAAACAGTTTGAACTTTTCTTTGAAAGGAAAATAGCCAAATGATCTTTGATATCGCTGAATTGAAAGTATGGCCTTTTTAGCCTGTGTTGCCAATTTTTGATGTGCAGACAGCCATGACAATGTAGGTGTGAAAATAAGACCCATGTATTTGTAACTATTAGTGACATTGACTTGGTTTTGCTTATAAAACCATTTTTCATTCTGACGAAGAGGTCCCCCATTTCTAAAGACAATGATTTCTGTTTTGTCCAAATTCACTTCCATACCAGTTTTCGTACAAAACTTATCAATAATATCAAGTTGCTTTTGTAAGCGAACTACTGTTTCAGCACAACAGGAAACGTCGTCTGCAAACATAAGACAGAAAATTTCATTTATATTGTTCGTAACAAATATGCCAGTTTTACATTCTGTTTTTAAATCTATGCACAGCTGATTTATAAAGAGAGAAAATATCGTCGTACTTGTCGAATCGCCTTGTCTAGTTCCGATATTACATTTAAAGAATTCTGTGATTCCATCTTGTGTTTTAATACAGGATGACATGTCGCTATAGATGGAGGCTAATAATTTTAGTATTTTTCCACTTAAACCGATTTCTAGGAGATATTTAAATAATATACTATGATTTACTTTATCAAAAGCTTTGCGAAAGTCAACGTATAGACAGTAAAACCGGCCACCTTGTTTGGAAACGTATTTCTGAATAAGACTTTGAAGAGAAAATATATTATCAACAGCTTCGTCTGAGCTTCGTCGATTTTACCTGTTTGTTCAGCCCATTTATAAAGTCTGTTGTTAATGATATTAGAAAATATTTTATACATTGTAGTGGTAACTGAAATTCCTCTGTAGTTATTTGGGTCATTTTTATTTCCACCTTTGTGAACAGGACATATAATTCTTTGGGACCATGACTTTGGTACCACACCTGTATCTGATACTTTGTTAAATAATCTATGCAAAAAAGGGGAAATTAAGGGCAAAGTAGCTTTATAAAACTCTGAACCAATACCATCTACGCCACTACTTTTGCCACATTTTAGATTATTAATTGAACTATTTATCTCATCCCGGCTTATCTCCATATTTAAGCAATGATTTCTATCTTCATTCAAAATGTCGTTAGTGCTCAATTCTATCGTTGACTCATTCTCATGAAAAAGTAACGAACGAAAATATTCGTTCCAGTCAGTTGGTTTTATTAATAAAGAGTCAGCTGTTTTACTTTTTGTATTATCTTTCAACAAAGACCAAAACTTTGAAGGATTTGACCTATTCTGCAAAAGCAATTTTCTTCTTTTTGAAAAGAAGTCTGACTGTTTCTTTTTACACACCGCTTTAAATCTATTTCTAGATATTACATAGTTATTGAAGTCAGCGTTACAATTAGACCTTCGAAATTTGCGTAATGATTTGTACTTAACGTATTTAAGATTGTCACATTGGCTATCCCACCATGGGCTATTATATGTATGTGTTTTCCTGAAAGGCGAAGATTCTAACTTAAACTTTTTAGCAGACGAACGAAAAATGGAGATAATACTGTCTACCGCTTCATCAACATTGTTTTCTATTGAAACGTTTAATTGGTGGCTAGAAGTATCTAATTTAGTGTTTATGTCCTGGTTAATCGATCCTTTTAAGACTTCTTTCCAGCGTAGCTGTTTAAGTGGAATTATACTAACATCATTAGATTCAACAGTTGGTAAAATATCATTTAAGAGACGACCTAAATTCAAATGACAAATAAGGGGAAAATGGTCGGATTCATCTCGCTCTCCCACATGGAAGAAAGGAATATTTCCAAACACTCGTATATGCATCTGTAATAAAGTAATCAACAACACTTCTACCGTTGTTACTAATGCATGTATAGTTACCTTCAATTTGGTGTCTTTTTAGACCATTTCCTCTTGTTGAGACACATCTATTGTATTCATATTTCTTTTATATCAACAGCAAACAGCAGAAATGCCATTTGTTGATGCTGGACCATACTATATAGAGCTGATACCGTATGACTGGGCGGGTAATCATAAATCTACTCGGAGAATCTGTCTGTTTGATGACAACTCTGAAGTCACACTAATCGGAGATGAGCCATTTGTTACTTTAGCTACTGAAGAGACGGGAAGAGAATGGATAAACAAAGAATTCAAAGACTTCACTCTAATCTGGCCCTACAGATTTATAAACGTGCAGCACCACGAGAAAGGATGGCTGAATCCAGTGGCCAGTCTGGACACAATATCTAGAGAACTGGATGACTCGAAGGGGAAATCATTAAGAACTACTGAACGATATCACAATATACAAGGTGAGATGTGTGACTTGCAATATTTTAACTTAAGAAAGTTCACCCCTAATGAGGTTTACGCGACGTTATTCGAGTAACGCTGTACATAAACAATTTCGACGTCGTGTAAATCTTATGAGGGGTGGACTACCTTAAGAAAAGATATTTGTATATTTTGTGGACTGAATATATGACAAGCTTTCAGTATTTTGATACGCCCTAATATGACCGCAGCAGTTGAAAGATGTGTTCAACCCAATTAATCGAACAATTAATAAATGCATATTTTGAAAGGTTTGTGCAATGCAGAAATGCCTGATTTTTTAAAGCTCAGGAAGAAATATATTAGTTATTTTGAGTTAAAATTTTTAAAACATTGTCTAAGATAATGCAACAGATTGAATTTTAACATTGGAAATATTGCTTCACAGCAGTCGAATGAAGAATGCACTCTTAGTATGTTATGATTTATTCACAGGGGTAGTCAGGGTTGATGTTGCATACCAGATAGATACAGGGTTTGGTAATCCACCCACGATTCATGAGTTTACAACTGTACCTCTGTCCGCATTTGATGCACAACAATTGGTCATACAGGAAGACAGAAAGGACGGGGACAAATATACCTTCAGTATACGTGGCTATGATGCTATTGGGACATATGCAGAAGATGTCTATAGTGTCAAAGTTGATGCTTCCCCACCTGTCATTGAGTATTTGTGGCTTACTAAAGGAGACTACAGGAATATAAGTGTACATGATGTCACAGAGTTTAAAGAATTGACGTAAGACACACTTTAGATTAAAGATGGAATATTTTAGAATGAGAAACACACTCGCTCTGTATAGCCTTTTACAGTCGCATTAACGAGAGATTTTATTTCCACAACTGTTGGGGATTTTATATTTTGACTTCATATGTTTAGTTCAATATTTTTCTACGACCTTTTCTTACCAATGCCAAAGTCACCAGTCAAGCTCAATATGATAGATTCAAAATCAAGTTAAATTGCCATTGGCGATTCACTAACACAACTTGTTCCTTGTTATTGACAAATCTTGATTTAAAGGATTTTAACATGATAATTAATCAACCTTTTCTCTGATTCAGGATAGAGTGGGAGGTTCATGACCAACACAGTGGTATATACGAGATATCCTGGAGATTGTTCGACAATATAACAGGTGAAGATTTTATACATGGAAATGCACATGAAACTCCACAGGGGGATGCAGCTGTAAGTATTTGTTTCATGCTTAAATACAATAAATGTACAACCGATTTCAAATGTCCTGTATCATTAGCTTTTCGTCTTGTACACACGCACATCCGTTAATTTCGAGCTAACATAGACTTATACAGGTCTCGGATATTACTAGGTCAAAACGTCACATATTATGTATGTGACCCATTGCAAGTGTATGATGTCTGAATGGCGTCATGAATGTCAAAAGTCGTGAGGGATCTTCAATTGACATGAATAGTGCCCTTTCGTTGCATACAGGACGCTAAGAATTTCGCTCCCATTGATTTATCCCTTATATCATTTATAAAGCTTTCAGGTCAATAGAAAATTGCCGAATTACCATTGGGATTTTCGCCGTTAACTAGTGCGTTTACCCATTGTACTAGGTACGTCAAATTTTAATGATCCCTCTGCTCTTTATAGAATTAAGATCACACTTTTTTAAAGTCTTTATTGTAAAAAATATGAAATTTTCCTTGTAAGTCAGATTATATGAATGGGACTTCAGAGTAAAACACTTCTTTTGACGCACCTTTCGTTTACCTAAATTGAATAACCGCGCTTGTGCAGAAAAGGACTCCAAAGGGAACATGGTGTCAGAAGTGGGATATGTTTGATCACGCACAGACAATATTATTTGTTTTATGTAGACCTCGAACGACCTCAAAGCGGAACGTGTGAATTATTCTCTAGGATCCAGTTGTTACTTCACGTTCTTAAATGGATGTCGTCATTATTACATAGTTCTTATTTATATATTCTAGACCCAAGGAGACTGTAAGATGAAAATAAGTATTACATTCGAAGATCCAAGCTTCTGCTTGATATCATTTTTGTCAGAATTGTTATTGTTTAATATCGAAACTATTCTTAATTGTATATTCTAGACTCTAGCAGATTGTGAGACCAAATATGAGAGCTATGCTCGAGGACCCAATTGTTACTGTACACCATTTGATGGGTGTTATCATCGACATTACCAATTGATACCTCCAATTACGAACACAGGAAGTGATGGTTTACATGATGGAAAACATCTAGGAATACATGAAGGAGATTATTTTATTGAAGTTGTGGCGATAAACAGAGCTAGATTAGTGACAAAAAGAGATTTTAAGGTAGGGTTGCCAGTCTTATGAATTAATTTTAACAATGCATCGATTTCATTCATTAATACATCTTTCCAACCCGCTTCTCATTCTACCTTGTCAACAATATAATATTCTAGACAATAATAGCTACCATTTCACCATATCAAAGCACAGTACACGATGATTTAAAGGGGCTCAGTTAGTCAGTTAGAACTTCGCCATGTTTCTTTTTTCATTTCGCATAATAAAAGATACGTCATTACCTCACTACCAAGACACTATGTATGATGGTTTAAAGGGGCAGATGACCATATTTGTCTACTTATACACGTGTTTCCTTTCTTATTAATTTCAGATAACAATAGATACCTCTCCTCCACATCAAGGAACAGTACATGATGGTTTAAAGGGACAGACAGAGATAGATTTTCAGCAATCATCATCATTAAGGTCCCACTGGAATGGATTTTTTGATAAAGAGAGCGGTGTTTGGTTCTACATGTATAAATATGGAACAGAATGTGTTCCTAATGAAGAGTTTGATCTGACGTGGTTAGACTCAGAATCACATGATTTAAGTATAGACACAGTTATTATCATTTATCCAAATAATAATGAAAAAATAATAAAAAAAAACGCAAATGATGTGCAACCAAGTAAAACGTTTAGATGGTGAGAATGTGTCCACTGAAACGGCTTTTGTAATGAGGGTCTGTACTGACAGCATTTGTTTTGCTATGCACAATGTGAAGATCACACTTTTGAAATCAGATCACAGTCGTCACCAATTATAGTAGATCTAAAATCGTATAACAATATTATTACAACATGTGACCGTTCGCAAAATCATATTTTAAGTTTACTTAAAACCACAACACAGAATGTCCCTATGAAGCAGTTATTAGCCTGATACCTACTATATGAAAGTTTAGCATATAACTATACATATTTGTTACACACTTTTTAATTTACCAACATCTGTAATAAAGCCCCCAGTCTGAGTACATTCTAGATCTCTATAGCTCAGTAGCTGCTTAGAAGCATGCACGTGTATGCTCATATCTACGATCATATTTAATTATGTTTTACAGTTCACCAAAACTTACAACACAGAAGGCCACTTCGAAGCCCCTGGCCCAGGTACTTACTATGTGACAGTTGCTGCATATAACCATGCTTTAGACCATTCTCTACCTGTATGTTCTGATGGAATTATGGTAGATTCAATGACAGCAGAAATCAGCGAAGCTGTGATTAATGGTGCTGTGACACAACCGGGATTTGTGAAAAATTCTCATGAAGAAATTATGTATCTACATTCAGACAGAACAGTTCAGGCTTTTACAGCTCAACTACCGGAATGCATGTAAGATTATAAATTGGGCTTTGTCTTAAATTCTGCTTCTTCTATGTATTCCAAATATACATGTATACCATATTAATTGATTACAACATGTGCTAATTATCTTTGAATAATTCGAGAGAAGTTTCGAGATTCTATGTTCAAATTCGACTTGCACCATTGGTCATGTATGTCCATATATCAGAGCCTCATTAACTTTGTCGAAGGTGGCAGATACCTGACACAAATAAATCATTTTGGACCGGTTTCAATTCAGCTTAGTAGGAACAATTCCTTTCCTTACACAGTTTGACTTTCAAATTCCCGCTGAGAATGTTCGTCAATATAAACCCAAACCTATTGTATGTGCTTTGCACGTTTGGAGGACTGTAAAGTACAAATCTGTCGACATTATTTCAGGAATAAAGCAGTACTGATACCTGATGAACAATATGACTTGATTCCATGGCGCAGAAATATTCTTGGAGAAAAGACAAAACATGTACCATCTAATGACAATTGTACTGTAGAAGGAACAAGAGAACAGCATTTCATGTCCTTTCTCAAAGTAGACTCTCATGTAAGTCTTGCTCTACCAAATGTGTAGTTGTAAATAGAGGGTAGTTCTGCATTTCTATTAATTTCAACCAGGAGTTTAATCTGTTCTTGATAGATGACTTGTAAATCAATTATTTTTATGTTTTATAGAACAGTGTAATTATACAATATTTTATTTCTCAGGGAATATAGACCTTGAGCCACCAATAACCCCTGCTCCCCCCCCCCCCCCAGGGGGAATTTTGAAGGGTATGATTTTCTGAAAGCTTATACCAAATTCTACTAAGTATGCGTTGTTTGCACTCGGGCCGTTGGGGCTTTTGGCTGTAACCCTTATCTAAAACCCTTAACCCTTTTAATTTTTTTATTAAAATAAACAAACATTTATTTGGTCATATCTTCATTGAATTTTGACCTACATATGTCAATATGGTATCAAATAAAAGCTTATGACTTGCTCTTTCATTTGTAGTTATTTTATGCAAATTAGCTCATTTGCATATTCATGAATATTAATGATTTCCCTTAAGATTGTCAATTTTTGATTAAAATTTGGTTAATAATTTCCAAAACAATGCGTTTCTTTCCAGGGGGAATTTTGTAAACATGGTTTAAAAGTAAGAACATTCTATAAGAAACATTTTGAGCCTTGTTTGCACTCTGGCGGTTGGGGCTTTTCGGCGTGACCCTTATCTAAACCCTTAACCCTACCAAATTGTTCATTCAAATTTTGAAAATGAATTTGGTCATATCTTGGTTGAATATTTACACACAGATGTAAGAATGGTATCAAATGAAAGCTTATGACTTGCTCTTTCATTTTAAGATATGTTATGCAAATTAGCTCATTTGCATATTCATGAATATTAATTATATTTCCTAAAATTGCGATTTTCGACCAAAATCTGGTAAATACTTTCCAAAACAAGACATTTTTGTGCTGGGGAATTGTGTAAACATAATTAATCTTAAAGAAAATTATGTAAGAAACATTTTGAGCGATGTTTGCACTTTGGCTGTTGGGGCATTTGGCCAAAATCCTTATCTAAACCCTTAACCCTATGAAATAGTTCAGTCATTTCAAAACGTTTTTTATCATATCTTGGTTGAATATTGACATACAGATGTAAGAATGGTATCAAATGAAATCTTATGACTGTCTTAATAATAAGCCATTTTTTTTTTTGCAAATTATCTCATTTGCATATTCATGAATATTAATGACATTACTTAAAACTGTGACCTTTTTAGCGGGTATTTGGTAAATACTTTCAAAAACATTGTGTTTCTACTCAAGGGGAATCATGTAAACATAGTTTATCTTAAAGAACATTTTATTAGAAACATTTTGAGCAATGTTTGCAATCTGGCGGTTAGGGCTTTTGGCCGTGACCCTTTTCTAAACCCTTAACCCCATCAAATTTTTCATTTGAATTTTCAAAACGTTTATGGTCATATCTTGATTGAATATTGACCTACAGATGTCACTACGGTATCAAATAAAATCGTATGGATGACTCTTTCATGTGCTATTATTTTCTATGCAAATTAGTTCATTTGCATATTCATGAGAATTAATAATTTTCCTTAAAATTGTGATTTTTCAGCGAAAACCTGTTAAATACTTTCAGAAAATACTTTCAGAAACAAGGCTTTCTGTTCAGGGGGAATTATGCAAACATGATTTATCTTAAAGGACATTATATAAATAACATTATAAGCGATGTTTGCACTGTGGTAGTCGGAGCTTTTGGCAAAACCCCTTATCTAAACCCTTAACCCTATCAAATTGTTCATTAAAATTTTCAATATGTTTTTGGTCATATCTTGATCAAAAATTGACATACAAACGTTATAATGGTATCAAATGAAATCTAGTGAATTGCTTGTATATTGGCAATTTGCTCATTTGCTTATTCCTGAATATTATTGATTCTTTAAATGTTTGGGATAAAACCACATTTATTGTGGAAAATCCATAAAATGTATTCCATTTGACAGTGCTAAAGTATGTGTTATATAGTAACCCTGTAATGTTAAGTACATAGTAACCCTGTTATGTTTAGTACAATAAATGCTGATGCTTCTTTGCATTAAATAGACATTCTAGTGTTGATCTATGTTGGTTCCCATTATGATAACCTAGCCAAACTCCCAGAGTGTAAGTAATTCCAAGATTGCCACCAAGTGTAATGTTTTTGGTCAAATTGTCCTAAAACAGTGCAAAAAGTAAGTGTCTTAATATGGGATTTCATATGCTGATCTAAACCAGGTTTTAGTTGTAGCATTTAAATATCAGGAAAGAATTGAACTGAAAATATCTATGTCTATCTAATGCCATCCTTGAAAACATATGCCATATTGAAAGATATTGTATATGTATCGCAAGGGAACTATTTTCAATCCATTGTGAGGTTATACTATGCTGAAGGCACATATAAGACATATGTATAGGTTATGAAGAATTTGAATGTACTTTCAGCATGGGCTGTCGGTAGTATGGATCAGTTCACAGTTCACATCTGTTCTAATCTGATACAGACAAATAAATGCATTATAAATAACTGCAATAATCTTTTGATCACAATCGGTTATTGTCTGCACTCTAGCTACATACGTACTGCGAGAACATTTCTTGATTTATGCATCTGATACATAGGCTTTACATATGGCACCCCAAGCTTAAATCATCTGAAGTTAAAATACCTCAATAGAGCATAAAGGAATGGTAACACCAGTGTCCCTGATCTGTCAGTCCCATATCAAATACACTTACGGCCAACAAATTGACTTGGCTATGAGGAATACACAAGGAAGGGCTCTCCAGATTGAACAAAATCATGCTGTTTTCTCCATGTGTATGGCAAAAAATGGGACTTGATAATTGCTTAACAATGTTATCCTGCTATATGTATGCAATTTGTCTACATTCCAGGATCTCTATTCAGCCATAAAAATTACAAAAATAATTGAAATAATTAGTTTTATATGTGTATTAGGATAAAGTCCTGCAGGTTAGACACCTTTTGTATCATTATATGGCATTTGATAAAATGTTTATGTTCAAAGTCCTTTTTTGAGGCAATAACATTCTGTCAACTAAACTAGATATAAGCAATAACACCAGTACAATACATGGAATCAATTAAACTTATTTGCACTTAAACAATAAAGATTAAAAAGAATCAATTGGAAACTAAATACATACACTGATAATAAGATTTATAGGAACAAAATATGATGGGTTGCATACTTTAAAATCGCAGTCACTTCCAAAGGAAACACCAAATAGATCTCAAACAAGGCTTATATGTTGTTAAAAGAGTGAACATGGATCAGATGGTTAAAAACTCATGAGAAAGAAAAAATCCCACCTTTTGGTAGGTATTTAACTTGAAAACAATCACAAATTGTAGATAAACCGTTAATATACATGCATATGCAAATGAGCAAATTTGCATAAATTAACTGCAAATTAAAGATAAAGTCATTAGCTTTCATTTGATACCATTCTTACATCTGTAGATCAATATTCAATCAAGCTATGACCAAAAACGTTTTGAAAATTCAAATGAAAAATTGATGGGGTTAAGGGTTTAGAAAAGGGTCACGGCCAAAAGCCCCGACCGCCGAATTGCAAACATTGCTCAAAGTGTTTCTAATAAAATGTTCTTTAAGATAAACTATGTTTACATGATTCCCCTTGAGTAGAAACACAATGTTTTTGAAAGTATTTACCAAATGCCTGCTAAAAAGGTCAGTCTAAGTAATGTCATTAATATTCATGAATATGCAAATGAGATAATTTGCAAAAAAAATATGGCTTATAATTCAGACAGTCATAAGATTTCATTTGATACCATTCTTACATCTGTAGGTCAATATTCAACCAAGATATGGTAAAAAACGTTTTGAAATGACTGAACAATTTTATAGGGTTAAGGGTTTAGATAAGGATTTTGGCCAAATGCCCCAACAGCCAAAGTGCAAACATCGCTCAAAATGTTTCTTATATGATTTTCTTTAAGATCAGTTATGTTAACACAATTCCCCTGCACAAAAATGTCTCGTTTTGGAAAGTATTTACCAGATTTTGGTCGAAAATCGCAATTTTAGGAAATATAATTAATATTCATGAATATGCAAATGAGCTAATTTGCATAACATATCTTAAAATGAAAGAGCAAGTTATAACCTTTATTTGATACCATTCTGACATCTGTGTGTAAATATTCAACCAAGATATGACCAAATTCATTTTCAAAATTTGAATGAACAATTTGGTAGGGTTAAGGGTTTAGATAAGGGTCACGCCGAAAAGCCCCAACCACCAGAGTGCAAACAAGGCTCAAAATGTTTCTTATAGAATGTTCTTACTGATAAACTATGTTTACAAAATTCCCCTTGGACAAAAACGCCTTTTTTAAGAAAATATTTATCAAATTTTCGCCAAAAAATGGAAATTTTAAGGGAAATCGTTAATATTCATGAATATGCAAATGAGCTTATTTGCATAAAATAACTACAAATGAAAGAGCAAGTCATAAGCTTTCATTTGGTACCATTTAGACATCTGTAGGACAATATTCAATGAAAATATGACCAAATAAGTATTGTAAATTTGAATGAAAAAAATGATAGGGTTAAGGGTTTTAGATAAGGGTTACAGCCAAAAGCCCCAACGGCCAGAGTGCAAACAATGCTCAAAATGTTTCTAAGATATTGTACTTTATGAAAAACTATGTCTACAAAATTCCCCCTGGGGGGGGAGCAAACATGTTTCTGGCTCAGGGACTAATATGATAAACACTTGATGAAAACACTCTAAATTCAATATTTCGGCAAAATCATGTTTTATTAATTATAATTATAGTTTTGCTGTAGCTAGATGTTTGTTGCTCTGTTTACCATTACAGTTTGACATATCATGGAATGTATCCTCAGTACCAAGTGGGATCCGTGATTTTGAAGTGGGCCTAGCTTCTGTGCTAGGAAATAACCCAGATGTCCAACAATTTAAGTCATCGAAAAAGCACCAGAGAATAAGATTGTTATACCCAAATATATGGAACAACGAACAGTTTTATATTCTTGTCAAGACAATTACCAAGGCCAATATACAAATTATACAGGTAAAGTTTAAATTAATAATTCATTATAAATCATCCTGCATATCTCTCAACCCTTTTCAACAATATTATGTAACAAACAAACATGTTTCTTATGCTCCAAAGCGTACAGTAATTATTTTAACTGGTTGTATTATTATAATCATTAAAGACCCATAGGATAAGAAATGGCGGGGGCGGGGGGGGGGGCTTTAAGCGCCGAAAAATGGCCAAAATGCCGAATGTTCCTTATTTTACACTGAACGTTCAGGGAAAATCAAATTTAGCTCCTCAAATATTCACTGGCACGGCACGGACAGGGACCTGAAACCCGGCCCCATAAAATTGCTTCCTATGGGCGTGCATTATTTTTTTAAGACTGATGCTGCAGGGTTATCCTAAATTAGTACTTTCTTTAACACATTACCAAACGACAAAATTTTAGGTTTATCCAACCTCAAAGATGTTGCAGATGACAATTTCAAATGAACAACATTTAAATTTGTGTTGTCTTTTAGGGAAGAAAACATTGTGGGAAATGAAGAAATTGCTTGCCACGAGCAATTTCTTCATTTTCCATAATGTTTTCAAAATCCATTATCTTAAAGGGAGTAAAAAAGGGTCAATGCGTGGTAATGGGTTAAAGGTGTTTTAAGGAGAAGTGATCATTAAAGTAATAGAGAAGCAATGGAGACGAAACGGACTGACTCTCTTTAGTGTTGGAAAGCACAGACTGAACATTTTCAACGCTTAATGCTTTTTTATCAGCCCCTTTCTTACATGAAATTTCATTTGAAGTCATAGCTCAAATACCGATTAAAGTATTTGATGTTTGGAGCTATGGCTACAAAAAAATCTTAACATTTCTTATTCCAGGCCATCGGTCCATTCATATTGTGTAAAACAGTCCCATCTTTTACCGGAACAGTCGAAGTACAATATACAGAAGATGCTGATAAGTCATACTTGGTTGGAAGTTGGACTGTTGGGTCGTTTCAGTGTGAATGCGATCCTTATAAACTTAATTATGAAGTTGGAATAGGTAGGTTGATTGTATGTGTGGTGCGAAATTCAGCTATTGGGCCTTTGAGTGTTATTGTGATACCAATCATACATTTGAGTCAGAATCTGGAAAAAGCGTCCCTTATAGCATTTGAGAAAAACATGGTTCCAGATCAGCCTGTGTATACACGCAGTCTGACCAGGAGCCATGTTGTTCTCCAATAGCTTCCTCGTGGTCTGTAGCAACCATTTGAGAGTAACCTGACTGTGTTGGCTAGACTGCGTCTATGCACAGCCTGGTCTTCAAGACCTGGCTGTCTCAAATGCTATAAGGGATGTATGTTTCCAGATCCCGGCTCATTTATTCATCTGTCCATTGAAATTATTCTGACATAATTTGGGTGCATTACCTTTGTCCCACAGAGCGTGTGCAAAATATTGATAAAGATTGATCACCGATTTCAATCAAAATATCAATTAATCAATTAATCAAGTCACTGATACAAATAAAAAAATCCATTTTTGAGATTGCCTGCAGAAGCTTTTTAATTTAGAAAATTATACACATGGAAAGTAAAATAGACGAGATTTTCTGCAGAAGTCGTCTGTTGTGTAGTGTTGTTTTTTCCGTTCTTTTATGCCCAAATTGTGTTATGCAAGTGGATATCTTTTTAATGTGGGGATGACATAATGATACGCAGATAATAAATAATATGCCATTCTCAAGGGCTTTAAACTTTCACTTATTTGACAATTAACATAGGTGATAACAGTTCAAGGTTCAAATTTTATTTTAGGTACAATACCTACTCATGCTAATGTCCTACCATTCCAACCTTTGTCAACCGGAGGACCTTGTACGGACACTACGTTATGCACAGCTATAGATACCAGCACTCTACCATGGGACATGCATGGATATGCAGAATATTACATCATCATTCGAGCTACAAACATTGTTGGGAGTTTTGTACTAGCTTCATCAGATGCCTACATTCATGATGTAGAACTTGCTTCCAAAGGTGTTGTGTCAGATATTGATAAAGATCGCGGTCTTTTAGTGAGTTTTTTTAATCGTCATTTATGTAGATTGTTTAAAACAAGCACTGTCAGAATAATACTGAGCTATGATCCATAAAAATGTTTTTGCTTTTTAAAGTAAATACATCAGTCCTTTGCAGTAGTTATTCTTCTACCTTTACTCTTACGCTTTTTGTGCATGTTTTATGCTCGTGTATATGCGTCATATTTTTTGTATCCACCATAATTATATTCAATACATATCAAGTTTTACTCGGTTACACGTACTACTATGTAAATCCAAACATTTTGTCGGTTTCCTTTTTAACTTAGAATAGCTTTTCGAAACCTAAATGTAATACTTGATGTGTTTTTATGCTCCTCGAAGGGAGAGCATAAAGTCGCCGCTTTGTCTGTCCGTCCGTCCGTCCGATCCGTCCGTCATTCCGTCCGTCCGTCCGTCCGAAGCGATTTCTCCATAACCCTTGGGCCAAATCAAATCAAATGAAACTTACCATATGAACTACCTATGACATAATGCCGATGTACTTTTCACGGTTTTTGGATTTGAGGCCTCGTCATGGGGAAAGGGGACTTAAGGTCAAATACACTTTTTCTCTAATTTCTCATAGTCTAATGGTCAGAATTTGATGAAATTTCATATTTGAGTAGCAAATCAGATGCCCTTGACAATAAACTGCTCTCCAGGGCATACATTTATTGTGACAATGCCTTATTCGGGGAGCATTGTCCGTCTCTGACGGCTCTTGTTTAAATATCAATGCCATATTTTGATTTAACTTTCAGTTTGATGATACAGTGGACATCGACTTCCAAATCAAGACAGATGAACTGACAGCTGTTTGGACCGGATTTGATCATCCTTATTTAAACATAGGGTATAGTGTTTGCGTGCAAGAGAAAGACACTGGAACTAATCTTAAATGTGAGAATGCACAGACTAATGGACAACACACAATGACTGGAATCTCACTTCAAAAATTTAAGGTAAGAGTTAGGA
Source organism: Fragum sueziense (assembly GCA_963680895.1). NCBI lineage: Eukaryota > Metazoa > Mollusca > Bivalvia > Cardiida > Cardiidae > Fragum > Fragum sueziense. Next base: position 60,040,421 of record OY804594.1, on the reverse strand, counting down.
AGATACATTATATCAGTATTCAAGTGAGCCTTCATTTATAGGTTTAATGATAGTACCTCTCGGGTCTTCAATACTGTAAGAAGAGAATGAATTCAGAAACTTATGTTAATAAGATAGAAATAATTAAACTGCATTACAAGCATTCAAATTAAACATAAATTGTGGCTCATTTTAAAGATGCAATTTGCATACGCGCATACATTGAGTTGATTTGTACTGTTTCAAGAAACCAGAATGAATTTTAAGACTGTGATTAATGAATGATTATAATATATTACATCAACTGGATTTGATATTACTACAGTTCATTATACTGACACACTACATAATAGTTTTCATAACACCGACTAAAAGTGGATAAATATTAATGCCGATTTAAAGCGGTAATACCTGTCAAGATTGAAGTTTTTCCGTTAGCGAGTTCTTATTATCTGGTGATATGAACAAAGCCTATTCCAACTGCATAAAACCAATAAAACCAGTGAAAGAATGGTACATTGGTACTTTTTCCCTTTCTTGCAATGTATGTCAGTATGTCATGTTTAAAATGTCAAGGGCGAGTCGGAATTATCCGAGTCCTGAACGGTTAAAAGCGAGCGTCTACGGAATCTATTTTAAATCGAGTGTGTCGTAAACCTGGACAAGTTTAAACAAACAGAATCCCCACTTCTGACTCCAGTTTTTTGTCATAAACTCGTACAAGTTACGTGGTTCGTAAATATTCGGATCACAAGTTACGTGGTTCGTAAATATTCGGATCAAGTGCACACAGATTACACGTCAGGATGACACCACCGACTTTTAAAGGCGCAAATTTATAGAAAGGCAAGCCGGAGCCTTATTAAAAGAAAAGAACAAACAAAGGTGTTCTAAGATAACACAAATTTTAATTATGACTCAAAAGTAATGAGTCTCTAAAACAAACTACAACTAAATGAAACTATTTACTGTTACAAAAATAAAGTCATGAAAAGAACCTATGAAAATATAGCTATTAAAAACACCCAAAATTTAGTTATGAAAATACCCCCAAATATGATAAGTTCAAGCCAAAGATGTCAATATGCCTAAAACATTAATAACCTAAAGATGTCAATTTAGTTATCAAAAAATAGCTAACAAATTCAGTAAGATGCTCTTTCCAAATGACCAAATAAATTACAAAGTTCCTGAATAGAAAGAGCGAATGTCTCTATGCTGCAGACTCAGAGTTTAGTTACCAAAATAATAAGAAAATGCCTAAGTCCAAAAATACTAAGAAAATAATTAACTAATTAATGAATAATTATGTTACCAAATTTCATAGAGTTTCCTAGTATCCAATTTCCAGTCACAGAGCAAAGATTATGGAAAATGCAGCACTTTTTATTCTGTCTGATCAGGCTGCTAGAATGTTCCATGAAGTTTGATTGGCTGATAAGCCAAATCCAAACTTCATGCAGATTCAAGCACAAAGCTCTGATTGGTCAGTTGGTCAACCCAATTTTGACAGACAGTGTACTTTACTAATAAGCCACACTCACAGAAGATGTGTCACCAGGCTTGCACTTTTGCAGAAAATGGGCTAAAATGGACCAGTCCTAAAAAGTAACATTTACGCAATTCCAATCTTTATAATAATTACATATTTGGAATCTATAGGTAAAATGCATTAAAATAAGCCCAAGCATGGTCACTTTACTCCAAGTATTAAGAAATCTGTATTTTGTTACATTAATTAACTCACTCAGTGAGAGGTCACTGAGTGCATTTAATCCATGAAACAATACACATTTTCAATGCAACAGTTAAACGCATTCATTGCAGAATAAAGATAAGCTTATGGAACAAGATTGCAGTTAAATATACTTTTGCATTATTATACCAATTTGACTAAGATGCTCCTTTTCTCACAATGTTCGTGGCCAAAAGAACATTGTGAGCCAAGTTTCACCCACAACCACAACGTTCACAATATTTATAACTGCAAAATCACTCCTTATCTTTATACATTCTGAAATCCTTAAAATGGACAAATCTCACAAAAGCTGGTTTTGTAATTACTAAAATAGACAAAATTCTACTCTTCTCTCTAATAAGCAGTCACAGGGAGATAATGGTCAAAGTGACTGTTGGATTAACAATAATGTGATAATCACCAATTAATTGATAAACAGTTACTTTAAATATACCTGGGAATACACTAATCTGGCAAATTACAGTAGGACATCAATCCTAGTGTATTTGCTTGTCTATGCAGTCTCACAGTGGTGTATTGCAATTCATTCCCAGACATCTTTAATCAATACACAAAACACTAGTTAAACAGTGTAAACCAAGGAAAGGGATTATGGTCAAGGCAAGGGTTAAAAGAGTCTGGTACAATTCCAGTGACTCAGGCCACCTGCAGTTAAGCAATTCTGTCATCTTTAGGGATCAAAAACATGACCACAGCTGCAATTATGTAATAGCCACATTGTACTAGCAGTCAGTGAGGGCAGTTCTGCCAAGTTCTCTAACTGTTATGTAACATTATAGCATGAAAGCAATGATGACAGATACACAAAGTGTCAAGAAATTCTTTGATTTGGATCAGTCTTAACCCTTCCCTAAAAGAGCCTTTTTCCTTCATACAGTAAAAATCCAGGTTTACAACACGGCTCCCCTCACGGGAAAGAATGGATCTTACACAAGAGACATTCAATTCCACCCGGAATTTCAAAAGCACAAACTCTTGAAACCAAGGAACAGAGTTGGATGTCTTAAAACCCGAACAAAAAATATGCATAAACATAATTTGAATGAAACATACATAAAACAAAACAGTTTTGGTTTGAAAAAGTCAATATAATTATATCTCTACAGATAGAGGGCACATGGCAGCTACTAAATTCTCTCAATTCCATCTGGAAAAGCAAGATCTCAGAAAATGCCATGCCCAATCAACGTAAAATTGTAGTTTACTGCTAACTTCTACAGCATATGAACTGTAAAGTAAACAACAACAAATGTAATACATTGTTTTAATCAAAAGCTGCCATCTTTATCAATGTGCAGCATAAAAAGGTCAAATAAGCATCAAATAAAAAATATAAAATAACACTCTCAAGAAACAAACCATTAACCTACATATTTTTGAAAATATCAGACTGGTGAAATAGGAATAGCGTGAACATTGCAAATTCTGCACATTTGGGCATCACAGAAAATAACACTTTCTTACATTAATAATGATAACTCATTTACTGATAAATATATCAAAACCAAAAGGCCTAGAGATATTTATGCAAATGAATCATGTTGTAATATTCAAGAATATCAAGATCACTGATAGGATATTACATTGTTACACAGCACATAGCTTCGTCGATGTACTATGAATGTAACCATGTAAGATCCATGCAGTGCAGCAGCAAAAAACTATTCCATACAAAACATTGCACATATTACTATCTGGATAAAGATAAGTGTTCAATCTCTATATCAAACAAGTACATACAAGTAGACAGTAAAAGATATTGTTGACACGATTATCTGGAAGGGTACATCAGACCACAATTCCGGCAACCCACGTCAGCCTCATAGTCCCAATATCATCAATGTATCTCCGGAAACCACATCAGAGTTCATACATTGAAATGCAACATTCAGCTTGGCACAGTTTTAAATTTGCCACCGGTATGACACACTCTAAATAAAACGACATTGATCATCACTATTTAACCAAAAACGGGATGATTATCTGGAGCACACTTCCGATCAACCGATTCCCCATATCTCTTACAATGTGATTACCTGAAACACACATAGGACATAGGCCTAACACATTGAAATATAAACCCATTCGGAAAGGGTTAATCACTGTATGCTTAAAACTAAATTTCACTATATTACTCGACACATTTCTGCTTCTCATTTTATTTTACACAAAACACAATTTACTAAAAACACTTTTATCACAAAATTCTTGAATATTCTCATTTTGTCACATCTTTATCCGACCTGGTTACCACTCTAAAGCGAGATACCCCTAAAGCGAGCCTCCTTCCTCCTGTACATTGGTTTTACTTTTGTCCTTGTTTGGACAGATTCTCCAGACATGTCCTGTTTCATTACACAAATAGCAGGTCTTAACACGTTTACGAGGAGCTTTCCGAGTCTTTTGTTTCTTGGGTAGAGAAAAGCCACATAACTTAGTTGGTTGGTAAAAGAAACCTGTATTTCTCGCAATCGGGAATTCAAAGTCTCCTCTGTGTCCTGCTTATGTTTATTCTATTTGTACCGCTGGCTTCAGTGGTTAACTGTTGGCATACCTCATGCCTAGGAATCGTCTGTACAGCTACTGTTCGGTGAAGTTCATTATCGGCCGAGGCCATTATACTGCCACACTGGCCGAGACTGGCGAGAAGTTCCTGATATTAACTTCTTGTAGAACACTATGTCACTTCTTCTTTATAAACTTTTCACACTTTGAAATTCACTTTTGTGACTTTGCGGAAACTTGAAAATTCCAAATGTGAAAATAATTGGTAACAATAAATTTATCAAAATGTGCTCCTGATGCAGAAAACAACTTTCATAATTTGACAAAAATGAATTACTTTGGTAACAATTCAATGAGTCCACTAAATTAACTTGTAAATGACTAAGAAATGTCAGATCAGTACAAATTAAATGAAGTAAAAAACTATCCAACTATTGCCAAAAAGTATAGAAATGCAGCCACAAAGTCAGTACTCCTACTTTGATGAGCTCTCTAAATTTGTATCTGCTGATACTATACTGAAGTGAAGATTTCGGTGCTCCGAATTGCTGAGCTCTCTGAGACCTATCACAATTTAATAAAAGAACTGCATAGTCAAACATTTTAATTTTGAAGACTGCTGATAATCAAGTCTAAAATGGTTTGACTGGCAATTCCTATAAATTCAACAATAAACAATCTGACAGTTCCTTATCAATAATGCTACGGTTATTTACACCAAACAAAAATTATTGAGTAAAAAACTCTATTCTCTGAAATCCTAAAAATTCCCAAATGAGAAAAATATCCTAAAGATTAATTACTATCAAAAAATCAAATTGCAACAACAGAATTTCAAAAACCTGTAAATTCAAAACCAAAAATAACTGCTAATTTCTAACTTGAAAAAAATGTGCTGTGCACTAAATCCTTGCAAAGGAATCCAATTTGTCTAAATCATACAAATTAAACAATATGGATCCGCACTTCTAACGCCAGTTTTTTTGTTTTTTGTCGTAAACTCATACAAGTTTCAACAAACTGAATCCCCACTTTTGTCACCAGTTTTTTGTCGTAAACTCGCACAAGTTACGCGGTTCGTAAATATTCGGATTAAGTGCACACAGATTACACGTCAGGATGACACCACCGACTTTTAAAGGCGCAAATGTATAGAAAGGCAAGCCGGAGCCTTATTAAAAGAAAAGAACAAACAAAGGTTTTCTAAGATAACACAAATTCTTATTAAGACTCAAATGTAATGAGTCTCAAAAACAAAATACAACTAAACGAAACTATTTACAGTTACAAAAATAAAGTCATGAAAAGAACCAATGAAAATATAGTTATAAAAACACCCAAAATGTAGTAAATGAAAATACCCCCAAATATGATAAGTTCAAGCCAAAGTTGTCAATATGCCTAAAACATTATTAACCCATAAATATCAATTCAATTATCAAAAATACCTAACAAATTCAGTAAGATGCTCTTTCCAAATAATACAAATAACTACAAAGTTCCTGAATAGAAAGAGCAAATGTCTCTATGCTGCAGACTCAGAGTTTAGTTACCAAAATAATAAGAAAATGCCTAAGTCCAAAAATACTAAGAAAATAATTAACTAATTAATTAATAATTATGTTACCAAATTTCATAGAGTTTCCTAGTATCCAATTTCCAGTCACAGAGCAAAGATTATGGAAAATGCAGCACTTTTCATTCTGTCTGATCAGGCTGCTAGAATGTTCCATGAAGTTTGATTGGCTGATAAGCCAAATCCAAACTTCATGCAGATTCAAGCACAAAGCTCTGATTGGTCAGTTGGTCAACCCAATTTTGACAGACAGTGTACTTTACTAATAAGCCACACCCACAGAAGATGTGTCACCAGGCTTGCACTTTTGCAGAAAATGGGCTAAAATGGACCAGTCTTAAAAAGTAACATTTACGCAATTCCAATCTTTAAAATAATTACATATTTGGAATCTATAGGTAAAATGCATTAAAATAAGCCCAAGCATGGTCACTTTACTCCAAGTATTAAGAAATCTGTATTTTGTGACATTAATTAACTCACTCAGTGAGATGTCACTGAGTGCATTTAATCCATGAAACAATAACCATTTTCAATGCAACAGTTAAACGCATTCATTGCATCACCCACAACCACAACGTTCACAATATTTATAACTGCAAAATCACTCCTCATTATCTTCATACATTCTGAAATCCTTTAAATGGACAAATCTCACAAAAGCTGGTTTTGTAATTACTAAAATAGACAAAATTCTACTCTTCTCTCTAATAAGCAGTCACAGGGAGATAATGGTCAAAGTGACTGTTGGATTAACAATAATGTGATAACCACCAATTAATTGATAAACAGTTACTTTAAATATACCTGGGAATACACTAATCTGGCAAATTACAGTAGGACATCAATCCTAGTGTATTTGCTTGTCTATGCAGTCTCACAGTGGTGTATTGCAATTCATTCCCAGACATCTTTAATCAATGCACAAAACACTAGTTAAACAGTATAAACCAAGGAAAGGGATTATGGTCAAGGCAAGGGTTAAAAGAGTCTGGTACAATTCCAGTGACTCAGGCCACCCGCAGTTAAGCAATTCTGTCATCTTTAGGGATCAAAACATGACCACAGCTGCAATTATGTAATAGCCACATTGTACTAGCAGTCAGTGAGGGCAGTTCTGCCAAGTTCTCTAACTGTTATGTAACATTATAGCTTGAAAGCAATGATGACAGATACACAAAGTGTCAAGAAATTCTTTGATTTGGATCAGTCTTAACCCTTCCCTAAAAGAGCCTTTTTCCTTCATACAGTAAAAATCCAGGTTTACAACAAGTGGAACGACGTCAGAGAATAAACAGTATTTTTTTTTAAAACATAATAATAATATGAGATGTCTCTTTAAAAGGGACCTTTTGGGAAGTGTGTAGCAACCCTAAACGGTCTGTGAGGAAAGTACAAAACGATCAGGATCGAAACTGTTGATACTCTGGATTTACATGTTTTTTCTTTCACTCTATATATTATTATCTAAATACGGATATCGTTGGCGTTTGCTAAATGTGACCTGTCTCTCGAAATATGGTCTTCTGTTGAATTCATAGAAGCACGCTTTTACCATGACGTATCAAGCAGAATCTAACTGACCCTTTCTCAATTATAACCTTGTTTTGATGTCATTATTAGAAGGGATTGAGAACACGTTGAGGTAATAGGAGAAAATCTTGATAACAAGCAATTCCACAGTTGCATAGATATTTTCTCGGTTTTATTTAATTCAACAAATCGTATCTTAACATGCAATGTTTGTCGTGTTTAAAACTTTCAAAATAGAATATTCAACTTATTGCCGTTTGGGAGAGAGTGAGGCATTGCTATTAAAATAACTTCAACTGGTTAACCCTTTCCCATACAAGACCTGCTTTGGACTTCCTTTTTGGAAAAACACAGGAAACATTGAGACAAAAGAAAGGAATGTTAATTGTTAGCAGTCTTTCCTAAATATTTTCTATGTCATATCGTAAATAATTCACATTTCCAATGTCATTGGTTATGCAGTCTTCAAACGATTTCAATTGAGAAGAGTTTTATTTTTTGTCATTTTGGGAAAGAGTTGAACATTTATTCGTAACCAGGCACGTGCTGAAATCCCGTGAAAATCGGAATAATTCAAAATTTTTACCCGTCGCACTAAAGGGGAAACTTCTGCAAAGTATAAAGGTATAGATAATATCCAGCCTGTGCGGACTGCGCAGACAGAGAAGATTCGAGACTCAGAACTCGTAGGTAATTTTCTGGGCCTTGAATAAATTCTCTATCTTACTATGTGGTTATTTTCTAGTTACCGTCTGCTTAGTATGAGTCGTTTCTCGAAATTGTGTTTTATGAACTTTCCGTAAATTCCCTTTTAGCGTGACGTGTCACTTTTATTAGATACCTATGTATCACATGATCACCCGACTATAAACGAATATTTAGGGCTTTTGCAGGTACCCGAAATATGTAATATATAAATCTATATGTAGACACAACTGTAAACACCCAGCAAACTTTTGAGCGCCGTGGAAAGTTAGAATGGCAATATACATGCGCTTATTGTGGGTAAACAGCGCATGGTTACTCGCTTAAAATACGGTCTTTCTGCATCTTTTTGCTCATACTTTAATACTGTAAACACCTTTTTGGCAAATTGGCAGGTTTTTTGACAGCTATTATCCCTTTAACAGTTTTATTGAACATCATTTTTTGTCTTCTACGTTAAATACATTTACTGACAAATTTTCGAAACAGAAAAATTTAATTGTCTCATCTAGACAAAGACATAATTATGTTACAAAAATTGAGATATGTTAATGTAATTATCTTGTCCGTTAACAGGGTCAATGTTTGATTTACAGTGATAATAGTCTGTATTTTGAGATGCATGATGAGCAAATTGTAATGACGAAACAGTATTTGTATCCATAATATATTTTGTTCAGACCTACATCCAAGTCATAACAGCCAGTACCGACTATGGAGATGTAACATCTGTATCAGATGGAGTCACCATATTTGAGGATCAGGGTTTACTACAGAATATTGTTATCATGGATGGTCCTGGGATATCATCAAGAAAGAGGAGAGGTAAAGTTCATCTAATTAACTACTGGATTGTTTTTTTTTTTTTTTTTTTTTTTTTTTTTTTTTTTTTTGTTTTTTTGTTTTTTGTTTTTTTTTGTGTGGGGGGGGGGGGTATTATCCAGATTTGTCCACTCTGTTGAATCAAGCAAATGCATCTTCTTGTAGTCTTTTGGTGGTTTTCTAACAGATGAAATAGAAATGCTCTCATCAGTAGCCTTATTTTTATTTTTTTTTTTCTTATACTATCATAAAAGTATGAAGGGTATGGGTTGTATTGCTATCAGCGTAACTTCTTTGTTAGTAATCCAAGGGAGTTTCGATCAGAATAAAAAAGTACTTACCAAAGTGGTTCTACATGATGTCTGAAGTTGTGAATTTGACATTTTGAAATATTTAGGCCACTTCTCTTCCAGAAGAATTAATGCAAATTCGTGAACTGGTCACTTTTAGTTTATATCTACCACTTGGCTATATTTTTGTTGAAATGTACACATTTATCATAAACGAATCCTATATTCACTGGTGGTGAACTCGGACAAAGCGAGGAACATTTTTCATGAACACAAGGTACAGATACTTCATGTTTAAATGCGCGTTTAAAAACCAGTTTTACTAGTTTGAGCATGTACACAATGATTTGCACGTGTTTATCCGCCCAAAACAATATGGACGAATCGGAGAGACACTTAGAGGCTATTGTCAGTTTTGTTATTTTATTTCTCTAACTGATTCTGAAGTTGGTATTACAATTCTTGGAGTAGAAGTTTTTTTTCCGATGTGAAAATCGTAGTTAACGTTTTTTGAAGGGGACTTGTACGGTTTATTTATGATACCGTGAACATTTTCAATGGCTGTTCGAATTGCAATGACTTTTGTCCTAACAATAGAATGGGTTTTCGGTTAAATATGGTTAAATATGGACAAATCGTAGGTGTTGTTATAAAATCCCGTAACTGCAGCTTCAATAAAGTTGAGTTTGTGACGATTTAGATTTACGCCGACGAAGCACTAGTGTTTGTCCGAAAAAACGTCACTAGGTCTATATATACCGTAGTAGATAAAATTTATTCTTTAAAAAAATATTAAGAAAAAAGGAGCCAAATTATTTTCAGTATAGATCTATTCTTCTTTTGATTCAATGTTTGCTATACGCGCTTCAACGTCAATTACACAAAACGTGGGAACGACGTCGTATTGTTTGGCGGCGATGTTATAAAGTCATGAAAACAGATCATGAGCGTAAACTTTTGTTTCAGGAGAAATGTAGTGAGACGTCTTTTTTTAACATTTTATCTTTAAGAAATCTAAAATATTGAAACAAATGGATTTAATTATAGTAGCACAAATATACTCCCCGTCATAAGAAAGTAGCCACTTGTCTAATGCAAATGGTCGCCAATTTTAAGATTATTCATAAATGTACCGAAATTAATACAAGATATTGAAGCATGGCAAGTAAATCGAACAGTCGAATTACCCCATTAATTAGACTGTTTTCGATTTACTTGCTATGCTACAATTTTGAGACAATTCCAACACATCCAACGTCTACACGTGACGTCATTCCGACATGACAACCATTATCGGAACGACTACCTGTGAAATCGACAGAAAAAGGCAAACGTTACAGATAGGCTAGATTGCTTCCTGAGTTGAGTTCTATCAGCAGTAGAGGCTGATTAACGGATTAGACCATCCGTTTCAGACGTCTTGCGATACCCATAGTCTTGCTACGATGTTATTGACAACATTACCTTCAGTGGGTTAGACAGCATCTATTGTTTTCTAAGGACAATTGCATAGCATGTTTTAATACCAACGGTGTTCACACTCGAAAATGTCTTGTAAAAGCGAATCTTATCCTTATCCACTTTCAGGAATTGTTACGGTAATAACAAGTATAGTAATACATTGACAATTATTGAAAGTAAAAGATTAAATGTGCATTTGTAAAATTTCATTCATGTACCGTATGCAGTCAATGTGTTAATTGAAAAGGAAATGCACACAGTTAACTTTTCCCGTTAGTATACTTTAGAATGCATGCCCGTAGAAAGCAATTCCATATGGGCCCTGTCTGGGCCAGTGTCTATTATTGGGGGGGGGGGGGGGGCTAAATTAGATTTGCAATAAGTTTTAAATGTGAAATGATGAAAACTCGGCATTTTTGCCAACTATGGGGGAGGGGGGGGGGTCCAGAGTCCCCCTGTTCGTACGGGCCTGGGATGTGTGAAACAGTGGATCCTCCTTAGAATAAATGGTGATAATGGTAATGACAAACATTACAGTATAGATCTGGAAACGTTCATTTAGGCTTTTGCGACCAACATGGATCCAGATCAGACTTTGAATGTGCACTGTCTGATCAAGATCCATCTTGTTCTCATTTAATAGCTTATTCTCCACCTGTACCAAATTTAAGAAGGCATAACGAAAATCTTACCGGTGAAACTCCAAGGTAACGATAAAAATGATTATTATTATTATTATTATTATTATTATTATTATTATTATGATGATGATGATGATGATGATGATGATGATGATGATGATGATGATGATGATGATGATGATGATGATGATGATGATGATGATGATGATGATGATGATGATGATGTCATCTAATTGTCATCACCTGTCAGTAATTTATCTGAAAGGGGAGTTAGGCAGTACAAATTGATATATATTGAAACAAGTACCTGGTGCTCGAATTTGATGCCGGAAATCTATGGTTAGATGCTCAAATCAGTGCGATATTACCGAATAAATGTTTAAATGTGTCGTTAAGTCCAGTGCAGTCGATTAATTTATCAAACATGTGGTCATAAAACACCGTAGCTGGAAAAGATAACATCGCAAACATGCTGTAACGTTGTCACGAAGAAACCGCACAATGATTTTCAATGACATGACACCAAAAACTGCCATTTACAGCCTTTATTTGTACATTTATATGTCTTTTTTGTTTACTTGCAATGCAAGTTGATAAACATAAACAGTGATATCGTACCATTTCGTTCGGGCGATTAAGATCAACCCACATGATCTCAATATGCGCTTTGTGCACTTGCAATCCGTTTATAACATTTGAAAATAATGATCGATAAAACTGATATTTTCGTGCGTATTATAAATCATATCTACATACCTTAGTAACTTCCATTTGAGTGCATCCTTTAAAAAAAGACGGAAAGAGAAGTAAAACAAAATACCACGTGTATTGTTTACAAAAATCCGGATGTGACATGAAGTATCTGTACCTTGTGTTCATGAAAAATGTTCCTCGCTTTGTCCGAGTTCACCACCAGTGATATTAACAAATACAAAATCCTAGTTACATTGTATTATCAAAATTGATAGTGTCCAGCCTCCTAATGTTGTGGACAAAGAGCAACTAAGCCTTAAGGGGGAATGCTCCAGTTTTTTGGAACACTCGGTCATTACTGTAGTAAATTAAATGTTTCGTACCAATATGTTTCGCTACCATATTTTCAATAATATAACACATCATTACAATTTACTATTTTCGACGGTAAAAGTGTATTTATTATGCGAAACTGATTTCCTTAATATGGAAATCGATTATTTAGAGCAAGACAGTCGTAAGTGTGTATGCAGTTACCACTGTTTTGCGTCATTTTATTCATGTTTAGCTTATAAAAATTGCTGTAATTTACCAATAAGTGCGCTGACCTATACATTTTCTTTTTGAATTATTACCAGGACATGTTGCTTAATACAATGGGGGAGTTTTATCAAATTCTATTTTGTAGAACTTGAAATATTTCCAAAAATATGCAAATTTTGCCAAAAAAAAAAACACTCCAGCTTCGTTGATCCTAACTGAACACGTTAGCATGCTTCTTTATACATTTACGCGTTTATAATAGCACATATTTGGGTTTTCCGTTCTTATTAAATGTAAGACGTTACTTTAAATCCATTTTCCAGACTAAACGATGAGTATACAGCATTTTATTAGCATTTTAGTGACCTTGGACAGGTGCAAGAAATTGGGCTTTTTTCGCTGTAGGGGTATGTGATACGAATGCCTATAAAATTCAAACAAGATCGCTGACCATCAATTTTTATTTTATTTTTCAATCGGTAATAACATGTAATTTCAACATACAAAATATAAATAAATTCTATTATTGGGAAAAAATTTAGGACACTGGAGCATTCCCCCTTAAAAGAAATTATTAAACGGAAATGATTATCTATCGACCTTGTTCTAGATACAGCAAATCTTCATCATGATACAGAGAGAGGAATGTCAGAGTTAGATGATATCGAATATCAGAGCTCTACCAATGAATTATATGCACACTGGACAGTGCCTACAGAACTAACACATTATACATCAGATATACATTGGTCTATAGAAGAGAGAGCTGGTGTTGCAGGTAATATTTGTATATTGATAGTTACTGATCCTTTTGCTTATTCTTTTGTCAGATATCTAATGATTCAAAATAAGTAGTTTAATGAAAAAAAAAGGGTTAGCTTTCCAAATATTTCCTTTGTTTAAAGGGACATTTCATTCCAATTTCAATTTTTAGCTCACCTGAGCACAAAGTGCTCAAGGTGAGGTATTGTGATCGGTCGTTGTCCGTCGTCCGTCCGTCCGTCCGTCCGGCCGTCCGTCTGTCCACAATTTCTTTAAAGATCTTCTCCTCCCAAACCAGTGGACCAATTTTCTTGAAACTTGGCAGGAATGATCCTTGGATGAAGGGCTTTCAAAGTTGTTAAAAGAATTTGATTCCATCAAAGACTCTGGCTGCCGCGGCATGAGAAAAGGGGAAAATAGCCAAATCTTTTAAAAATCGTCTTCTGCCTAACCAGTTGGCCAATATTCTTGAAACTTCACATGAATGATCCTTGAGTGATGGGCTTTCAAAGTTGTTAAAAGAATTTGATTCCATGAAAGACTTTGGCTGCCGCGGCATGAGAAAAGCGGAAAATAGCCAAATCTTGTAAAAATCTTCTTCTGCCTAACCAGTCAGCCAATATTCTTGAAATTTCACATGAATGATCCTTGAGTGAAGGGCTTTCAAAGTTGTTAAAAGAATTTCATTCCATCAAAGACTCTGGCTGCCGCGGCATGAGAAAAGGGGAAAATAGCCAAATATTTTAAAAATCTTCTTCTGCCTAATTTGCAAGCCAATATTCTGGAAACTTCACATGAATGATCCTTGTGTGAAGGGCTTTCAAAGTTGTTAAAAGAATTTGATTCCATCAAAGACTCTGGCTGCCGCAGCATGAGAAAAGGGGAAAATAGCCAAATCTTGTAAAAATCTTCTGCCTTCAACTAGTTGGCCAATATTCTTGAAACTTCCCATGAATGATACTTTGGTGAAGGGCTTTCAAAGTCTTTGAGAGACTTTGATTCCATCAAAGCATTTGACTTCCGCGGCATGAGAAAAGGGGAAAATAGCCAAATCTTTTAAAAATCTTCTGGCTTACTACATGTAGTGGGCTAATATTCTTAAAACTTCACATGAATGATCTTTTGGTGAAGGGCTTTCAAAGTTGTTATAAGAATTTGATTAATATCAAAGCTCTTAGTGCAGTCGCATCAGAAAAAGGGTAAAAGAGCAAACACTTTTGAAAAGGCTGAATTTTGTTTCATTCTTTTGAAAAACTAAGGAAAAGGGACTTTATTGCAAAATTCTTAATTTGCTGCTATACAGGTCAAAATGTTTATTTCAACAAGGCAAGAAATTTCAGGTGAGCGATCTAGGGCCATCATGGCCCTCTTGTTTAAAGTATGTCTTGATGCCAAGATTGGTTATTCTAATGAGTATAAATACTATATGTTTTTTTTTCAGGTGTTGCCAATAAGCGAGAAACACGCATTTAAAGTTGAGACATAATCGATAAATTGCATATAAATCCGAACTGTTGTCCACAACAATTTGTTCAGTTTTAACACAAAAATATAAATTTCTCGTAAACGGCGCAATGTTTTGGCTTGAAATTTTCAGAATTTGCATAAGGAAATATGCTCTTTCAGATGGAAATAAAAGTAAAATTTATGACAAAAAAAAACTCTGAAATGTCACTTTAATATTTGTATACACGTTACAGTGTACAAAAATATCATAGCTGTAAAGCTAAAAAAATGCAGTTGCCAGAATTCTACATCTACATCTACATCTAAGCGTCATGCTGCCATAACTTCACAATTCTATGACGGTGAGCAAGAAAAAGAGTTTTAAAGAGAAAATATAGATACAGATAGAAGGAAGTAATGACAAATGGTAGATATGCAGTTAAGATAAAGATAGAAAAAGAGGTGAAAAGTGTTGACGGGTGCTTTTCCCTTCATCTGGACTCAACCTAATCCGAGTGTTCTCTGATGTAAATACGCTCTTTGATATTTTGATTTTTCGCTATTTGTAAATAGCCCGCTCTTGAAGGATGCCAAAGAGCGGGCCTCAGCTACGGAAGCTGGTAAACTGTTCCATACTGGGATGCATCTAGGGAAGAAACTATAACGATGACAGTCAGTGCGGTTTGAATGAGGCAAGAGTCGTTGTTTATGGGCTGATCTTGGTAGGTGTTTCGCATCTATGATGTAGGTGGATTTGTCTATGTCGACGAGGTTATTGGTGATCTTGTACATCATTGTAAGCTGAGACTTAGTGCGTCGTGACTCCAATGACTCCCATTTCAGTTCATTTAACATATCTGTGACACTGCTAGTATTATGATATCTATTTGTGGCAAAGCTAGCTGCTCTGCGTTGAACTTTCTCAATGTTGGTGGCAAGTGTCTTGTGGTACGGGTTCCAGACTGAGCATCAATACTCTAGGTTTGATCGGACGAGAGCATTGTAGGCCTTTGTTTTGGTTTCTGTGTTGGCCATGTGTAAATTTCTTCTAAAGAAACCGAGGGTGTTACTGGCTTTCTTAGTGATGCGATCGATGTGGGGTGTCCAACTTAGGTCCGCTTGTATATCGACACCGAGGTATTTGCTAGATGCTTCAAGGTTCAATTTAACTCCTTTAAGGGTATAGCTGCACTTGTGGGGCGATCTCGCTCTGGTTACCTGAAGCACACTACACTTTTGTGGATCGAAGTCCATGCCCCAGGTTTTTTCCCACTCAGCAAGGGTATTTAGGTCATCTTGTAAAGTTTCCTGGTCGTCTTTGGATCTGATTTTCCGGTTGAGTATACAGTCATCTGCGAACAGTCTAGCGTTTGAATGAATTCCCTCTGGCAGGTCATTTATAAACAGGAGGAACAGTAAAGGTCCCAGGACTGAACAGCGCCGCTGACCACGGGTACCTCTGTTGAACATGAGCCGTTGACAATGACCGGCCTTGAAGAAAAGAGGAGACCCATTTGTGTGTTGACCCTCTAATCCCGTAATGGTGGACTTCTTCAGGAGTCTCCGGTGAGGTACCCGGTCAAATGCTTTGCTAAAGTCCTGAATGACCATGTCTGTCTGCGTTCTAGTAACTGGGTCTCACAGCTTCTTCTTGCACGGAACCCATGTTGACAGTCGTGGAGAAAGTTATATCTGTCTAGGTGCTTCATAGTTGAGCTGGTTATAACATGCTCCAGTAGCTTGCAACAAAGACTGATCAGGGATACAGGTCTATAATTTGAGGGGTCTTGACGCGCTCCTTTCTTAAAGACATCTGTAACATTTGCGTGTCTCCAGTCTTGTGGAATGCAGCCCTGCTCTAAATATCTGAATCTCAATATGGATGTCAAGATAGGTGCTATCGCTTCAGCACAGTCCTTTATGACTCTGGCAGGGATGTTATCTGGACCCGAGGCCTTACGTGGGTTCAGGCTTCTTAAAAGTTTAAGAACACCTTCTTCCTTGACGTCAATGTTGTCCATGGTCGGGTAGGGTGTGCCTCTAGGATCTGGGATGTTATCATCTTGCTCGCGGGTAAATACTGAGAGAGCTGTACTGCTTGTTTAAAATGTTGGCCTTATCTGTCGGAGAGTTAAATAATTTTCCGTTATCCTTCAAATGTGATATGCCTGTATTGTCCTTCCGCATTGATTTAATGAAGCTCCAAAACTTCTTCTGTTTTGTATGTTTATTGTTATCATCTGTGATTGGATCTATGATGCTGTTTATGTATGAATGGAATTTTTGCTTTTCGAGTTTCTGGGTTGTAGCTTTGACTTGTTTGTACTTGTTGACGTCTACTGTCTTTCCTGATTTTTTCATGCGGGAATAAAGTTTGGCTTTCTTCCTGATAGCTCTGCGTATACAGTGGTCGACCCAGGGTTTCTTTTTGTGGTTTTCTTTTACAGCCTTGGTTGGGATATGGTCTTTCATTGCTTTTGTTAGAGTGTCTCTGAATTTTTCCCATATTACTTGGATTGGTTGGTTGTACATCTTTGCGATATCAGTGTGTAATTTACCGAGTTCAATCCGGATGGCGTTGTAATTGGCTTCCCCATATTTGTAGATGGTTCGTTTGACTGGAGACAGTTTGTGTGGTCGGAGACTGGACACAATATATATAGCCTCGTGGTCAGAAATACCTGGAATCACATTTGTTTATAAGTGTGGGATTGTTGGTAAAAAATAGATCCAATATATTTTTGGAATGGTCTGTGATTCTTGTAGGCTCGTTCACAATTTGCTCAAGGAATCTTTCATTTGTTATGTTCAGTAACTGATTACATAGGGTCGAGTTTGTAGTAGCGGGTTCAACACTGTTACTGTTCCAGTTTATGCCTGCAAGGTTGAAATCTCCACTCAGCCAGATGTGCGAATTTGTTGGGATTCTTGATAGGGCAGTATATCTAGCTGCTGCAAGTACGCTGGGTCACTTGTGTTTGGAGGTCTGTAGAAAGCACCTATGTAGAGATTGTTTGTGCCCGGACAGGACACTTGGACCCATAACATTTCACAGTCGGCTGTTGGTTTGAGCTCTTCAGGTTGGGTACACTGGAGATTTTTGTTCACAAGGATAAAGACTCCTCCTCCCTTTCCTGAAGATCTATCACACCGAAAAGCAATATAGTTTGCTGGGAAGACTTCTTGACTGGAATGGTTTGCTGTCAGCCAGGATTCAGAGCCAATGATAATGTCAGCACCTGTGCTGCTGCACATATTGTCCAATGATGCCCTCTTTGGCGATATTGACTGGCAATTTAATTACATAATTTTTACTGGTATATCATTTCTCTTGCTTGTGCTCTTATTTATTTGCTGAGGATCACCTTTGCCTGTGAGGTTTGGATGTGATAAGTTGTCCTCGTCGCTAAATGTGTTGGAAAGAATAGATGAGTCACTAATGGATTATGATTCGTGGGTGGTGATATGATGTGCCCCTATGTGGAGAAGAAGTGGCTCTTAGGTTTGAAAAGCTAATATCTATTTGGTCTGGGTAGTTGTTGCTGGTGTTGGATAGTGGGTGGAAACTGTTTGTAGTCTCATTGAGAGATATATCAAAAAAGTTGGACGAAAAGTTTGGTAAACCACATTGGACACAATACCATGATACATTTTGTAACCCTTGATAAACTTCGTTGTTCATACTCATACACTCAGTGTGGTACCATATATTGCATGAGTCACACTGGACCCCGGGTGTAGTCCATTTGACAGCTTTACTGCAGATTCCACAGGGAAACCTTGGTGGTCTAGGTCCTGGGTTGGGTTCTGGTGCAAAGGACTCCTGGAGTAATAACATACATAGGTAGAGCAATACTAGCTTTTTGCGACACACTGGTCCTTTTATTTTCGACATAGATGCATGAAGTGTCAAAATAAACTGTGAGCATGGTGAACGATAGATTGTTCTGGGTTGTAGACGAAAGAATTGTGAGTGTTTGTCCTTACCGTCGTCTATCTGGTCAAAAGACTGGATTCTGTTCACTATGAGGATGGTAGCAACCAGGAAACTTGTCAGGAAAAGCTGTGTCATTTCAAATGTCCCGGAAAAGTAGAGACCGGAAGTAAACAAAATGATGAATCCAAAAACGAGGCTCCAATGAGGGCCGACTAAAAAGTAATTTTGACGATCGTTGATGTTGGGGATCGGCGATCTATAATCCGAGTCTTCTCTGATGTAAATACGCTCTTTGATATTTTGATTTTTCGCTATTTACATCAGAGAGCGTTGCTCTTTGAAAACAGCGGAAAGTTCGGTAACGTTACAAGTAACTTGAAGCTTTGTTTTTGTGTATCATATCGAATCACTCGGTAAAACACTGTGGGGTTTAGATCAATAAATCATGTTTTGTCATACATGACCAAAAATTTCATTTCAAATCGGCCTGCTGGATGAGTATAACCTTTGGTTTTGAATGGAAGGTCAAGGTAAACAAAGGCTGCTCAGGTGAGGGTTGTTGCAAAACATTGCCTATTAACCTTTTAGAAATACTTTTTGGTCGTAATTGTTTCAGCAGCCATAACAATAAATGGTTCATTTATCGATATCATCAGGGGTTTTAACGATAGCGTTTAAGATCGGACGGTGAACGATGCGCAACAATTTGTTGCGAACTTCTTGATTTTTTCAAAGAGCAACACTCTCTGATGTAAATAGCGAAAAATCAAAATATCAAAGAGCGTATTTACATCAGAGAAGACTCGGATTAGGCGATCTAGTGCCATGATTTGGTGTATAGATATCTAACAAACCTTCTGTGTTAAAGATGGAGAGGGGAAGAGAAGAATAGTGATGAAATAAAATATTTTCATCGAGAGATAGCGAAATGACAGAGTGCGCGCACTGCACCGGAAGTATATTATCAGTAATTTTCATAAAAAGCAATGATGTACTCTTGTATTTTCAGAACATTGGGATACCATTATGGATTATGAATATCACAGTTTTACACCAAACATAAGTGTTCACAATCTGTTCCTGCAAGCGGGTAGAAAATATCGTTTTTCAATCAAGTTTTGTGCCGACATTTACTGTTTCCAGCCGCTCACAAGTAACGGTGTAATGGTTATACCCAACCCTCCTAGCACTGGTACAGTGGATGTGGACTTTGACGATGTTACTAATAAGGTATAACTTGTACAGTCTACTTTGTAATTTTGATCACAAAATTGAGCTGTCAATATGCTTTTTAGATTAAAACATTTATACACATCTTCCAAATAGGAACAATCCAAACAAATTATGGCATTTCAGGAAAGGGTATAAGCTGAGATGATTTTAGAAATGTATCATTTTCAGATGAGTGTAGAGATGGAGAGGTTTTATGATTCTGATATTGAGAACTTTGAGGAAGCTGTAGAAGTTATGGACCATTATGAATGGACAATTACAGATGATAGTCATCATGGAAATATTATACTAAAATGGTCGGTTGTAAATGTGGAAAGGAATGATTCAAATAAGGTAGATAAGATATAGATCTATATCCTTAATATACTTTTCATGAGAAGCGTTTCCAATTATGCCAAATACTGTATACAAGTGATATTTTAATTACTTAAACTTTTTGTTCTGTGCGGATCATTTGTAAAGGCATTGAATTTGTAATCTTGGCTTAAGGTATTCACACACTAATGGGCATAAAATTCTACGGAATGGATCACTTTATTTTTTCAATCTACTAACAAAGAGACACCTTTTCTGAAAAAATAAGGGAATTCTACCGCAATTTTACAATTTTATGACAAATTTAAGATTTATTACACCGATATGAAAAATGGGCATTTCGCGCACTGAGTAACAGATACTCAAAATTGAATAAAAAGTGACATTGCCCAGAAATATCTATAATATGTGCACCAAACAAGTGCGTATTTAATGTACTACTATAAAAAATTACTCCTGACATATTGTGTCAACAATAACATTTGGAAAGAATGCAAAAGTCGGAAAGCATAGTAACAAAATTCTCTTGAAAATATGTTTGAAATTTTCTGGGTTGTCATATTTACAAAGTCATTCTACATTAAGTATTAGCGGGGCCTTTCTAATAAGAACTTGAAAAATATCTTCACAGGTATAGGAAGTAAATACATAAGAATAGGGAAGTTTCGTCGTCCAAATTAAAGAAATCGCCATGGAAACATGCATTGTGCGTATTTTGACATACACAAAGAACATTTTTTTTTTGCTTTCAGTATCTATCCTTTCGGACATGATTTTAGTTAAACTGAAAATTGAAAACTAATTCACCCATTTACAACTCTATAAACCGATTTTCCCACAATTTGGTATTAGTTGTATGACAACAAGCTATACACGCGGGACACGGGAACGACGTCGTATTTTTTGACGGCGGCGTCTTGACGTCATCAAAACAAATCCTAAACTTTAACTTTTGTCTCAAGATAAGTGTAGTAAGAGTTTTTTTTTTTTTCAACACTTTATCTTTAAAACTCTAAAATATTGGAACAAATGGATTTAATTACACTAACACAAATAATTTCCTTTGGAAAAAAAATTATTTGAAAGGAAATACGGTAATTGTCGACATATGGCGACATTTGCCGATGATTTTTGACGTCCACTAGTGTGTGAATACCTTAAATAGGGCAATACAATTACTAGTTGGAGTTATGGGTATACCTGTCCTTTGGTAAATATCGGAACCGAATGTTAGTCATATCAAGGATAGGACAAGGATGACTGAACTTGGTACGGTGCGATATTACTAAGAATTATAGAAAATCATATAAAACGTGATAAATTGGTCAATTATCATTTTATCTGAGAAAACGGGCTTATTTTGAAACGTTAAAAGAGAGATACTTCAAATTATCTCCATATTGTTTCAGCTTTGGTTCAGTGTGACTCTAGATAAAGAGGTATTATTTACACGATGTCTAAAACTGTCTGTACGTGGATATACTAAGGCAGGACTTTACTCTACTGTATCAGAGGAAATTAAGAACTGTAGTGATGTACAACAAGTAAAGTCAGCTGATGTCATTGATGCTACCGGAGTCCCTGTACTCTCTCAAGGTAAGGGCTTAATATCGCCAAATGCCCAGTTACGTAGTGTTTAATTTCTTATTGAAGTGACATTTCACAATATTTTTTACATAAATTTTACTTTTATTCTATCTGAAAGAGCATGTTTACTTATGAAAATTCTGAAAATTTCAAGCCAAAATATTGAACTTTTACGAGAAATATTTATATTTGTGCTTAAATCAAACAAATTGTTGTGGACAACAGTTCACATTTATATAGAATTTTTCATTTCTGTCTCAACTTCGAAGGCGTATTTTTCGCTTATAAATAACAACTTAAAAAAACTGATGGCATTTCTACGCATTAGAATAGACAATCTTTGCATCAAGATATATTTTTAAAAAATAAAATTAATGTGAAATGTCACTTTAAACGTCCTAAATCAAAGTATTTTTCCTTTATATAAAGAGCATTGTGATTTGTTTATTCGTAAATATCTGAAGTTCAGCATGTTCAGAGATAGTAGTTAACTTTCCTTTTAATGAAACTGGTGATAAAATCGTATTCAAAACATATTAGGCGATTTATATGCCACTAGTTTCGACATGAATAACACATGGTTCGATTAATGTGTTTTAGACACATCAAAAGTGCAAATAGTTAAATCAGTGTCCTGTACGTATGTACGTATGGAATTGCTAGTTTAGCAAGATGGAATTAAAAATTATTACAACTTTGAATTATAGGTTCTACAGAAATAATCCATGAAGGACAACCAGTTACGCTTGTAGAAAATCAGAAGTGGCTGGAAGCTGATAAAGACTATACAACATATACAAATATCATATCTGCTGTTTGGCCTGACTATAGGTATGCTGGTTGTTCCATGATTCCCTTTGAAGTACAGTTGATACTTATTATGATGGTTATGGCGATACTGTTTAGCTCGAAGAACTGCTAGTCAGTTTTTAAATCTAGCCTTACGATAAGTCACCATAGGTGGTCGTTTATTGAAACCATCTTCCTCAATCCGTTCAATCGTCATTAGCACAATTCCTTCTATATTTATGAACAGAATGTTTCTTAACATTTGCCTTCAATAGTATGTTGCCCCAAGACAAAATGCAGTTTAAAGTAAAAGAGTGCATATTGTCGACATGTACTGCAATGGATTTCTTTTAAAAGATAGCTATTTCTGAGCATACAAGTTATGTATGTTATCATAGAAACATAGACGACAGAAGAGAGAAATTAATAATTCAATAATTTATCATATTCCTCATTGTCGGATATGTTTAAACTATGCAAATGATGGTAAACGTTTCGTTTCATTTACTTCGCATTTGTATCAAAATGGTATTTGGTATGTCAATCTTTAGAAGTATATGATGGTTTGAGATATACGTAATGAGTCAAAACACAAACAGTTAATAAAGTATAACAAAGATATGAGTTAGTCAGCATGTAAGGGTAGATTATAATTGTCCTGTCGATTATATTCTGACCTGATCAATTAGATCAATTTGTTACTGTCTTTAGTTACAGGTGCACGAAATACAAATATACAGGTATGTTTGAGCATTTACAGAGGCTGATCCTAAAGATCCTGTTTATTTAATTAGGCTACTTTGACATTGATGGTCCTTGTTCTATTGTCTTTTATATTTACACAGGTCCAAGAAATACCCTAAATATGCATGGGCAGTTATTGAAGCTAGGCCTACAGACCCAGTGCTATATTACAAATCAGATGATATTGGCCTTGTTGACCCTTGTTCACATCCTGATCACATACAATGCGGAGAAACAGGTATTCATCGTTAAAGCTTACTTGCAAATAAGCTTTTTATATGTACATGGTCATTCACAGTCCATCATCCGTCTTTCTACACGCCCGCTCACTATTTCTTAAAATATTTTCTGCTCCTTGACCATGGGAAATCATGATATAATTATATAACAAACTTGGTAGGAAGTTCCTTTAGTGACTCTTTTCAAAACGTCTTAAGAACGTAATTCTTTTATTCATCTAAAGTATGGATGTTGCACAGTGGGACATCAGACTTGCAGAAATCATCAAAATCCTTAAAGGCTCTTTTCCTTAACCTTTTGGCCAATTTACACCATACCTTGCAAGAATAATCACACGGTGATGCGTCTTAAAATTTGTTAACAATTTTGGTTAGTCATGTGAATGAGTATAAGGGTCATTCTGGCGTTTTCATTATTTCATTCATTTCCTACATTGCTATGTCATTTTTTTTATAAAATTTGCTTTTGTTGTTTTAAATTTTAAAGTTATTAAAATGTCGATGAAAGTCTATTTCCTCGAACTGAATCATATTCTACGACATTTACTCGTACACTCCTATCAACGATCAAGTCGACTGTTAACTGTCAGCTTTCACAGCCAAAGTACGTTGGCTTTCAACTTTAAACTTAGTGTGACTTTTTTGTTCAGAACACTTCGAATGGCATCGGTGCGATTTCAATCCCTGACCTTTCAAACTCAAAGCCTGCTTCTTATCACTAGACTTGTTTGTCACCTCACTCGTGAATTAAGTTTTGTGATCATTCAAAATTAAAATAGGCAATGTCATCATATCTACTTTTTAGATGAAGAGTTTATGAATGCGATGTTTGATGACGATGAGTTAGAACATGGTAAGCGGTATGTTGTGTGTATTAGTGCTAATGCCACAAACAATACATTTGAGAAATGGACCCAGGAATTACCAGATCTTAGTGTATGTTCCAATGGTATCACTGTGGATCTTACCCCACCCACCACAAATGATATTTGGATTGGAAATGAGCAAGGTCAGAAATATCAGGTTAGTCTTACAATAGAAGATGAATATGCGTTTGTGATATTTTTTCATTAACTCAAATACAACTCACCTTGAAAGATCTATTCATTAAGATTTTTTGAACAATGTACATGAATAACGACCAGTCACTCAACAAAATGCACGAGCAGTAAAGCATTTGTTACCAACAATTTACCGAAGTATTTTGGGTAATTCAGTATTCTTTATAAAGAAATTCTTAATGATTTAGATGAAACATTGAAAATCAAAATTCAACAAAGCTAGTAAATGCTAGATCCCAATCAAAAGACTCTTCTGGTGCAAAGATCAGTGTTACATAAGCTGATAATTTGTGACCCGTCACGCTAAAAGGGACCTTATCCGAACTCCAGCAATCCAAATTTCGACAAACTTGTTAGACCCAGCACAGGTCAACAAGATCCCGTATGCGAAAAATGAACATATAGCAAGATAGGGAAAACATTCCAGATTTAGAAAATTACATAAAAGTGAAAAGTATCGGCCCTAGTCTGGCTGCGCGGACTGCGCAGACAGACTAGGGTCGATATTTTTCACACATCCGATAAGGTCCCTTTTAGCGTGCTGGGTCACAAATTTTGTAAAAATATTAAGATTATTTCTTCTTTACGGTGTTCCAAAAACTGTTTCGGCTATGGACGTCTTAACCAAGCATAGTGTTTGTAAGAGTTTACTATTCAAGTCATTTCTTTTTAGGGAAAGAAAAAAGTAATTTATCAGTTTTTGGATTACTTGTAAACGATTTTGATTTGTTTTTGTTAGACGGTAACATCAGATTTAACAGTACATTGGAATTCGTTCACTGATGTTGAAGAGGAAGGGAATGGTGTTCATCAATCAGGAATAGCAAAATATGAAGTTGCAGTTGGTAAGTGTATATTGTTATTTGAAGTAAAATATTTCCCATGTAAGAGCTTGTCTTGATGTCCGTAATAGAAATCGCTTTAATAACCATAGATGGAAAAAGAAGATATTTCTAGCGTTTATTTCCATCAATGTTTTATGTAGCTTCCCAGATTTGGAACATTGCTTTTTGGGATCGACTTAGCAGGTTGAGGTAATTTTGGATTTGTCTGAATCAGTAACACTCTTAAAATATAAAAACATACATAAAACGTTTGGGAAAAGACTCATTAGGGACTGGTTATGCTCTCTGAATAAATGTTTGTCACACAAAAAATATGATCGGCAGAGTTATGGTTCTTACGCAATGCACTTCACCAGAATAAGGTCTATTAAAATATGACGTTTGAAGGTTCTACCTAGCACACTTTTGAGTTACGCCACGGACAAAAATTAAGTTTGATAGTATAAATAAGTCCTATTTTTCTGTGACAAGGCTTGGTATTCACAAAGCAAAAAACACGACCCCTTTTTCATTCATTTTTTCTCTAATTGTCATACAGGAAGTGCCTATAATGGTGTAGATATAGCCGATTTCACTGATGTGGGAGTTACAAACCATATAACGTTTCATGGTGTGAGACTTCAACAAGGACATACATATTTTGCTACTGTTAAAGGTTGGTGGTATTTTTAAAGATATTTTATGATTTAATATTTATCTAACAATGATCCTGATTTTGACATTAAAACAAATAACTCACCTGGAATACTCGTTGGGAAGCTTAACCCCTTCGATGCCAGGGATTTATTTCAAAATGGCTCCGTATTTGCCAGGCCATTTTCAGAAAATTTGAAAAATGGTGTTTTCATTAAAAATCAGCTTTAAATATATAAAATTCTTTATGAAAAACATTTAAAACTTACCAAAGTTCTGTTATCAATCTTTTAATCCACCATTTAAAGCTCATTTTCAGATATTTTTGCCAAAAACGTGAGCAGCAAAAAATGACGAAAAATGTCAACGTCACAAACCCGTACATGTCGTCATTTTTGCTGTCTAAATAAAAAGAATCATCACTTTCGAAGTCAGCACATATTTCCGATGGTGTATCATTATATAATCTTGTTAAAACCTGGACTCGCCTCATCTGTATAAAATTTACATGTTCCAAGTACATTTTATCGTAATTTAACGAGTACACTCATCATGTCCGCCATGTTGTTTTTTAAGTTTCAAAACAAAAAAATGCTCTGACCGGGTAACAATTTGATACTATATTTAGGTGATCTAGATACATATTTTCTATTTTAAGATA
Organism: Fragum sueziense; assembly: GCA_963680895.1. Taxonomy (NCBI): domain Eukaryota; kingdom Metazoa; phylum Mollusca; class Bivalvia; order Cardiida; family Cardiidae; genus Fragum; species Fragum sueziense. The sequence goes on along the minus strand of OY804594.1, from coordinate 60,013,662 downwards.
TGATTTGCAGAGCTAAGATGTTGATTGGTCGAAATGCATTACACATCATGACATATTCTAAAAATAGAACAAAATACATAAGGGGTTTTCCACAGGACGGATATACCCGTCCAACTGCAGTTCGGCGACATTTTCGCAAGACGGGTATACCCGTCCTGGGGCATCGAAAGGGTTAAATCACAAGCATGGTTAAATAACTCAAATCAAATCAAGTTAAACCCTGATAAATGTGGGTAACAATAAACTATTGTTGCCATATCTTGTAATTACGAATTGTTTTTAATCATGAAGGATATCTATCCACCTTTGGTCTATATAAATCGAAAAAAAGAAAACAATAAATGGAATGATTGTTTCAAAGAAATACAACTTGCATTTCTTAATACCACTTACATGTCATGTTATAATGTACGTAACATTATACAGGTACATGTACATACAATTGGAATAACTCGAGATCTAGTAGCTAGTGAAATAATAATTAGCTTTTGGACTGTTTTAAAAAGTAAGAAAGACTTGAGATGATTTCAATGAAGTGTCAGAAGAACGTTTCTATATTTCATTATACACTCACCTACAATGTATATATAGGAGTATATTATGTATATTCTTTCTGTCCTGACCCGGACTTGTACAGAATTGTTGGCCTTTACTCAACCATGTGCCCTTTTATTTTTGGTACACATGGGTGAAAGGTCGAGTTCACAATTGAACTTGTTTTAAATCTATTTCCATGCTCGAACTGAAGAAACTTTATGCCTTGGACCATCTTATTTTATAGAATGGTTGCCTTAGACCCAAAAGGTATTCGATCGATTTTGGTCACGACGGTAAAAGGTCAAGGTAGCGCTTGAACCTATTCAACATTAATTTCTATGCTCCAACTCAAGGACTGATTGATCTGGAGAACATTTCTAGTGACAAGCTAGTTTAGCTATATGTACACATTGCAAAGTTCTACCATCAATATTGGTCCATTTTGGCAACTTATGTACCATCTCGATACTTACATTCTGGTAATGCCATAGTTGTAAAGTTATATATCCCAAAATCATATCTTAAGACAAAATCTTGCAAATGCATCCGTATGTCTATTTAATTCCAGCCACAGATTTTGTTGGGCAGCAGTCACAAAGAAAATCTCTATCCATTAAAGTGGACATAACCCCACCTGACCTTACAGGATACTCTATCACACTCAACAATAGACATATAGCATCTACAACTGCTGTGTTTGCTTGGTAGGTAAAGTCTATAGATTCATTTCCAAGTAACACGATTATAGACTTTCCACTTTATGTTAAAAATGCTGATGTTAAAATTAGAAATTGTGAATATTTTAGCGTAGAAAATGTTAAGGTTGAAGGAGATATTGCGGATTGATAGCAGTTTTTATCTCTCAATGATCCCACGCCAGTTTTGCTAAATACGTAGAAACACGCTCTTGGTTAGAAAAGTGTTCAAACCCTTTTGAAAATGTTCCTAGTTTTGAAGCAGGTATTGAAGAAAAAACTTTGGATAAGATTGAAAGGCGACGTTTATGACCAAATCAACGTTTGCAGCAGTAGATAATGTATTTATGACACTCTTGTTAGGTGTATGAAGTTTCTTGCATATATTTGGATAACTTTTTCATTTTCGTTTGTACAAAAGCTTTGTTTATTACATTGTATACCGTATTTATTGCATTCGACTTCCCGACTCCAATATGGACTTTTCAACCACCTAGCTACGGAAGCAATAAAATGATTAAAACTATATATATACAGTGAACTTAAACGTGATAATGTTTTGAAAACAACCTTGAAATCTGTAAAATCAAACCTCTCATCTTTCAAATTCTAGTTGGACCGGTGTATTTTCTGATGATGAAAGTGGGATTTCGCATTATGAAATGGGTGTGGGATCTCAACCTGGTTATGACAACGAGTTTAGATATACTTTGATGAATCAAGACTGTGGTGAAAATCCTGTAGATGAACCTTTATCTCTTATCGAAGGACATTCGTATTTTGTATCTGTTAAGGTAACTGAATCAAATTAAAGAAATTTAAGTTTATTTGGAAATTATTGTTCCAATTTACTAGAATAAAAGCGAACTTTCCAAGAATTGAAAAAGACATCTAACTACTTCTATTTTAATGTTCATTTGTTTTGCATATCCTTATCAATGACGTCACTGGCGTGCAAAAAATGAAATATGTCTGCAACTTCACACAAGACAATGTAATATAAACTGAATAGCATTAGAACAATCGGTTTGAGCAAATCATTTTTATATGACTGTAAATGTAATTTGGTGGTCCTGTAGACCGGTAGGAATAGGGGCACGGCTTAGCCCCCGAAGTTGGCCAGAAATGTCGTATTTTCCTTATTTCACATTGAAATTGAGGAAAAATCCAATTTAACCCCTCCAATATTCAGACATTTTGCCAGACAGGGGCTTGAGCCTCCCCCTATTAAATTGCTTCCTACGGGCCTGCCTTGATCTGTTAGTACGTCAGTCTAAATGTCTATCCGTCTGTCTATTTGCTTGTATGTCCGTGAATAAGTCATTTCGTGCATGTATACTCCTCTTATTCAAGTTGGTTATTGTTTTTTTCTCAAACATTGTACCTTCCAGGCCCACAACAACGCAGGGTTGATTCGTATTGCGTCATCCTGGGCATTCACTGTAGATGCCTCCCCTCCACTAGAAGGTCATGTTTATGACGGTTTGAAGGATGCCGATGGAAATTTTAATGATGTAGACTTTGTCACCAATACTTCTGTGATACAGGCTCATTGGACAGAATTCTTTGATCATCATAGTCCAGTGATTGAGTATTATGTGTCTGTTGGTACTTGTAAAGGTTGCGATGATGTTCTGCTGCGACAAGCTGTCGGATTTATATTTGGTAATACATTACATTTGATCCAGCATTTGAAATGGCCCTTGCATATCATTTTGACAAAAGTGGATCAATATCACTTTGTACTGTTGAATGCTGTCTCTCAAGAGTTGATATGTATAGAAGAAGTACATTTGAGAACAGCAAGGGTATTGACCAGACTGTTCTGTAAGGTCATGACTGTCATTGATTTTATATTTCAAAAGTATTATTTACTCACTATTTATGAATAAATAGTAATATATAAAGAACACACAATTCTTAGAAATTATGTTAGTTTTAAAAAGTTTTTCTTGTCTAAAAGTTTGATTTGTTCTAAAAGCTCTAAACAGCAAGCATTGGTATCATAATAATATATGTTTGTTTCATAAGAAAGTCATTATGACTCATCGTCAATCTTTCAGATTTCACACTCGATATGCTACACTTGATAGAAGGCAATCAGTACTTTGTATCTGTTACGGCATGTAATGCTGCTAAACTTTGTTCAACTTCAAGTTCTGATGGAGTTATAGTAGATACAAGTCCACCAACGATAGGGCGAGTGATAGATGGTATCCTGGGTCATGATATACAATATCAAACTTCAAAGTAAGCAACATATCACACAGCTACATATGAGAGTGGGTGATGAAATTTCAAAATGCAATATTTCTTCACTTGTTCATGAAACCCTATGCTGTTGGTACTTATTATAATCGTCTTATCGAAGCATAGGGTTTGGATTTGAAATAGCAAATTTGGAATGCTTCGCCCCATCTTTTCTCTTGCTCTTTTTTTATGCATTTTCCATTTCTAACCCAATAGATCTGAATGTCCCATCACATGAAGAATTCTCTGACATCATTGATCTCTTCATGGGTTTGATATTTCGTTCCATGAATGCAAGAAGGTGCTAAGTGTATATATAATATATATGCACTTAGCACCTTCTTGCATTCAGGGGACAATTTGCTTTTTTTTTATTTTTAGCTCACCTGAGCACGAAGTGCTCAAGGTGAGCTATTGTGATCGCTTTTTGTCCGTCGTCCGTCTGTCCGTCTGTATGTCCGTCCGTCCGTACGTCCGTCCGTCCGTCTGTCAACAATTTGGTGTTTACACTCTAGCATCTACAAATATAAGCTAATCTTAACCAAACTTGGTCAAAACATGTATAACTATGATTTCTCGGATGAGTTCGAATTTGGGTGAGATCGGACCAGAAAGTCAGGAGTTATCTGCCCTTGAATGTAAAAAATAGCTACTTTTGACATTGTTTACACTCTAGCATCTACAAATATTGACCAATCAATACAAAAGTTGGACACAATGTTGGTGACCATAAGATCTGGTATGAGTTTGATTTTTGGTTTGATTGGACCAGAAAGTCATGAGTTATCTGCCCTTGAATTGGACAAAATTGTCGTTTTTGACCGTTTTCATTTTTGTTTACACTATAGCATCTACAGTTATTGAGTCTGACCAATCAAGACAAAACTTTAACACAATATTAGTGACCATAAGATCTGGGATAAGTTCGATTTTGGGTCAGATCGGACCAGAAAGTCAGAAGTTATCTGCCCTTGAATGAAAAAAAGCTACTTTTGACATTGTTTACACTCTGGCATAGATCAACAAAATAAATATTGACCAATCTATACAAAAATTGGACAAAATGTTGGTGAACTTATATTAGATTTCGGATGAGGTTTTTTTTTTGGTTTGATCGGACCAGAATGTCCTGAGTTATCTGCCCTTGAATTTGACAAAATTGCTGTTTTCGCCTTTGTTTTTACTCTAACAACCACAAAATTAATGGTGATCAATCAAGACAAAACTTTGATATTGGATATAATGGTTAATCACCATAAGATCATGGATGAGTTTGAACTTCAGCACAATTAGACAAGCAGTTGCTGAGTTATCTGCCCTTGAAATGGACAAAATTCTCATTTGTGACTTTGTTTTCACTCTTTCCAACCAGATATATTAACCTATAAAGACGAAACAGGGACATAATGTTGATGATCATAAGTTTGTTTTCAGTCTTAAGGTAGAACCGGATACTTTTAAAACTTTAAGCTACGGTCATAAATTTGATATCTTTGGAAACTAGAAGCTATTTCTGGTTCAAATCCGATATTCATTTCCTCGTTCATGTCGTGACGACGTTACCACGACGACGTCAACATAGGTACCTCGCACGTTTTTTACGTCGAATTTCTATAGCCCGTAAATGCACAAAATGGCGTTTTGGTCGGGCAATTTCAACGTCACAACAATGAAAATTACATCGATGTAGAGATATTTTCAAACGTTATAAAATGATACAAGAATCAATTATTTCGGACTGACGACGCAGAAAAAAACGACGAACTTTCATCTTTTTTCCACGTCAGATTTCGTGGAAAAACTAACTTTAGAGCAGAATTTCGTAAAATTGGCCAGAACGATTTTTGCCATTTTTCATAATTATATTGCACGCTCATATTTTAAGCATTTGGCAAGAAATCAGAAAAATTCCCCGTACCGATTTGTAATAAAACATATTTAAATATTGTTGGTATGCGTCAAAGTTATGCAGTCGAGCGTCGGCAAATTTCGACTAAAAATCACTTTATGAAGGAATTTTGTGAAATTTGCCACCGTGATTTTATGTTATTTCATTTTTCATCCATATTGCAGGTGAAATGCAAAAACTCAGAAAAGTTTATTGTATAGTTTTTAATACAACGTGTTTGAATGTGTTAGGTATAAATCAAAATTTACACAGTCGGGCGTCGACGTCAAAACTACGTACGTTGATGAGCAACAAGGATGAGGGATGAACACACGCCGGGTTAAAACTGCTCCACAAGAAAAAAAAACTTATGCAAATGTATTTACTTGGAATTCGTGTATTTTATTAGAAATATTGAAATAAAAAGAGAAATTGTGACTGTCGCTATTTTCTTCTTTTCTCTAAACATTTTCCCAATCAATTTTGGTCGGAACGTCAAAATCACATCGTAATTAGATAATGGTCAATTGTAACATATGGGTTGAAGTAAAAACATTTATAAATTCTGACTGTGCATATATGATAGAGTCTTTGTTTATTTTTCATATATGACAACAGTTTAACGAGATATTAAATAAGCTGCATTTACTACTGCGGTTTTGATATTAGAAATGAAACAAAACGTATCCTATAGAAATTGATGCAAGACGAAAGACATTAATTTTTGATATTGCGATGTTATATATATTCGCATTAATTTTTATTCATTTTATTCATTTTATTATTTTTACATTTTCTATTTTGCCACATCATGCGAACAGAAGCGGTTTATTTATTCTATGACATTTTTTACTGTTGGTTACCAATATTTTCCGCATATTCTTTTTCGAAAGAATCATTTCAATCCCGTTTTCGTTGTCCCCTCGAATAGGCTTTCGTGCACGTGTCGACTGTTATCCCGATTCTGTACTTCTTGCTAGGTATTTATTTATACAATAGAGATTTACTTTCGCTGTCCGACTAATTGAGTACACAAATGTGGTCTCCTTGAGCAGTTTGAAAACCCCGGCGCGTCTACATCCTTGTTGCTCGTCAACGTACGTAGTTTCAAAATCGACGTCGACGTCCGACTGTGCAAATTTTGATTGATACCTAATATATTCAAACACGTTTTATTGAAAAACGATACAGTGAACTTTACTGATTTTTAGCATAACACCTACAATATGGATGTAAAATGAAATAATGTAAAGTCCTTCTGGTCAATTTTACGAAAATCCGTCGTAAAGTGATTTTAGTCGAAATTTGCCGACGCCCGACTGAATAACTTTGACGCATACCAACAATATTTGAATATGTTTTATTAAAAATCGGTACGGGGAATTTTTCTGATTTCTTGCCAAATGCTTAAAATATGAGCGTGCAATATAATAATGAAAAATGGCAGAAATCGTTCTGGCCAATTTTACGAAATTCTGCTCTAAAGTTAGTTTTTCCTCGAAATCTGACGTGGAAAAAAGATGAAAGTTCGTCGTTTTTTTCTGCGTCGTCAGTCCGAAATAATTGATTTTCGTATCATCTTATAACGTTTGTAAAGATCTTTCCATCGATGTAATTTTAATTATCGTGACGTTGAAATTGCCCGACCAAAACGCCATTTTGTGCATTTACGGGCTATAGAAATTCGACGTAAAAAACGTGCGAGGTGCCTATGTTGACGTCGTCGTGGTAACGTCGTCACGACATGAACGAGGAAATGAATTTCGAATTTGGACTAGAAATAGCTTCTAGTTTCCAAAAATATCAAATTTATAACCGTAGCTTACAGTTTTAAAAGTATCCGGTTCTACCTTAACCCTCTCCCAAACGACAAAAAATTAGGGTGGTCCAATTTGAAAGCTGCTTCAGACTACAAAATGGATGTTATTTAAGACATGAATTGTGTATGATATGACACAGAAAATATTGAGACAAAAGGAGAAACTGCTGTTTATCAGCAGTTTCTTCTTTTGCTTCAATGTTTTCCCAAGCCTATTCAATTAAGGACGTCAAAACCAGGTCTTGTTTGGGAAAGGGTTAATGTCACAAATATTAATTGATTCAAACATAACTGTGGATCATATCATCTTGCTTCAGGTGAGCGATATAGGACCATCATGGTCCTCTTGTTTTTTTCAATTGTTTGGATAAAAACAAGTAGCAAAAGATTGAAACATACCAGCCATTATAGCAGATATCCATGTTTACTTCAAAGCACCAAACTTTACTGTGCATAAATGTATTCTCTCTCTATATATATATATAGTTCAGTCATTTCGTATTAAGAGTTCGAAACAATACCCATATACAAATGAGCCAGGATCTGGAAAGAATGTCATTTAAGGCTTTTGAGCCCAACATGATTCAAGATCAGCCTGCGTATACACGCAGTCTGATCAAGAACCATGTTGGTCTCCAATAGCTTATTTGTGTCCTGTAGCAACTAAGAGACAGCAGCATGAATCCCTGTTAGACTACCTTTAGGCACAGGCTGATCGTGAAACATGGCTATTTCAAATGCTATAAGGAACGTTTTTCCAGATCCTGGTTCAAATATTGTTCACCCTTTTCAGAGTTCATCTTGGTGCGGAGTGGTATGGTTTTGTGGATCCTCAGTCCAAAATTTCTCATTATGTGTGGCGAGTTGGTAATCGGCCCTTCGAAGATAATATCGTGCCAGCCACTAATGTACATTTGAACCAAGAGTCTGTTATCATAGATACCTCACAAACAATAGGGTTTGCATTACCTGTGGCAACAACACTGTATTCAACTATAAGGGCTTACAACTATGCAGGTATTAAAAAGAAATTGTAAAAGTTTTAGCTCACCTGCGGGAAAAGTGTTCAATATGACTTTTTGAGCTCACTTTTTGTCTGCGACACGTCCAACTGTATGTCTGTCCGTCTTTTTATAATTCGATGTAAAAAACACTCTAGCATCCAAATATGTAAGCCAATCTTTTGAATGTACCATGAAGAATGTTCTAATTAATTTATAATTGATATTCAGTTCAAATGCGCTTTAGTGTTAAAATAAAATATGTGGCTACATTGCGGATGCAAACATAGAGGGCTCTGCCCTGGGTTTCTTTCCTTGAGCCCATTCCTATAAACTTAATAGTTATTTCACACACAATCATTTATCTAACTGTTTGACTATTTTAACAAAAAATAAGTATGCTGGTGAAACTGTCAAATTATCACATTTTTGCATGGTACGTTATGAATATTGTAGAATTATTTCAAAAGATACTGCATATTAATGAGCTTAACCATGACACGAAATTACGTAAACAGTTTTAGGTGCATATTCTCAGTGTTTACATGCTGTTTAATGGTGTTTATCTCACAATAAATGACATTTATCGTATAACACCTCATACCATATTATCTTACATCATTTTAAGGGATGTACAGTGAAGCTTGTTCTAATGGATTTATAATAGACGATACAGCTCCTATTTTCAAAACTCATATTACACAATCTACAATTGGCACCACGGCTTTAGGAACTTCTGTGCTACCATCTGTACTTAAAGTTCACTGGAATGTGGAAGATAAAGAATCGTATATAGAGGAACAATACTTGTCTATTTCATCTTATATTGGCGGTGACTTCAACTTGTCTGCTATAAAGGTTAGTATGTGTATCAATTTTAAAAGCTTCTTGCTTAATAACGACATCATAGCTTGTTGGTAAAAAGAAAAATACCTTCGAATTTTCTTGGTAAAATGACAAGACACAACACAGTAAAAATAAAGAAAAATATCATATTCCAATCTTATATAAGATGTTATATCAGATACGACATGTAGTTTTAATGACCACATGGTAGCTTATTCCATGGCACATTGGCGAAGGGATACAACTGGTATTTCCTGCATGTGGTTGTCTAGAAAACAAAGGGTGTGAATTTCGGGAGATCTTGGTTTGGGAACTAAACATTATTTTTGTTGGTAAATCTATTAGTCTATTTGGCAACAGAATCGTGTATAATGTTATAAAACATGCAAAGCCGTAAAACGTTTCTCCACTGTACCAGAGAACTCCAACCAAATGGCCTGATTATCATGATCCTCTCTCACATCAGACCTTTTAGAGTGTTATTTCTGTTACCTACCTTTCAGGTAGAAGGAATTGTAAGAGACTACACATTTACTGGACTACATCTTCATGACGGTAGTTACTATGACGTTCATCTAACAGCATGTAATGGGGCCAAAAATTGTACAGAGTCTTTGGTTAAAGATATTCTTGTAGATAGTTCGCCACCAACATCAGGTATTTACAAGATTTTATATTGATTTTTTTTAAAAAAAATTGATGACTCTTTAGCGATTCGGGACTTTATGTAAGGGGAGGTATTGTCGTAGCCCGAGTGTCAACATGGGTTGCATAGACAAAACCTTTAACTTGAAGTATCCTATGCACTGTTGGAGATTTGGCAGCCTGTATATTGCTTACATGGATACCTGCCGACATGAACTTTTATTTGGGACCATAACTGTATACCTTGTGACCTAGACCTTGGAGTCTGACGTGTATGTACTATCAGAAATTTTACACATCGATGTCTCTTACCAAGACCTTTCATTTGGAACTTTGACATTGACGCTCGGATTTGATCTGCAAAATCTTAACATGAACTATGTCATATGCGAATCATTAGAGCTAGAGCTTCGTAATAATATACATGGAGATGCCAAACCCTTTCTTTTCTGAATATGACTTTGTTGCCTTGGTCTTTGAGTTTGACCTTTTTTTGTAACACGCTGTTCTCTAGGTGAGCTTTTCTGGACAACTCTTTTTAAAGAGATCGTGCAGTTAAAATCGGCAATATCTTGGAAATGACCATGTAACAGTTATCGTTTGTAAAATGTGTGGTGTGCATGTAGCATTACAAATGAATTTGTACCAAAAAGCCAATATGGGATAGCTTTTTTGGTCATGTCGGAAACGTTTAGATATATACTACGTAAAAAAGGTTAAGCACACTCGGCAAATGTTTTTCCTAGTCAAAAACTATTCTAAAATCCTTAAAAAGAAAACACTAATGTGTTTGAAAATTCAATTTTCTTGCGCTTCCCGAAACTTTTGTTTCAAAATTCTTAAGCGTTAATTAGGTATCTTACGTTTAAGTAAACATGGGTCAGATATCGAAAGTCAAGCAAATTTCAATGACGCGAATGTCCAGCATAAGCAGCTAGGACCGCCATTCAATGTCTTTCCATGTTGCAGACAAGCTTCCTGGCCACACAGAAAGGAATTTTTCCCATTCATACTGCAGATGACGCTCAATGCCACTGACGTTACAGACGTCATTACTTTCTCTAGCTTAGAGTAAGTGGGCGGTGATTTCTTTTTGAAATATCACAACGTTGTGTTGTTATAAGACGGTCCAGTGACAGGTTGGATAATTTTATTGCAGTACCCTTGCACCGTTTGGTTGCCATTAACTCAAATGAGGTCTGTTTAACTGTTTTCATCTATTCCTGCCAAAAATGACGCTGCACTCGACGTAACAGTCTCAATGATGACGTTATTGGTATCAAGCCTTACGCATCCTCTCCAACTACAAATCCTGCCGTCAGTTAATGACACGTAAAATGAGATTCGTCCGAACATCAGTCCAATGTCTCCTGAATCAATATCGATGTGTCCATACCCACTGACGATGTCGATGCTTAACGTCATTGGCGTAAGATCGAAGGACCCTGATGCAAGTTGTGCGGAGCCTATTCCGGACAGACTGGTCACTAACGGTATACCCTGTGACGTCCTGGAGGAGTAGCACTAAATTCTTACTAGACAGGAATTTGAAACGTCGGAAGGACGTAGCTGTGAAACGATCCTCCCTGAACGTCGTTTTACACGGTCTGCAAGATTTAGGTCGGTCGTTGGTGGCTAAAGTTGCATAAACCAAGTGCCGTAGGCGCGTAATTGTCAATTCGGGCCAATTGAAATGCAAAGCGACATCTCTAACAGACATACCTGCTTGAAGCATGCAAAGAGCTCTCTGACGTCGAACTTACGTCATTATTTCTCGCCTTCCCATAATCAATTTCAAAGAACTTGTCACAGTTAAATTGATTCTGTTAACAGATCTGTGCAATCGTGTGTTTTTGGACAAGCTAGACATTATCGATGTCACTGCACACGTGCCGCACTTAACTTTTGCTAATCTGGACTTTGTCCAACATACTGAATGTTCACGTCTACACATTTACTGTATGCGTAGTGGTTGTCGATCGCGACAACTGAACAACACAAAGCAATGTTCATTTAATAATCATAAACTGAAAAATAATGTGTTAAAAAACGTGTTAAACTTTTTTTGCTCAGTATATATTTATATAAAAAACGAAGGGGTGATGTGATTGCTATGAACACTTTTTCTCATTTCCCAGGCATGTTTGCAATAGACACAGATCATGCTGCTAATCTAAAGCGCCAGCCCGATACATGGATGTCTTGGAATGTGATAGGGTTACGCCTGGCTTGGATAGGGTTTGAAGATCAACATTCTGGTATTGATAAATACCTCATTAACGTTGGCAAGGAATTTTTTGGTGATGACCTGAATAAGGTAAGTTTAAAATGATACAAAGGAGATATAAAAGGTAGAAAACCTTGTAATGCTAGTTTAAAAGTTGAGTTCTTTTTCCTTACTAGTGTTAGGTTTGTTTAAATCGAAAGATAATGCAGGCGATAGTAACGATAATTCAAAGAGTCAGACAATTGGAACCGGTATGTCATAGATGAGAGAACATCGATGAAACTTATGAAATCCGCCGTAAGATTTGAAGAAGAAGAGATATAGATTTTGAATTTGAAATAGTCCGGTACTACTTGAGCAATTGAGGACAATTATAACTGCGAAACCGCCAACGCTGTGTACCTTCTATGTTCTATCTGTCGAAAGCAGTGTGTTGGTGAGACAAAAATGCCAATCAGTAAACACATGAACGGATTGGAAAACACAGAATTTCAATAGGTCTCCCGTTGCTCAACACTTCAGTGGCACTGGCCACATGTTTCAACACGTTGAATTATGCTGCAACGAGTCAAATGCTATCTGGTGAGTAAAGCAAGGCAAAGCACGAGATACCTATTGGATCATACGTCTTTACAGAGTGATTTGGAATAAAGAAATGACATTAAGTCAGTTTTAACACAACAGTAAATCACGACCTTAATGCTTATAATAATGTCTTTATTTTCATTGTCTAATAACTAAGGTCTATCGATTTAGGTAAGTCAACTTGACATTGACAGTTACAGTACCGTACATTTACATTTGCATTTTTTCCGTTTTCTGAATACAGACTTCGTGCGATACCAATAATAAGATCATATTATACATTTACCCTTCAGTAATAGATAATTATGCTCAATAAAGACTTTTCATTCTTTATATCAAATTATATGTACCGACAGAAATAACACACTAAAATGCCACATGTTTTACAGAACCCCGGTATCCCTATATCAAGACATCATGTATTTGGTGGTCAAATGTTTGATGAGGGAATGGTACAAACTTTAGATGTACAGACAGGTAGTCTGACGAACAATATGCATATATTTATTTCCATGTGGGCTATAAATAAGGTAACACTTTTTTTTGCTATATTGCATCAGTTCTTGAATATTTGCGTCAATGATTCGTGTAAAGAGGGCTTCCAATTTGCAAGAAGAATTTTATTTGGTCAAAAATCGGCACAAAAATGGGAATAATTTGTAAGGTCTTGAAAAAATAGTTGGGCAATGGAATGGAACCTTGCAAAGCGGATTCTTAGATAGGGTTGTTGAAATCCGGGGCAGAGATGTATGGTCATCGTGGGCACTTTAATCATGCTTTGTGTCATATCTTTCAGGTCGGACTACCTAGTGCTATGCTCCACGGAGAGTTTGAGCTAATATTTGGAGGAGTGATGTCTTTAGTTAGACGCTGTGATGCACATACATGTTATGGACATTGTGTATGTGCCCCACATGGACTTACATGTGAAAGTGACACTTTATGTACAGACGTCACTTCAGGTTAGTATTTAATACATGTAGAGTTATACACATTCATCTAGTATTATACACATACACCTAGTATTATACACATTCATTAAGTATTATAAGTAAACATATTGTGTTATACATGCACATATAGTATACAAAAGCATAATATGATATAATACACATGCGCTGCATTATACGCTCATCTTGTATTATGCACACACATCTACGTCGTAGTACCATACAAACATTAGTATTATATACCCATCTAGTATTTTACAAACATCTCAAAGTATTAGCACACATCTAGTATACCACACACATCTAGTGATATACATACACAACTAGTAGCATATACATGTATGTAGTATTAAATATACATCAAATATGCACACATCTAGTATCATACACATAACTAGTATTATACATATATATCTAGTATTATACACACATCTAGAATTATACATAAACATATTGTATACATACACATCTATCATTATACACACATCTAGCATTATACATAATTATCTAGTATACATACATATCTATTATTATACACACATCTAGTATAATATACAAAGATCTAGTGTTATACATACATTTAGTATTATTCATACATCTAGTATTATACAGATACAATTAATATCACACATCTACTACCATACATAAATCTAGTATTATACAAACATCTAGTAGTATACATACATATATAGTATAATATAGCGGGCGAGAATCGACCTGGCAGAGCAACCCATGTTAATCGAATGGAATGCTCTGCCAGGTGAATTATCGTCCGCTATACAAACATTTAGTATTATAGATATTCATACATTTACTATTAAACGTACACGTATATGTGTACATCAAGAATTAAACCCATACTTTATTGATTCTATTCATACATTCAGTATTAAAATAGAGATAAATGTTATTAATATTGTGTGTTTTATATCGTCAATATCGTCAAAGTAACACCCAACGTACTAATTGTACTTGTGGTGCTCAAAACTGAGAATTATCTAAAATTGTCTATTTTTCAGATAACAGCAATACATTGCTTGAAGTGGAGTTCCTACAGGATATAACTTTTCCCACAACGCCCCCTGAAGTACATCATTCTGCTATAGACTCCATGATGGCTGCTAGATGGTCAATTTATAAAGAACAAGGAAAACCTCCTCTATGGTATGAACATGTGCTCGAATCTGAAAAAGGTCCATACGTGACACTTGAGATGACTATGTTTCCAGATCAACTTGCGCCTATTTCGTATTTTATGCCTGTATCGAAAGATCCTAGTATAATTGTTGTAACTTTGTCTGTATTTCGGCTCTCTAAAAAAGTATCAAATGCAGATCACTAGATATTGCCTAAACTAACTACTCATCCTACTCAGTCATGAGGCATATTTCGTTTAGTTAATTTAATTCTTATGATTGCTCATCTTTTGGAAACAAGTCCAAAGCTATTTCTGTAAGTCAAATGGTTTGCACAGAAAATAGCTGTTTCTATGACATTTCTTTCACAAACACATTTTGTTTACACAATGACAAAATTATTTACTACCTCAGTTGCCCATATTATTGTCTGTCTGTCCAACAGGTTGGCGATACTCTCTCGACCATGGATACCATAATTTGATTTTTTTTGTTAATTGTTAATTTTATTTGTATTATTTGAGGATTTTTTTTATCCGTGGTCACATTTTAGGTATGAATGGAGTGTCGGCGAGTCAACTTACTCTGAACCTAAAGGTATTTATAACGAGGTCAGTGAGAGAGTGTGGCATGATGCAGGAAGGAATACTTCATGGATTGTTGCACTTAATCAAGGTCAGTGTACATTAATAAAAGATAACTGCAATGTTATTATGGTTGTCAAAGTTGGTGCATGAAACAAATATTGGATGGTGATAAACTTTTTACGTGATTACTCAAAAACAATTGATGCTATTTTCTCATTTCGCCTGATTAGTTCGTCACACTTGTTTTCAATATGCCTATTTGCTTTAAGCCTTTCCCAAATAATACATGGTGTTGATGTGTATGAAAGACAATACTTTGGAAAACAGTGATAATGATAACAAGATTGTTTATCTTTTCTGAAATTGTTTTTACTAATTTGTCACAAGTTTGATTTCTTCACGCCTTTTATGGTGTTTGCAATATCTTTGTAATCGGAACAGTCCAAAATTTTGAAAGTGGTAAAAAAAATTTCTATGACTAAGTAATTCATTTTCACGTCCTTCAAAGCACCTAAATAAATACCAATGTGTTTTGCAGATCATCTATTGAAAGAGTTTCTCAGTTATTGCTTCTTTGTGCGAGTTTGGTATGATGTCAATACCTACGCCATATTTAAAAGTAAAAGCTTCATGATATATACTAGACCACCACTAACAATAACCATACTGGGGAAAAGTGTAAGTTACTCCTGATATTCTTTTATACCAAGGCATCTATGCACTCAGGAAATATTATTCCCTTGTTGTTTGTCCGTCTGCCTGTACCTCAAAAGTTTTCATCAACACCCCCTCGTCCAGAAACTTGGTCTTGATCATTGTGGTTAGGGCAATTCCGAATTGGCAGTTGTCATTATCCCACCGCTGCCACCAAATGTAACATGCAAATACTCAAGGCAGAAACGAACCCCGTCGACGCAAAAGTTTTAGAGCTTATACCTATAAAGGTTTATTTCCTCTTATGTTTAACAAATAAAATTCTTCAACAATCTAATGGTAAAGTTCTCTTGTATATAATGTGATCACAGCGATCCACTAACGTTACATAATCAAGGTCAAACTATGGCAAAATGCGGGAGGTTGGAAGGAACGTTTGTGTTTCACGAATACGCACATGTGCAATTTTGCCTCTAAAATAAACAAAAATTGTACGCTTGATGTTCCAAAGTTAATTTTTCGCAGGTCAAAGAGATTGTTTATGGAACAAGCCTAGATGTTGACTACTTTGACTCAAGTGCACATGTTTTTGTTGACTGGGCTGGAAAGTTTAATAACAACAAAGATAGCTTGTATAAATACCATGTGTATATCAGCACTTCTCCGGGAGGTGAGTCATTTTGTTTGGACGCTTATTTCAAAGACGGAATCACTTAGGTCTTTGTTATATTACGTGGACATATTTCATACAAAACCTGAGCAAAGTAGTGAAAAGTCAGAGATGATAATTGACTTTACTAGTTCTCAGTAGTTTTCTCTCCATGATCATTTATCTCGTACTTATTAAATAATTTCATTCTTTTCTTAAAGACATTAAGGGGTCATGGAACTTGTGAAGGTATCATATGGATTTACTTAGAGGCGTGCGTCTGTAGGGGAAGGTTTAACGCTTATTGAGCTGGGTATAACTTTAATAAACTCACTTACTTCCAGGACATGATGCTCACATACTAGGCCAGGATTTACCTATATCTACCACACACATCAACATAACAGGGCTGTCATTCCTGAATAGTACCCGGTATTACACAGTGGTACAGGCATACAACAAAGCCGGTCTTCACACTACAGATTGGTCTGATGGGTTTGTTATTGACCCTTCACCACCAAATATAGGGGTGGTGCATGATGGCAATGGTAGGTCCATGTATACATGTATACCTACCTGGTTTAAGAAATGCTCTACCACGATTCTAAGATATGATAATACACTTGTGTGATATCTAGAGTTGACTATTCATTGGAAAGCTCAACTCAGAGACACGGTTAACTGCACAAGTATTCTGAAGTATTGCGTAACAATACCGTCTACTCTATGGGTTGTCAAAAATCAACACAATACGGATACCTTAACTTTACTTCCTCTATTATAATAATTTCAAAATAAACTAGGTGTGAACGCAGATTGGAATGCACAAAAGTGCAGTCCTATTCACATCCTCAAATCTTATTCGTCAAAACTAAAACAACGTCAATATTAAACACTTCTTTATTCATATCATTTATCAGACAAATAATTTAATGAATCACGTGACATTTACATGGCTGGATAATGCATTAATTACTTTAAAATGTTATGTAAATGATAATGTTACTTTGTACATCCATATGCTTCACTTTAATAAAATATACTACTACCACTACTACTACCAAAGATCAGCTCATTACCTGCCGGCATTTAGATCTTGTAAAAAGTTAGCAAAACTGTAATTTCATGTAACATGTAAAAACTCAAATAAGTAAATAAGCCCCCGTCGATGCTAAGCTTAAAGCTTACACTTAGAGATATTTATTTCCCATTATACATTTAATGATAACAACAACCATTCTTCAGCATCCACCAACCCTTGTTAATTTCATTTGCTTATTTAACAATAATATTTAACTAGTTATATTTCCCCCTCCGAGAAGTTTCCAACCGAAACATGGCCTTTGAAATCTTGGGTGATTAAGACAACTCCTGTCTGACCATTGTCATTATCCCACCGCTGCCCCTAAAAGTAACAGGCAAACGCCCAAGAAAAAATTAAATCCCCTCCGATGCCATGTTTTTTAATTACATCGAGAGGTGATTAGTGTCTCGTATATACTACTTCAACAACCCGGTTGTATACATAATTTGCATATCTATCTGTAACGTTACACAAGAGTTACATTCCTAGATCTAGTAATTTTCTAAGTCAATCATCTGTTTCTATCTCAAAAAGCAATGAATCCGAACGAAACTAAACCTTGTTCGTTAACTAATAAATATGGGTTCACTTTTACAAAGAACAGCTCAACACCAGTCAGCATTTAGAAAATATCCGGAAAACTAAATTCCCGGTAATTGCTAAAGTCCAGCATCAGCAACCGGGACAAAACTCAGACCTGTTCTTTTACTTACAAATTGTTTAATGCGCATGCATATACCAAAAATAAGCTCCATAGAGTTCTGCCAACCTGTTCGTACAATCTGTTCAAGACCAATGTTGTTATTAAATATCTTTTAATTAAATGGTGCAACTGTAAGAGAGTCCCAATCAGCCTGCACATATGCACCAGTTGATCTGAAAACATGGTTATCTTAACAATTTTAATGGTCCTTTTTTTCCAGATCCTGGCTCAAATATTATTTGCCTTTTCAGGAATCTATGACATCCATGCCATAAACTCTTCGGAATTTTTGTCCTGGTTTTGGTTTGGTTTTTCTGACGTGGATTCAGGCATCAAGAATTATAATGCCTGTATATCTACACGTAGTAATGGTCGCTGTGATATTGTTCCATGGACGTCAGTAGGGGTAGCAACAAGAGCTGTGTATGACAACTCTAAATATATTGATGATGGTAAGGCATCCTTTGGTGTCTTGATATATTTGAAGGCAATCCCGTCGCTTTTAAAAAAAACCCTCCTAATTGCAGCTTAAAACATAAAAGAAGAAAAGCATAAGAACTATATCCTTTATCGCAGTTGTCATAGATACGAAAATGTGGCACTGACAAAGGTAAAAACAAAATTACAGAAATAGCAATCCTTAAAAAAGAAAGTGGACTTTATAAAGAGGTTAATTTTGAAGGGCTTATTAAAAGTTGATTGAAAGCAAAAATTGACTGAAAACAAGTTTGTTTGTGAAATTAAATGGTTTGACTCGATATACTGATCTAAGCTCACAGTTAACCCCCTTATTTTGTCACATTCGTTTTATATTGTAGGAATCAGAGTATACCACTATATTAGAGCAGTAGATGCGGCTGGTCATGTATCCAAGTCTGTGATATCATCTGGTGTAGTGATAGACAGAACACCGCCTATAAGGTCTTCAATACTTCACTACAATAACAATGTTATACAGAATCCTTCATTTGAGAATTATGTATCACCCACACCTCTGGATGAGTTTGAGTCCTTATCCACATGTGAAGATACACCACCTGAGTTTTGGATAGCCGATGTTACATGTCTGGTACATGTAGCAAGTTTTTCAGAGATTAATAAACCTCCAGATGGGTCCCAGTTTATAGTGATAAGTGGTTCTATAAGTCAAAATGTTGGGAAATTAGCTCCTGGTAAATATAAACTATCCTTTTATACATCCCATGTTCTGAACAGTAAAAATTCTGAGCTTTCCTCTGCTGAAGGTTATATTGAATATCTAGAACAGAAACATGTATTCTTGATTCATAGTAAACCCAGGGTTTTAATGGGAACAGACAGTGATAGTCAACTGATTACATGGCAGTATCATGAATACTACGTAAGTCATAATAAAGAAGAAGATATAACTATAACTATTGGTACAGTGAAAACCACAGCTCATTTTGGTGTGGACAAAATACAGCTTGAAGCAAGAGTAGAAAACAAGACAGATGAGACAGTTGGTGACAGTGGTCATGTGGAAGCAAAACCTGTATTTACAAATGATTGGTCATCTATACACGCGGAGTGGAATTTTGTTGATGACGAAACTACAATTATTGAATACATGTGGGCAATAGGTGAGTTGTAGTAACATTTTACATATTCGTTGTATCTGATTCTTAAATGACATGCAAATGATTGACAGATTAATTGCATTGTGTTATATGTAGATACAAAGATTACAATTCGAACACATGAGTAAGTTCCATTCTATTAGCAAAAATCCCCGAGTTATCAATACAACGCCTTGTATTTCTGTTTGTAGGTACGGTAGAAGGAGGTACACAGCTACAAGATTTCAAGACTGTCGGTAGACAAACATTTGCCTATGCCTATGATCTACATCTCGTACATAATTCTGTAGTCTATGTAACTGTTGTGGCTGTAAACAGAGCTGGCCTCAGAACAGTCAGTTATTCCAGTCCTATAGTTATTGACAAAACTCCACCAGTATTTTCTCATGTCTATGATGGAAATAATCCAGGTAAGCCTTGATGTGGTTGTTTAACACCAAATGATATTTTCCTAACTATTTAAAGGTCCCAGCTAAATGAACTCGCAGAGCATATCTTGCTAATGGCTAGAGATATATTTCGAGACATACACAAGCTGTTTAAAAACACTCAAAGGTGCAATTACTTTGACAAAGGTTATATTCGGAAACGAATATTGTCAATAACTTTATCAAAAGAGCAAGAAACTTGTTGTCGATATTAGATCAGGAGAAGTACGGGTAACATGTTCCTTTTTTGTTCCTTTGGAACACAATTTAGATCTAGATCTTTATTTTTTTATTATTTATGTAATTTTTAATATATTTCTGAACAGAGAAGTTTGTAAGACTGAAGATATAAAAAAACATCTAAAGGTTATCTCTTTTCTTGTGCAAACCTATTCCTTGCCACTCCGTGTTCGTATACGTAGACAGGTGAACAGTGTACGCAAGGAACTGTTTTGATTTTTGTCTCGTACTGCAGCATGAAATGTTGGTCAACTAAGTCCTATCGTACTAGCAGTCGGCTTGTACAATGTAGATTTACGTCGAGAGCTGGTTTTTGAATTGCTGCATAAGAAATGTTCATAAACACCTTCCATGAAATGTCAACTAGATCTAGTAATACTTTCCAACTAATTCATGTCAATCTTGTAATGATAAGGTCAAGGACGGTGTTAAATTGATTAAAAATATTGATTTAATTAAAATTACATCTAAATGGTGGAAGAAAAACAAAGTGTCATGAATTGATACCTGTATTAATGGTGCATTGTATTCACAGATGTGGATGCTGATGGTCAGAGGGAGAACGAGATATCGGCAACATGGGGTGTAGAAGATCCCGAATCTGGAATACAGGCCTGTGAATGGGCAATAGGTAAACACCAACCACCATAACCATTTCAATACAAGCCCTAGAGTGATATTAACCCTTTTCCAAACAAGACCTGGTTTGACGTCCCAGTTAGAATTGGCTTGAAAAAACATTGAGACAAAAGGAAAGACTGCTGATAACCAGCAGTTTCTCCGTTTGTCTCAATATTTTCCTTGCCACGTTACACACAAGTTTGTTTTTCTTCCTAAGCATCTGTTTTGTTGTCTGCAGCAGCTTTCAAGTTGGATTACCTTAAAATTATGTCATTTGGGAAAGGGTTAACAAACAATTCTATCAAACTATGCCACCACGGTATGATTGTGGAAGTAAATTTATATTACTCTTACAGACAAATGTCTCGTTCATTTAGATGAAATGTATTGTAATTCAGATTTAGATGATCGATTTGGAACTGTTGGTGAATACAGTCACAGGTTTTGTCGTCCCTTATATCAACGACTTTGAAAAACGTAGAAAGAAAAAAATGTTGATAATCATCATTTTTCCTTTGTCTAGATATTGTCTGTGATATATTGTACACAAATCCTTCACGTGTCGATATCCACTGTTGTCTGCAACACCTTTTAAATTAAACCGCCCGAAGATTTTTGTGTCTGAGAAATAGTTAATGGTACACAATGTACACAATAAATTTGATATCCATCAACATATTCAGTCTTCCGCAAACATTTACATTTACTTAAAATCAACAAGTTTGCAATTTGGACATACTCGTACCTAGACATTGTTCTCTATTAAAAAGTAAAATGTTCAGAAAAAATATCCAGAATATGAAATAAATACATTAATAATATTTTCAACAGCAATGCTTCGCAGAACATCTTTCAAGAACAGTTTGATTTGAGGCATTTTTTAATTGATACATTACTGAAAGGTGACAAACAGTTGTATCATTTTCACAGTTTGTCGGTATGTCCACATTTTGTTGACGCTACTCTTTCTACATCTATTGATGGCTTTAGGAGGTTTGCCATGTTATGTTGCCAAACAGAAAAAGGGTACCTTATGTAAAACGCTCTTTATGTATAAAGTGGAATTATGAAGAAAATGAGGTGAATGTATAACAAGGTACCTCAATTGTCTCGTGTTGTCAGAATTGTTCTTTTTTTACTGGGGCAAACTTGTACGCTGTTTTTTTTTTTTTTTTTTTTTTTTTTTTTTTTTTTTTTTTGTTTTGTTTTTAGCTCTCCTGAGCACGTAGTGCTCAAGGTGAGCTATTGTGGTCGCTTTTTGTCCGTCGGCGTCCGTCTCACCGTCTGTCTGTCCGTCTGTTCATATTTTGGTGTTACCACTCTAGCACCCACAAATATTGACCAATCATAACCAAACTTGGTCAAAACATGTATGACAATAAGATCTCAGATGAGTTTGATTTTGAGTCAGATCGGAAAAGGAAGTCCGGAGTTATCTGCCCTTGAATGTCAAAAATGGCTAGATTTAACTTTGTTACCACTCTAGCATCTACAAATATTGACCAATCTTAACTAAACTTGGTCAAAATATGTATGTCTATAAGTTCTCGAATGATTTTGATTTTGAGTCAGATCAGACCAGGAGGTCTGGAGTTATGTGCCCTTGAACATCAAAAATGGCTAGTTTTGACTTTGTTACCACTCTAGCATCTACAAATATTGACCGATCAAAACAAAACTTTGCAACAATGTTGGTAACTATAAGTTCTCACATGAGTTTGATTTTGAGTCAGATCGGACGAGGAAGTCTGGAGTTATGCGCGCTTGGACGTCAAAAATGGCTAGTTTTGACTTTGTTACCACTCTAGCATCTACAAATATTGACCGATCATGACAAAACATTGCCACAATGTTGGTAACTACAAGTTCTCACATGAGTTCGATTTTTTGTCAGATCGGACATGGAAGTCTGGAGTTATGTGCCCTTGAATTTGACAAAATTGCTGTTTTCGGCTTTGTTTACATTGTAGCATCTACATTTATTGACTAATCAAGACAAAACTTGGCCACAATGTTGGTGGCCATAAGATCCTGGATGAATGAAACTTTCAGCTTGATTTGTTTAGAAAACCCAGAGTTATTGGACCTTGAATTTCACAAAATCACAGTTTCGACTTTATTTTCACTCTAACAATATATTGACCAATCAAAAAAAATGGATATAATGTTGATGAGAATACTTTTATCAGAACAGAGTTATGTGCCCTTGACTGTGACAAAATTGTTGTTTTCTTCCACTTTGTTTTTACTGTAACAGCCACAAATATTGATCATTCAAGATTATGAAAGCAGTTTTCAGCTGGATCATAATCTCACATCTTAAATTATGTGTTCTTGAACTTTACAACATTGTGACTTTCTTTCTATCTAGGTTCATGTGAGCGATTAAGGACCATCGTGGTCCTCTTGTTGTTGTTGTTGTTGTTGTTGTTGTTGTTTTGTTTGCTTTTCAACACAAACAAGCTGCAGTTACAATGTTTTTGTTGAAAGCCAAATTATGCTGACTATGTCTGTTTCCAGGAACGATGTCTGGTGATATGTCTATACAGAGTTTCACATCAGTTACTCCGGGATCATATTCAGCCTCCGCAACCCTCGACAGTGTTCCCACAGACCCTGTATATGTGACAGTAAAATGTACAAACCAAGCAGGGTTGAGTACAATAGCCCACACTGACGGTGTTTTGGTGAAGAAACAGGCACCGTCTATTGATTTTGTGTTTATAGAAGTACTGGGTGCCTCTCAAACACAATACCCTGTGATGGACGGATACCATTCTAATTCTACTTACATCAAGGTTAGATGGGCGGGATTTCGGGAAGATGACGGAATCGAGAGTTATTTGGTATGATATTTTTTATTGAATCTAAATACATCAATTTTCGAAGAACAGGATTTCAGACACATTTCGGAATCGAGAGTAATTTGGTATGATATTTTGTATTGAATTTATTTACACCAAGTTTAGGTGGGCCGGATTTCAGACAGATGACTGAAACGAGAGTTATTTCGTATGATATTTTGTATTGAATCTACTTACATCAAATTTAGATGAGAGGGTTTTCAGACAGATGACAGCATCGAGAGTTATTTGGTATGATGTTTTGTATTGAATCTACATACATCGACTTGAGATGGGTGGGATTTCAGACAGATGACGGAATCGAGAGTTATTAGACCCACCGGTTGGGGGACTATAGGTTTGCTCGATTCCGTCTGTCTGTCTGTCTGTCCGTCCGCCCGTCTGTCTGTCCGTCCGTCTGTCCGTCACACTTTTGTCCGAGCTATATCTTCTAAACCATATATGCTAGAAACTTCAAACTTGGTACACCTATAGATCTCATTGAGGAGAAGTGTCATGTTTAAGAACCGTTACTCTGCCTCGCCATTTTTTTTTTTTTTTTTTTGAGTTTTTGCCCTTTGTTGCTTTTAGCCTTACATTCTTGTCCGGATCATATCTCCTAAATATAAGTGCTAGCAACTTCAAACTTTGTAAACTTATAGATCTCATTAAGGACAAGTATCATGTCTAAGAACCATTACTCTGCCACGCCCACTTTTTGAGTTATTGTCCTTTGTTGTTTTCCTCTTTCATTTTTGTCCGGAACATATCTTCTAAACCATAAAAGCTAGCAACTTCAGACTTGGTACACTTATAGATCTCATTGAGGAGGACAAGTGTCATGTACAAGAACTGTTACTCTGCCATGTCCACTTATTGAGTTATTGCCCTTTGTTGTTTCTATCCTTACATTTTTGTCCGGAACTTATCTCCTAAACCATAAGCCCTAGCAACTTCAAACTTTGTACACTGGTAGATCTCATTAAGGAGAAGTGTAATGCACAAGAATTGTTACTCTGCCACATCCTCTTTAAGAGTTATTGTCCGTTGTTGTTTTTATCCTTACATTTTTGTCCGGACCATATCTCCTGACCACCAATGCTAGCAACTTCAAACTTGGTACACTTATAGATCTCATTGAGGACAAGTGTCATGTACAAGAATTGTTACTCTTCTCCGCCCATTTTTGGAGTTATCGCCCTTGGTTGTTTTTACCCTTATATTTTTGTTTTGGACATTTTGTCCAAAACCTAATGTGCTAGCAACTTCAAATTTTGTATATAGTTATAGATCTAGTAAGTAGGAGATATATTATAAGAAAGGATTTTTTGTTATCCAGTGGGGGACTCCTGTATTGCATCGCAATACGACATGCACTTATTTGGTATGATCTTTTGTATTGAAACTACTTACATCAAGTTTAGATGGGCGGAATTTCAGGAAAATTGCGGAATCGAGAGTTATTTGGTATGATATTTTGTATTGACACTACTTACATCAAGTTTAGATGGGCGGAATTTCAGGAAGATTGCGGAATCGAGAGTTATTTGGTATGGTATTTTGTATTGAATCTGCTTACATCAAGTTTAGGTGGGCGGGATGTCAGACAGGTGAGGGAATCGAGAGTTATTTGGTATGGTATTTTGTATTGAATCTGCTTACACCAAGTTTAGATTAGCGGGATTTCAGAAAGATGATGGCGTCGTGAGTTATTTGGTATGATACTTTTATTGAATCTACTTACATCAAGTTTAGATGGGCTGAATTTAAGACAGATGACGGAATCGACAGTTGTCTTGTATGATATATTTTATTGAATCTACCTACACCAAGGTTAGATGGGTGGGATTTCAGGTAGATGGCGGAATCTTCAATTATTTAGTGTGGCATTCTACTGTCTGTTTTCTATAGTCTTTCTCAAACAGCAACATTTTAGACGACTTTGATTTGAAAGCTTCTGCAATCGACAAAGTTAACATTGATGATGGTAGATTTATGTTTAATATGCAACACAGATAACATTGAAGCAAAAGGATAAATTGATGGTAGTATTTCATTTTGAATATTGACCCAGTTATGGTCCTTTGTTGAAAAATGATATTTTGCGGTATTGACCTGCTTTCTTTGCGACAATGTGATGACGGGATATGATCAAATTTAGTGATAAGTCTAGTATAATTCATTTTGTGGATATAGACTTTTAACCGAAAATTGAACTTTTGCAGGTGGGAATCGAGGGACCCGGGATTGAAAAGGAAGAGCTTGTCAAGAGTTCAACAACCAGCTTTTCTTATGCTTCCTTCATGAACTTGAATCTAGAAGATGGTGTGTATACAGCCTATGTTAAAGCCATCAACCAAGTCAGCATGTACAGTACGAAAGTCACGAAGGAACTTATTCTTTTAACGCTGTCACCCGCATTGACAGGTGGGTATATCTCACGATAAATGACCTGGCAGAGAATTTCTAGCTTACAGCTAGAAATATTCTTTATGTCATTTTTCGTGAGCTATAAATACATAGTCGATACTTATTTTTGTCGACATCCGATAACCTTAAGTAGTGCATGTACAAATAGAAATTCAAGTTGCATTGTTATTTAGTGATAAAATTGGTATTTAATAAAGTTTCAGCGTAAAAATAGATCTACCCATGAATGTCAATAATGGCTGGTTTTGACTTCGTTTACATCCTAGTAGCATCTACAGATATTGAGAAATCGAAATAAAACTTTAAACAATGTTTGTTTGTATTATATCTCGGATGAGTTTTATTTTCAGCATGACCTAAATTACATACCCAGAGTTATGTGCCCTTGATTTTAACGTATTGGAAAATCAAGGACAAACTTTGACAAATTGTTTGTTACTATTAGGCATTGTTCAAGTCATATTGTTTGCATGATTTGAATTGCACATCGCGAGTTAAATACCGTCGATATGTCGAAATTGGTTAATCTGCGTTTTAACTTCCTCAAATATTGACAAATCAAATTACAACTTAAAAAGAAAGAGTTTGCCTTTAAAAGCTTGAATGAGATCTATTTTCAGAGTAATCGTTTTACATACCATGGGTTAAGTACTCGTCAATTTCACAACATTGCATGGAGATAAAGACTTGGTTTAACTTTTTTCTTGATATTTCAGGATCTCTGCTGCAGACATCCTGGACTCTAGCCAGTAAAACCGTTAGTATTAAATGGCCTGACGTCTTCACTTCTCCTTATCCTATGTACTACGAAGTCACAGCTAATTTAGAAGGAGCTGAAGGAGATTTAATACAGTGGCAGGAGACTGTCAACACGGAGCTGGATTTTGTTCTTGATACAAGCAAGGCTGTCGGATCTGTAGGGGTGATACATGTGACAGTACGGGCTATATCTTATTGTGGAAAATTTGCTGAGGCTAAATCTAGAACCTCTATACACTTTACATAACTTGACATTTGTAACATGTATGTACGTTATGCGTCGTCTACGGATTCTTTCTTTGAATATCTTTTCCTAAACCATCGTGCCAATTTTGGGCCAAACTTTCAGGGATGTTTCTTTCAAAAGTGACCATTTTCAAAAGATGTTAATGAATTATTGATTTGCCAAAGTTTGTGGTGTGGCAGGGTGGAGCACGCCGGAATCAGAGTTAGAGAAATATTAAGATGATTATTTAAAAAAAAAATGTTCTCCTTTTTAACAATCAGACCAAAGTATGCCAAACTTGGCAGATATGATCCTTGGAAGGCCCGTTTTATGATTTTCTTGGTGAATGTTCTATTCGTCAAAAATAGGGATGAAATAGGGCAGAGCTTACCCGAAAAATCTGAGAAAACATGAGATCATGTTAAATTCTTCTTTACCTTCTTTTGCAGATAAACCTTGGCAGGATAATTTCTTAGGTGACCACTTGCAAAACTGATCACACTATAAAAATGTGTAATAATCTTTAAAAATCATATCCTTTACAACTGATTAAATTTCGACATCACTTGCGAGCAATGTTTCATGTGTGACCTTTTTTAAATTATGTCTGTGATTTTTTTGACAATACTGGCGTGTGGTAGGGCTGGGGATTATCAAACTTAGAGGAATCGTGAAAGGACTCTTAAACAAGCATTTTTTCTTAAAACACTGGACGTATGTTTAGCAAAACTTGATAGTAATGTTCCTTGGGTGACGCCTTTTAAAATTTCTTTCTGAATTTCCGATACACCAAACATTGTGGCGTAGCAGGTGGGGGTTTATCAGACTAAGAGAAATCATGAGATAATTCTCTAAAAATTATCCCCGCCTTAACAGCTGAACTAATTTTGTCCAAATTTTTGTGGAATGTCCTTTGGTGACGTGTCGGCAATGTTGTTCATGATTTTTATACGCCGCCGGTGGCGGTCGTATATTGGCATCATCTTCTCCGTCTGTCCGTCCATACGTCCGTCCGTCCACTGTTATCACCCCAACTGGTAGATGTGCAAGAAGGAAGGATTTTATGGTTATATTGGTTTTTGTCCGAGTTGTACCCCCTTTTAGTCTCTGGGAGGTGCGGCGTATAATGTGACCATGGCACTCTTGTTTTTTAAATCGCAAGATTAATCATTAGTGACCCTTCAAACGATTTCTTCCTCTAAACCACTGGATCAATTTGGAACAAACTTGACAAGAATGTCCTTTGATTGACCATTTGCATAACTTGTATTTGGTTTCGACTTTCATTAAAATAGGCAGCACAGCAATTTTCAGAATGATGTAAAACAATTGTGGATTAATTTTAGTATAATGCTGTTCACTTTTCAGAAGTGAGTTAAAAATAACTTGTATGTGGTTTACATTCCCATAAAATAGGGGCGCAACAGGACAGCGCTTTTCAGAATAATGTTAAACAATCACGGATTTATTTTAGTATAATGGTGTTCACCTTTCAGAACTAAATTAAAAACAAGTAAAAATTTGCTGTAATGTACAGCAAAGAGAATTGTGTCGCGCTTAAAAATGATTCGGCAATATTTGATTTTTCTCTGTGTGTTTTTTAGCTCACCTGAGCACGAAGTGCTCGGAGTGAGCTATTGTGATCGGTCAATGTCCGTCGTCCGTCTGTCTGTCCGTCTGTCCGTCCGTCCGTCCACTATTACAAAAAATCTTCTCCTCCCAAACCAATAGGTCTAAAGTCTTGAAATTTTGTATGTAGCATTGTCTTAATGCCCTTTACCAAAATACTTCAAATTATTGTGCTTAAAGGCTACCAAGCTTGGCAGTTTATTGCACCGTATATTGGAAGAAAATCATTAAATTAACGTGTTTTATAAAAGATCCGCCAAACTCGGTTGCTTTAAAAGTTTTATTTGCTTTTCTTTACATCGTTGAAAAACTGATTTTCGAGAAAATAAAGATCGGCAATTTCCGTAAAATTGCCACGGATTGACGTCATCAATGGCTTGACTCCGCCCCCAATCTAGAGCATGAGGTGTCTGACAAAGATAATGTGTTCGACTTTTCTGACATATAGCGAAGTCTCAGTTTTTATCCATTTCTCGATCGTAAGAGTAATACAGACAAACTTAAACCGTTCTTTGGCACATTCCTTAATTCACTTACGACCTATTCTTTGACTGTTTTAACATTTTTTTCTAACATTTACTGAGGACGAATTCCGTGTTTTGAGTATCGATTGGGGAAGTCACTTTATGACAGATTGTCGGACATTTAACTTTTTCAGAAATTTCAGACTTTCCGGGAAATGACTCATGACTGCCCGTTTTTCCCGCCATGACGTCATTCAGTGGCCAGTATGACGTCATAATTTCAAGTCGGAAGTTTAGCGTATTTTCTTCGGCAAAGATCGGAAAAGACCAAAATATCCAATTTAAAAGACGAAATAAAAACACTTCTAATGTTGGAAAATTGTAGAAACTTTGATAATTGGTTAATAGTAAGGTGTTCTTTCGGCACAAGACTTTAATTTTGCCAATCATCGGACACTTTAAAGAAAAATTTGCCCTATGTTGTTGGGTTTAAGGTTTCACACAGAAACACAGTTTTCTCAAAGACTAGTTGGCCTAGAGTCTTGAAATTTTGTATGTAGCATTGTCTCAATGCCCTCTACCAAAATACTTCAAATTGTTGTGCTTAAAGAAAAATTGGCCCTATGTTGTTGGGTTTAAGGTTTCACACAGAAACACAGTTTTCTCAAAGACTATTTTGGCCTAGAGTCTTGAAATTTTGCCTGAATTTACATCTCATAAACCTCTAACAGAATACTTAAAATCATTACATTGCAAGCAAAGAAGCCATAGGTTGTGGGTTCTGAAATTTTCAAGTGAGGAATTGTTTTGACCAGGTAGATTTTATCACATCATTTTATCCTTAAAATAACAGTGAGTCTATAATCAGATTATGCAGATCATAATACAGTATCTGAAAAGAATGCATGGAGCTGTTAGAGGCACTTATGTTTGTTTACTTAAGAGATCAACTAAATATTTTAACCCTTTCCTGAAAAGACCTTGTTTTGAGGTCCCTATTAGAAAAGGCTTGGGAAATTAATGAGTCAAATGAAGAAAATGCTGATTCTCTTTTTACCTCAACAATTCATATGCTAGTTTATTGTAAATTAATCCTATTTGTACCGCTGTCAATTTTGTATTCTGAACTTTGAAATTGGAACAGTCTATTTCCTTTCTGTATGGGAAAGCATTATGCCCTTTCTCTACCATAAACAGGTTTGCCTCACCGACAGAAAAGGCTTGTAAATGTTATGGTAAAAGAAGAAAATGTTGATAACTTGATTTCTCATTTTGCCTCATCAATTTCTCTGCAGTTTTATACATGAATGCAGACTTTATCAACACCTGTTTTATCATATACAGCAGCTTTTAATTATGTCTGCTCTTATGTTATGTTGTTTGGAAAAGGTTTAATCATAACCAAATCCTTACTGTTCAATGAATATTTCCCCTATATTGTCGGTTCCATAGAGGGCAATGTTTGACAATCTTTTCAAGTTGTTAAGGCCTGAAGATAACGTTTAACAACTACATGTATTAAAAATATTCCTATGCTGTAGCCTCTTGCATTTTGTACAGAAAAAAGTGCATAGAAGTTGTGTGTCGTATTGTTTTCTTAAACAGAAAAGTTCAAGTTATCATTATGCTTTGAAAATAAGCTCTACCGTGAGGTATTCTAGATTTGAAAAAGCGGGAACAGGTTTAGAATTGTCTTAGAATTTCCAAACCTTAAGGTATCCAACCCCTCAAAACCACCGAAGAGCCGGGGGCGAAATTTGAAAAGTGCAAATAATTCCTAAACTGTGTTAGCTTTCCATTCCAAATACAAGCATAAGCATTTTGTACGGTTTAGAATTTTGAATTGATGCATACTTATGGAAATATTTGACAAAAATGTTCAAAATTACCTCCGTTGCATATGAATATAGGGTAAAATAATATTTGTAAATTATTTTAAAACTGTAACCTGGCCGATATATCATGTCCTATTACACATACAGCATCGATATTACACACATGGACATCTTCAACCAAGACATTTCATATTTGACCATGACCTTGCATGGGCGGATCTAGAGGGGGGGTCGGGGGGTCCGGACCCCCCCCCCCTGGCATTGGCCGAAAATTGAATTTTGACTATATAAATTTAGTGTAACATTACATATTTACTACATTTTAAGCCATAATTTGGGCTTGGACCCCCCCTGGAAAATTTTTTGGGCTTGGACCCCCCTGGAAAAAAATCCTGGATCCGCCCTTGCCTTGGACCATGTGACCTTGACCTTGGTGTTAAACCATGCCTATATCTATATGATTATTACACATACAGCCTTGATATTTCACATATGGACACCTCCTACCAAGGCCTTTCACATTTGACCATGATCTTGGCCTTGCAGTTTGACCTACTTTTAAAAAAACTTTTACCTGGCCGATAAATCACGTCCTATTACATAATTTATACAGCCTTGCTATTTCACACATGGACACCTCCGACCAAGACCTTTCAAAGGGGGTGTCTCACGAATAGGAAAAATAACATGGGAGTCTGCTCACGCTCGGAATTTAATAAAATTTGGCGTGAAGTTATTACACTAGATAACGGTTCATATTCATGAAATGTTTCAAATCGCACATTCCAGAAAACAATTTTCTCGAAATTTTAAGTTTTCACCATGAAAAAAGAGGGTACCCTGATTAAAACAGTGTGCAAGCGTTCTGGTTGTTAGTTTAATCGCGTACTAGTAATTCATTCTAAAGATAATGTTCAATGAATATTTCCCCTATATTGTCGGTTCCATATAAATGATAGAGGGCAATGTTTGACAATCTTTTCAAGTTGTTAAGGCCTGAAGATAACGTTTAACAACTACATGTATTAAAATTATTCCTATGCTGTAGCCTCTTGCATTTTGTACAGAAAAAAGTGCATAGAAGTTGTGTGTCGTATTGTTTTCTTAAACAGAAAAGTTCAAGTTATCATTATGCTTTGAAAATAAGCTCTACCGTGAGGTATTCTAGATTTGAAAAAGCGGGAACAGGTTTAGAATTGTCTTAGAATTTCCAAACCTTAAGGTATCCAACCCCTCAAAACCACCGAAGAGCCGGGGGCGAAATTTGAAAAGTGCAAATAATTCCTAAACTGTGTTAGATTTCCATTCCAAATACAAGCATAAGCATTTTGTACGGTTTAGAATTTTGAATTAATGCATACTTATGGAAATATTTGACAAAAATGTTCAAAATTACCTCCGTTGCATATGAATATAGGGTAAAATAATATTTGTAAATTATTTTCTTCTTGAAAAGTATGTCTCATGGCTATCTCAGGTGAGCGATATAGGACCATCTTGGTCCTCTTGTTTTTTTCAACTTTTACTTTTTGCTGAATGTATATTTTTCCAACCAAATCTTAATTCTGATCGAAATTCCATCAATGACTCTAAAAGTGGCCTATCCCCAAGCGAAACACATACTTTATTACAATTTAATCCAATGAACGGTTTATAGTAACCAGAATACTGCATGATTATTTTTTTTTTAGAAAATTTGAATGGCTTCATGTAAGAAAGATTCCGTATAGCCTATTTAGTTGAAATTTTGAAGAATAAAATGTTTGGGAGAAGAGGTTTACATACGGACTCACGCCCGTAACGGGACCATGTAATTAATCCCGCCAGAGGGGGTAAAATAGTAGGGTTCAAAAGAAAAAGAAATATAGATCTACTTGTTACTTGTTTAATCGTTAGCCTTTTTAAATGTTATTGTGTTTGAATTCAAATTCTAAAACCGGGACATTTTAACCACTAGCTCTAGCTCAGACGTTCCTATAATTATTTAGTAGAGAATAGTCGGTGTGTTTAAGATCAGATTGCATGTTAGTGCAGGCTGATCTTAGTCTATGCAATCTAAACACGCTTAGTGAACAGGAGGAAAAGGATACGTTTATTATTAAAGACGTGGTTGAACGGACGTACAGCGGACACAACGCCAGTAAAACATGTAGCCCAAAATAGATTGGTATTGTTTCGGGTGTAAGATGTAACGCAATGAAAACAGTGCGATGTATCAGTTTCGATAAATGGCCTGGTAGAGCAATTCGAGGTATTAGATAGAGGCCGGGACATTCCTACACAAATTGGGCAAAGCGTGTTCCACAACTTAAGAATTGGATTAATAAACAATCATAACCAATATGATTCTGGAAATTTGATTTATGTATGCATTGTATGTGGACTAAGATCAGGCTGCATGTATAATGATATTGATCTTTGTCTACACTGCCTGTAAACGTAGCCCTGTATATCAGGGATCCGACTGACTGTACTGAAATAACATAACCATATATAACACAATGTAGACACATTTTAACCCTTTTCCCAAAACACGAAATGATTGAACTGTTCTGATTTCAAAGCTGCTACTAACCTGTTAAAAAACTTTCCACTAGGAACATCAAAACCAGATCTTGTTTGGGAAAGGGTTAATAATGCTAGCGTGTGAAAAGGCATAACTGTCTACTATTTTTTGGGGGAAAAAAGTACGAGAAAAAACATGTTTTGCTAGGGGAATGGTTAATTATTTTAGTGTTAGAATCCCCTAAAAAGTCTACTATTCTGAAAAAAAATATGTGAAAATATAAATGTTCTACTAGCAAAACACAGACTTTTTCAGTTAAAACGATACTTGAAAGTTGGTCAGCCGAAATTGTATATTCAATACTAAAGTAATTGTGGTACTTTGATCATTGAAGTATACATCACGATTAGCGATTCTTATTGTATGCATGCTGGTAGTTTAACAGATAGGAATTAGATATTCCCCTGGTATGCATTACTCTGGTCTTCAAATGGATAGGATTTATACATTCTCCTATGGTGAAACCGGAAGTAGGGACTTTCCATTGCTTTGCAAAAATAAAACAATTAAAATTGTGTTTACTTAAACTGTTTGTGTGTTCTGGGATTGGATAAACATCAAAGTATACTTTGTAGTACTGCTTGAAAAATATATCTAGTAAACAGTATATAAGTAGGACATATACACGATTTTCAAGTACAAACAATTATCCCTCATGACGTATTTTCTAAAATTAGAAGAAGTGTACCACAAGATGTGTCGCGCAGAGCGCGACACAATAATGTAAGCAAACGATCTATGGCCATTCTGGCCATCTTAGTGTGTCTTCGATGAATTATAATTAATTAAGTGAAAACTGTTGGTGTTGTGGGCATAATAGCCTATCATCAACGAATAAAGTCATACATGCCCTCTGGTGCCTCTTGTCTGTTCTTACATGTATTTTCGGTTTTCTATATGTATAGAATTTCTACTCTGTTCTATTGCCTGTTTTGTTAGAATAAAAGTTTCTATAGTTTATAGTTTGTTTTATCGGTACCTGTCCTGTTCAACATTGAAATCAACACTCATTTCGTCATCTAGGACAGCTTTCAAAATCGGAACAGTACGAGTGTTTGACGTTAAGGAAAAGAGTTCATTAGAGGGACCGACTCATGCTATGCATTAAACGCTTTCCCAAACAAAACCTAGTTTTGACGTCCCTAATAGAAAAGGCCTGGGGAAAAAAGAGGCAAAAGAAGAAACTGCTGATAACCAGCAGTTTCTCATTTTGCCTCTATATTTTCTTGGCTATATCACACACAATTTCAATCTCTATTAACATCCATTTTGTCGTCTGCAGCAGATTTTGAATTGGACCTGTCTAAAATTTTGTCGTTTGGGAAAGGGTTAAATTAAGGTATCAGAACAACATGGGGACTAGCTGTCAAAGTTTGTGTAGTTGTCACTGGTGGTGAACTACGGCTTTATCGAAGCCGTAGATACGATATTTTATAACAACACCGACGGAATACAATGATAGCAAAAAAAACGTCCCACGCTTTGGCCGAGTTCACCACCAGTGGTTGTGTGGTGCATCGAATTGTCTAGGGCCAAAAATGATTTTAACGCTGATAGTTTTTCACTTTCTATCGAGGATCAGTTTCCTATAAATGTTTTAGAAAGTGACTATGCGGTACAGTGGCGGATCCAAGATGGGTTCTTCAAAACGCCTAGAAATTCTGCCAAGATTGTGTGAAGCTAGGAAAACGACCCCCCTTTTTGTATGTTCGAACGCTCTTCACGCAAATCCTGGATTGCTACTGCGGATGGGTAGCCTAGTTAGATACAAACTCGATTTAGTTCTAAGGACTAAGTGAACTTGAATTTTTTATGCCCCCATTCGAAGAAAATGGTATATTGATTTGCAAGTGTATGTCGGTCGGTCGGTCGGTCCGTAGACCAAACCTTGTCTGGAGCATAACTCGATAGCTATGTAAGGTAGAATCATGAAACTTCATAGGTGGATCGATCTCATTATGGAGAGGTGCAGTGCACAAGAACCGGTACTCTCCCGATCAGATTCTTGGAGTTACTGTCCTTTGTTCATTTTCACACTTTATTCTTGTCCGGAGCATAACTTACAAAGTAAGTAAGGTAGAATCATGAAATTTCATAGGTGGGTAGATCTTGTTATGGAGAAGTGAATCCACAAGAACTGTTACTCTACCTATCATATTTTTGAGTTTTTGGCCTTTGTTGATTTTAAAACTTAATTCTTGTCCAGAGCCTAAGAAAAATTTCACCTGGCCTATATCTTATGCCCTATTACATGTATACAGCCTTGATATTTCAAACATGGACACCTCCTTCCAAGACCTTTCACACTTGACCTTTGACCTTGTGACATTGACCTTGTGAGTTTGACCTACTTTTAAAAAACTGTAACATGGCCCCTGTCTCATGTCCTTTTACACATACAGCCTTGATATGTCACACATTGACACCTCCTACCATGACCTTTCACATTTGACTATGACCTTGGACAATGTGACCTTGATCTCGGAGTTTGACCTACTTTTAGAAAACTTGGATCTGACCTCTATCTCATGTCCTTTTACACATACATTCTTGATATTTCACACATGGACACCTACCAAGACGTTTTACATTTGACCATGACCTTGGACCTCGTGACCTTGACCTTGGAGTTTAACCTACTTTTAAAAAAAATTAAACCGGGCCTATATCTCACGTCTTATTACACATACGTACGGCCTTGATATTTCACACATGGATACCTCCTACCAAGACCTTTCTCATTTGACCACGACCTTGAACCTTGTGACCTTGACCTTGCAGTTTAACCTACTTTTAGAAAACCTTAACCTGGCCTACATTTATGTGTTTTTACACAAATAGCCTGTATATTTCACACATGGACACCTCCAACCAAGACATTTCACTTTTGGCCATGACCTTGGACCTTGACCTTGGATTTTGACGTGCTTTTGAGAAAAACTGTAACCTGGCCGATATATCATGTCCTATTACACATACAGCATCGATATTACACACATGGACATCTTCAACCAAGACATTTAATATTTGACCATGACCTTGGACCATGTGACCTTGACCTTGGTGTTAAACCATGCCTATATCTATATGATTATTACACATACAGCCTTGATATTTCACATATGGACACCTCCTACCAAGGCCTTTCACATTTGACCATGATCTTGGCCTTGCAGTTTGACCTACTTTTAAAAAAACTTTTACCTGGCCGATATATCGTGTCCTATTACATAATTTATACAGCCTTGATATTTCACACATGGACACCTCCGACCAAGACCTTTCAAAGGCCATGATCTTGGACCTTGTGACCTTGCCCTTGGCGTTTGACCTACTTTTAAAAAGCTTTAACCTTGCCAATATTTCATGTTCTTTTACACATACAGCCTTGATATTTAACATATGGACGCCTCCAACCAAGACATTTCACTTTTGACCATGACCTTGGACGTTGATCTACTTTTAAAAAACGTTAACGTGGCCTGTATCACATATCTCATTACACATACAGCCTCGATATTGCACACATAATGTGGGGATAATGATAACAACCAACTTCTCTTTTCTACGTCTAAAATGCTACTGAATAATATCCGTTATAAATCATACGTCATACGAATGCGCGTGAACGTTACGTGACAAAAGGCGGACGCGCGTTAACGCAACCTGACGTTACGTTTTATATTTCCAACACATAGACACCTCCTACCAAGACGTTTTACATTTGACCATGACCTTGGACCATGTTACCTTGACCTTGGAGATTGACCTACTTTCAACAAATTTTAACCTGGCATATATCTCATGTCCTATTATACATACAGCCTTGATATTTCACACATGGATACCTCCTACCAAGACCGGTCACATTTGACCATGAGCTTGTGACCTTGACCTTGGGGTATGACCTACACCAAAGTTAGGCCCTTGTGGGGGCATATATGTTTTACAAACATCTCTTGTTTTTTTTTTCTTTGACAAATATTATTTGCCCATATTCATACGATATGTCTTTGATTTTTTTACACCCCCACCTATGATGGGGGTATATTCGTTTTACCATGTCTGTCTGTCTGCCTGTACGTCCGTCAATCCGGAAATTCGTACGTCCGTCCGTCGGTAGACTTTTTCGTTTCCGTGATCTAACTCGAGAACGGTTTGACATAGGATCATGACATTTTTGCCATTGGCCAAAGAAGATGTCTTATTATTTTTGTGTCAAGGTCACAATTGGAAATTGTTTGCCACTTACAACGTTTTCAGCTTTGGAACATGGAAATGAAAACTATGAATCAACAAAGGAGGGGCAACTCAGTAACTCCACATGTATATCAAAGTAAAGTAAATGTGGCTTATATTCTCATTTTACGAACTAGGTTCATATTCAAGCGACTTTCCACTTTACTCCACGATCATTGAGTTTCAAATCGACTGTTTACAGTCGGCGCCTGTGGCAGCCACAGCACTTTGGCTTTCATCTCTCCCATGTACCCATTTAAACAACTGAGGGTGAAGAGGAACTACATGGGATCACTTTTTTGCTCAGAAAAATGACTACATATTGTCAAACAAAAGAGAATTCAAAGTTTTATTTTTTTCTGTTCGGCTCATTTGAAATCAGAAGTTCCGTCTTTCGAGTTATGTTATGTAACAAATTTCTTCGAGAACCGAATTAGCATCAGTCTCGGTGGAGCATTTATGTAAGATTGGGGATTTGTTTCACATTCATTTACATAACTATCTTGCGTCCAGATCAGCCCTAAATAATCCCCCAGAATTGTTTCATTTTAGGATGGAAACACTGTAAACTGTTTACCAAATCAGCACAGTTTTAAGTAATAAAACTCGCCATGTCCGTTTTAACGGACTTGGGAACGGGAAACCAAAAACAAAACTATTATGGGCTTTGGAAAAAATGCGAAGGAAGTTGGAAAATGATTTAGTTCTTTCTCAAACTACAACTATATAGATATTTTCAATCTGAAGTCAGTTGCGGGCAAATTTTATGTTGACGTAATATACAGAGTGTCCAAAAAAAAACGGAACCCATTTTTGAAAGTACATTTCTCATGTATCAGGCAATATTTCTCCACCAAATTTACATATGCAATAGCAACGACAGTTTTCTATTATCAATCAAAATTTGGTCGAAAAATAATGATTAGTTTTGAAAATATTGACATTAAAATGAATATACCCGGAAAACCATTTTAACACGATATCGATCTTTCCGTTTTGCGCGCGACTACACTCATTGAATAAATTGATGCTATACAATTGGTTGATATATTCAATACAATACAAAAATGATTTTGAAACATTGTATTCACAATAGTGCATTTTCATTTTATCTTTTTTTTGCAAATAATCAAACTGTTAATGCTGCGAGCTGCGATGTAACTAAGCTGAATACAAACAAAATATCCAAGTGCATCACATTCTCATGAATAATAGTCATAGGCACTTATTTTATTTCTGACCAACATGCCGGTCACCGCTCAATTTAAAGTATTACGGATTTCATTTAACCTGACACTGGCCTTTATGCAAAACACAAATAACACAAAATTCACCGAAAAGAATTAAATCATAGTCCACAGAAATGGATACTATGCAAGAAAATTAAGGCTGGACTAATTTTAGGAAGCATACCAAGCTTGTAATTT
This sequence comes from Fragum sueziense, assembly GCA_963680895.1. Taxonomy (NCBI): domain Eukaryota; kingdom Metazoa; phylum Mollusca; class Bivalvia; order Cardiida; family Cardiidae; genus Fragum; species Fragum sueziense. Next base: position 59,974,101 of record OY804594.1, on the reverse strand, counting down.
ATGAAAATAAAAGTTAAAACTGCACCATGTGAAATGAATCACATAATAATTTGAAATTAATTCAAACAACCACCCTATAGACTCAATTTGAACGTACAGAACGTTTACATATTAAATTTTGAGAAAATCGGTACATACATGTACAACGGTACAGAATTCATTACCTGACCGTTAGTGCGCTTTCACGAACAAACAAGACGCAAAATCAATATCATGTCAGATCGGTTTTTGGCCTGTGAAGGCCAATATTAACATACGGTTTTTCTGGGGGTAGGTAGAATTAATAATGGGAAAACATCCAACGCAGTTATTCTTGCGCGATGAAAAGTAGGTCCGAACTGGATTAGATCTATACGACTTCAATCAGATTTTGTGACCCATGTACATTACAAAAAAAGTAAAAATATACGTTGAGAGTAGTGAAGTGAAATTGTAAAATATCTACAATCGATTGCAACATATATTAATACGCGTAAATCGGCTTTGTTATAACCCGTTTGGCAATTCGAACAATTTTAAAATTGGCATATCCCCATTTTAAAATTGTTAGTATGATCGAACAATTTTACGATTGGTTGGTCGGGAAGATGAACACTGGACCAGATATATTTTGTTATTGAAACCTGTTATTAAAATATACAGAAAATTAAAAGAATAGCGAGTAGAACGCCTGTTTTCAACATATACTAACAACAACAAATTATAGCATTTGTATGCACATGTTCACCATAATTACAAAGGTCAGCTATTTACGACACAAGATACATTATTATGCTCCCCGAAGGGAGAGCACATAGTCGCCGCTTTGTCCGTCCGTCCGTCCGTCCGAAATGATTTCTCCATAACAATTGGGCCAAATCAAATGAAACTTACCATGTGAACTCCCTATGACAAAATGCCAATGTACTTTTCCCGGTTTTTGGATTTGAGGTCTCGTCAAGGGAAAAGGGGACTTAAGGTAAAATGCAGTTTTTCTCTAATTTCTCCTACTCTAATGGTCAGAATTTGATGAAATTTCATATTTGAGTAGCAAATCAGATGCCCTTGACAATAAAGTGCTCTCCATGGCATACATTTATTGTGACAATGCCTTATTCGGGGAACATTGTCCGTCTCTGACGGCCCTTGTTTTAAGGCTTTTTGGTCAAACTCAACAAATTTCAAATATATTTCACAGACTGGTGCACCTAACAATATCTTCCCTCAACCCAAAAATCGATAAAAGCATTACTCTAATTGATTTTAGTACAACTCACAGGCCTTCAGCGCATTCAGCGCTTTGATTTAGTGTCATTATTACTTTGCTTATAACTTTTGAACCGATGCATATTTTTAAGTGAAATTTGGAACACAAATGCAAAATAATGTATCTTCAGTACTGCTAATTCAAAAATTAGATTTTTTGCTTACGCTTTGAAATATTTGACTTTGAATTAGGGTTCCGTTTATTTTTTGGGGGACACTCTGTACAATGTAGATATATTGGAAATTTCCACCGCCGAATGTTTTCGACGTCGACCGAATAATTTCGACGTCACGCGAATCTCATTAGGGGCGGACTACCTTAAGGGAGAAAGTACTGATTATCACTAGAATTTAACAGCAGGTTTGTGGTGTTTTGCCATACATTAAACTACAATTGCCTATTTGCATATTCATGTCCATCCATAAATAAAAAGTTGTTTTCTATAATTTCACGAGACAGGGCGTATGGGGATTCTGATCATTGATGCATGTAATTTGAATGATGTGAAAGAGATTTGTCGAGTCTCGGAACACTTCAATACTTTCACCAGGGTGACGATTCTATAGCCTCACAAATAGAGAATACTTAATCATGCACGATGACTCGTATCGTCACGACGTGGACATATTCCTAAGAAGAAAAATGTCGACGTTGAAATATTTGTAGGCTTTGAAAATTTGAAGAAAGAGCCGTTGTGGATCCTGGCCAGCCTATGCATGTACAATGCGACAATGCCAGTGAGTACTCTCGTCGTGGGATTTCGATTTGTAAATATTAACATTTTAGAATATTTCTTAGCTTAGCCCCAGTTACTCTTGCCAAATGCACTTAAGTCCAATTACGTATTGAGCCCTTTAAGTTTTACCAAACAATACATGGTTTTGTAGTCCATAATTTAAAAAAAAAAACTGCCTGAAAACATCGCTGCAGATAACCACAAGTTTTGGTTTTTTTTTTTTTTTTTTTTTTTTTTTTTTGGGGGGGGGGGTATATATATATACATGTATATATTTTGCCGCGACATTTTCTGTGCTATATTTAATTGTACATAAATCATTATATCTTTATTAACAACCATTTTGTGGTCTTCGGCAGCTGCCAAAATGGATAAGTCCAAATTATTGTAATTTGGAGAAGTGTCAACTTACATGCCGCGGTCCCCCAATACTTGAATAAAGATCCGCTATCAGAAATGCCAATTACAGACATGTCATGGAGGATTTCTCAACTCGTATAAATAATTCGGCTGATTTCTATTCTAATAACGTCACTTTTCAACAAAAACCTCGTAACTGCAGCTTGTTTTAAGCTGCAGTTACGAGTTTTTTGTCGAAAAGCAGCAATAAGTTGTCTTACAGAATTGCTGAGACGCGCAATAACTAAGAAATGTTCTGTGTGGTAATATTTCATTCATACGAGAAAAAGAACAGAAATCGCAGTGTGCAGTTGAATCTAACGTTGACAAAAAGACAACATCAAACGTAGTTTATTATTTGAAATACAACGATTGCGATAATATTGTATACCAGTTGAAGTTCTATATCGCCCCTTTTCTTTAATGAAAAAAAGGGGGGACACGAACTCGTAACTGCAGTTTGTTATTAGGTTTTGGATGACAAACGTATTTATATAGTATCGATGATAGTAAATTCTGTGATTACATAGGCCTATACGGTAGACTTGATTTGCCAAAAAGTATCACTTTTATCAAGAAAAGAACCAAGTTAACCTTAATAGATACTCGAAATGGGATGTACACGGATCGGATGGATTTTTGTGTTCATATTTGGATTATTTGACGAAACTATCAGCCAAACCCCATCAGAAGTGATGCGATGTCGACCCACGTCCCCGGATGTTTTGGGTCCCTACTATTACCCGGATGCGCCCTTCCGGCCCCAGATTTGTGAACGTGACGAGACGTTCCATCACGTGATTCATCTTCTCGTGCGGGGGCGTGTCCTAAACGAGAACTGTGAGCCAATCAATCGCGCGCGAGTTGAAGTCTGGCAGGCCGATCATGGTGGACATTATTTGTTCCGCGATAACTGTCGTGGACATTTATTCACTGGACGAAACGGAGACTATGCTTTCTTGACAATACATCCGGGCAAGTATACCGTGGCTCCTAACTCGAACCTGTACAGACCGGCACATGTGCACTTCATGGTTAAAAAGGACGGGTATAAAACACTCGTGACGCAGATGTACTTCCAGGGAGATTCTAATCTCGGTCGTAATGACTCGTGCAGCACGTGCTCATCTGGCAGATCCGACCTTATCGTAGATTCTGAGGTCGTCTGTGGTGACCATAGCAACCGTCATTGTTACGCTTCAGTGACCTTCAACCTGGTTCTAGTTCAAGGTGAAGGCTATTCTGTCGTCACTGATACAGACGATAACCCGGTGGAACTCTATGATCTGATTGATCGAGGCTAAAACTTTCATAATCGTTTCTCAGACTGGTCTTACGGTTCAAGAACTGTAATGGCAATATTTGGTACATACACTTCTAGCGTATAGATCTCTTTTAAGATTGGATATGTTGTAGACATAGATAAATGAAAATATTTTACCATCTTAATTTTTAAAATTTGTAAATCCAAGGGAAGTTATACTGGCTTTAAAGTTTGCATTGCAGTCAATGAGAAAATAACTTTTTATCAATATTTTCAAAATCAGGCAAATTTTCATTTTTTTTTTTAAATGGTAGAACGTTTCCAATCATTATTTCACTCCACAACATACAATAAAATAATTCATTTTGTGAAAACTGATTTTTTCGAGAGCCAAGGGCAGATAATTCATTAAAAGCTTTACTATAAGGGGAGATCATGCATTATTTTTACGTCAGAAACTTTTGCTGATCATAATAAATACCATTCACATTATTTATATCAATTTGAGTTTTGCCATACATATAATTGATACATGATATTGAACACTATCAGGCATACGAGTTAGTGCAGCTAGATCATTATAGAGCTACAGCCATTAAAGTTCCGGAACCTCAATTCATAAGAATAACAGATGACTATAACACGTTTTGTGATTAGACTTGAAATGTAAAGAAAAATAGTTTCATTTTGTCGGTCAGAATGCTTGCCAATTTTGTACAGTCCAAAATGTTTCGCTTTAAACAGGCTGGAAGTTTTAAAGGAAAAATAATCACAAAATCTACATTATAATTATTATAAAATTTATTTGTCTAGGATAAGGAATTAACTCAATTAAGAAAAAATACGTATCCAAACCTATTCGGGCGACGTCGGTAGCATTCGACGGTGGAACGTTCCATTGTCGAATGTTTCCGACTTCGCCCGAATAATTCAGACGTCGCGTGAATGTCAATAGGGGCGTGCTACCTTAACAACAACGCATGTTTACTTTTGTAGGTCTATTAACTAATAAAATATGTGTTGTCAACGTCGTTCGTTGCCATACTGACAGAACAATGCCATTGACAGGGTCTACAGAAAAAAAGGTCTACAGTGGTAGATTTCGTCATTTTCCAACAATAACCTCGTATCTACAGCTTTAAATAAGCTGTAGATGCGAGGTTTTTGTTGAAAGGCAACTACATTATTATCATTATGGCCTTTATTTAAAAGTGTTTCGATTTCATCAGTATTAACCCATTACCGCACAATTACTCTTTTTGACTCCCCGCAAGATAATGGCTTTGGAAAACATCGTGGGAAATAAGGAAATTGCTTGTGACAAGCAATTTCTTCATTTCCCACGACATTTTCTCAACAAAAACACTTAAAAATGTAAAATTCCAAGCACTTGAAATTGTCGTCTGCAACAACTTTCAAATTGGAACAGTTCACAATTTTGTCGTTTGGTAATAGGTTAATAAAGAAATGTGTCGAGAGATGTCGCATTCCTGTCACAATACTATGTAATGACCTATTAGCCCTTTCCCAAACAAGACCTGGTTTTGACGCACGGGCTTCTTCGGGGAAGGCTTTGGAAAGAATTGACCAACATTTTCTCCCTTAGCCTCGATATTTTCTGTACTATGGAACACAATAATCTTATCTTCAAATATATCCATTTTGTCGTTCGCAACAGCTTTAAAATTGGTCAAGTCCATTTTTTTCTGTTTGGCCATATATTCCTGGACATAATAAATTGAATTTATTGGGATTTAACGCCGTTTTCAACTGCCAGGGTCATATCTCGGCGGCTGGAGCACCTAACTATGGATTCTGGCAGTTGAAAACGGCGTAAAACCCCAATAAACTCAAACTTACTCTAATGGTGTATATGGCTTCACCAATCAGGGACAGTGACTCTTGATTTAATTGTCGAACCGGGTAACCCCGACGGTATGCGCATATCATCTTTGTAGTGAAGCTTTCCACAAAGTCAATGGTTTCCAAAAAATAGCGCGGAAACGAGTACCGGTAATACTCTGTATGTATATGGATTAACCAATCAGGGGCAGCAACTCTTAATTAAATAGTTGAACCGTTACATCCCGCCGATATGCGCATTGTATCTCCTCTTTGTAGTGAAGCTTTACACAAAATTTCAATGAAATCCAGTCAATGGTTTCCAAGAAATAGCGCGGAAACGAAACTCGGAAGGACTATACAAAAACAGCACCCCCACACCCGATGATTTCATCGCCGCAGATAGAGACGTTTAGGAAAGGGGTAGATTAACTCTTTCCAAAAAAGACTAGTCCTGATTTTGGTTCCACAACAGAATAAGCTTGGGAAAACATCGAGACAAAACAAAACAAGAGCTGTCCGAAGACAGCGCGCTCGACTTTCTAAGTTGCTTAGTATAAAGGGGGCATAACTCCAAATATAGTGGAGCCAGGGTCATGGGCCCTGATAGTAAGGTAGAGGGTGTGATGGTGAATAAGTATTCCAAGTTTGGATTGAATCCCTTTGATAGTATGGAAGTTATTGATGATTGAAAAAACTTTAACCTTTGTTTCAACGCCAACGCCGACACCCGGGTGACAGTATAAGCTCTCATTTTCTTCGAAAAGTCGAGCTAAAAAATGCTGGTAACCAGCATTTTGTGTCTCAATATTTTCTGTTATATTGTACACAAATCCTATCTTTATCAACCCCCATTTTGTCGTCTACAGCAGCTTTAAAATGAGACCATCCTTAGAATTTTGCTGTTTGGGAAACGGTTAATTTACAGACCCATTTTTGTGATGGTTTACTGAAATCGTAGTATCCAGGGGCCCGTATTATCAACGATCTTAACCCTTTCCCAAACGACAAATTTCCCAAGCCTTTTTCTTCAAGGGACGTCAAAACCAGGTCTTGTTTTGGAAAGGGTTAAACACATTTCACAAAGGGGTGGCGATCCCACAATGCTCTAAAATTTCCAGAGCGCTGTACATGAGGACGTCGTGACATCGCCATGATAGCTGCGGAAGCAGTGGGAGCGCCGTGGAGTCGCGTAGAGCGGCGAGGGAAGGTGCACACTTTAAACAAGCACAAAACAATCGCCGTGGGAGCCCGGTGTGATGAGTGTAGTAGGAACGTCGTGCGATCGCCTTATCAGCGCCACGAGGTATCCTACAACGCCATAAGAGTGGCGCGACACCGCGATGTGAGCGTAGTCAGAGCGCCATGGCAGGCAACGGGGGTTTTGCATGGCGACTATATCACTAAGTGATATAGTCGCCATGCAAAACCCCCGTTGCCTGCCATATAGTCGCCATGCAAAACCCCCGTTGCCTGCCATGGCGCTCTGAGACACTATCTATGCGCATCCCCCGCGTCTCTACTGGGCTCCTACGACGTTCCTATTGCGATGTACGCAGTGCAATCGTCGCGAGAGCCTAGTGCATGCGCCGTGACGTCTCTATGAGCGCGTTAGAATCGCCGTAGAATCGTCGAAGAAACGCTGTAGCATCGCCGTGTATCTCTATTTTCCCAAAGTATTGTTTTCCTACAATGCCACGGCGCTCGCTCTGCAACATGCTAGAGCGCCGTGCAATCGCCGTGTAGTGTGGCAGGGCTTTTACGACCACGTTTATGTGTAAACTATGTAACAAAACATCTGATCGCACGAAAAATCAGATTGGGCCAATCAGGTTTGTTATTACGCAAAAAATATTCATACGATAATTGATAATATGGGCCCCTGGCGAGTTGAATATCTTCCAGACCGAAATTTGTATGGGCGATTTTTGAATTTAATGTTTTCATTAAGGCCCCAATTTCCCCTGTAACACAGCGCAATGCCGACAGACCTCGACAATATGTGCGTGATCAGCTGAATAGGCACATCAAATGAATATTTCATCCAAAACCGTTGACGTTGGGAAGAAAGTACAGAGATGTCTTATATTTTCCATCTCTGTCTTCATTGGCGGACCCTAGACTATCCAGGGTGTGTTCAGAACTTCAGATGAACTACTGTTCAAACTATCCTCCTTGGACCCTTTCTGCATTAAATTTTAGTCTGTAGCCATCAATTTTTGTTTAACAAATTACCACATAGTGACGCTTTCTGGTGCCTCATTAAGATTAAGGTTTTGGAAAACAGAGGAAAATGAAGAAATTGCTTTCTCTAAAATAAGAAATCTCAAGATATCTAAAGAAAACTCGCTCTAAAGAACGCATCTCTGGTTTTGTCATTCCTAGTAGATATAGGCTAATTTGATGATACAATGAGAAACAAGCAAATTCGTTGAATTGGTATCCCCCGCCGAACATATTTTCATTGTCAATAAAGTAGCGCGGAAACGAATATCACTCTGTATGTATATGGCTTCAACAGAACGAATATCACTCTGTATGTATAAGGCTTCAACAGAACGAATATCACTCTGTATGTATATGGCTTCAACAGAACGAATATCGCTCTGTATGTATATGGCTTAAACAGTCAGGGGCAGTAAATATGTATTCAATGGTCGAATCGGGTAACCCCGACAATATGCGCATGTCCTCTTTGTAGTGAAGCTGTGTGCCAAGTTTCATTATAATCCGGTCTATAGTTTTCAAGAAATAGTGCGGAAACGAAAATCACTCTGTATGTATATGGCTTAAACAGTCAGGGGCAGTAACTCTAAATTCGACGGTCGAACCGGGTAACCCCGACGATATGCGCATGTCCTCATTGTAGTGAAGCTGTGTGCCAAGTTTCATTAAAATCCGGTCTATAGTTTTCAAGAAATAGCGCGGAAACGAATATCACTCTGTATGTATATGGCTTAAAAAGTCAGGGCCAGTAACTCTAAATATTCGACGGTTGAACCGGGTAACCCCGACGATATGCGCATGTCCTCATTGTAGTGAAGCTGTGTGCCAAGTTTCATTGAAATCCGGTCTATAGTTTTCAAGAAATAGCGCAGAAACGAATATCACTCTGTATGTATATGGCTTTAACAGTCAGGGGCAGTAACTCTAAATTCGGCGGTAGAACCGGGTAACCCCGACGATATGCACATGTCAACTTTGTAGTGAAGCTGTGTGCAAAGTTTCATTGAAATCCGGTCTACAGTTATTAAGAAACAGCGCGGAAACGAATATCACTCTGTATGTATATGGCTTAAACAGTCAGGGGCAGTAACTCTAAATTCAACAGTCGAACCGGGTAACCCCGACGATATGCGCATGTCCTCTTTGTAGTGAAGCTGTGTGCAAAGTTTCATTAAAATCCGGTCTATAGTTTTCAAGAAATAGCGCGGAAACGAATATCACTCTGTATGTATATGGCTTAAACAGTCAGGGGCAGTAACTCTAAATTTGACGGTCGAACCGGATAACCCCAACGACAAGCGCATGTCCTCTTTGTAGTGAAGCTGTGTGCCAAGTTTCATTATAATCCGGTCTATAGTTTTCCAGAAATAGCGCAGAAACGAACATCACTCTGTATGTATATGGCTTAAACAGTCGGGGGGCAGTAACTCTTAATTCAGTGGTCGAACCGGGTAACCCTGACAATATGCGCATGTCCTCTTTGTAGTGAAGCTGTGTGCCAAGTTTCATTAAAATCCGGTCTACAGTTTTCAAGAAATAGCGTGGAAACGAATATCACTATGTATGTTTATGGCTTAAACAGTCAGGGGCAGTAACTCTAAATTCGACGGTCGAACCGGGTAACCCTGACGATATGCGCATGTCTTCATTGTAGTGAAGCTGTGTGCCAAGTTTCATTGAAATCCGGTCTATAGTTTTCAAGAAATACGCGGAAACGAATATCACTCCGTATGTATATGGCTTAAAAAGTCAGGGGCAGTAACTCTAAATTCGACGGTCGAACCGTGTAACCCTGACGATATGCGCATGTCCTCATTGTAGTGAAGCTGTGTGCCAAGTTTCATTGAAATCCGGTCAATAGTTTTCAAGAAATAGCGCGGAAATGAATATCACTCTGTATGTATATGGCTTAAACAGTCAGGGGCAGTAACTCTAAATTTGGCGGTCGAACCGGGTAATCCCGACGATATGCGCATGTCCACTTTGTAGTGAAGCTGTGTGACCAGTTTCATTGAAATCCGGTCTACAGTTTTCAAGAAATAGCGTGGAAACGAATATCACTCTGTATGTATATGGCTTAAACAGTCAGGGGCAGTAACTCTAAATATTCGACGGTTGAACCGGGTAACCCCGACGATATGCGCATGTCCTCATTGTAGTGAAGCTGTGTGCCAAGTTTCATTGAAATCCGGTCTATAGTTTTCAAGAAATAGCGCAGAAACGAATATCACTCTGTATGTTTATGGCTTTAACAGTCAGGGGCAGTAACTCTAAATTCGGCGGTAGAACCGGGTAACCCCGACGATATGCGCATGTCAACTTTGTAGTGAAGCTGTGTGCAAAGTTTCATTGAAATCCGGTCTACAGTTTTTAAGAAACAGCGCGGAAACGAATATCACTCTGTATGTATATGGCTTAAACAGTCAGGGGCAGTAACTCTAAATTCAACAGTCGAACCGGGTAACCCCGACGATATGCGCATGTCCTCTTTGTAGTGAAGCTGTGTGCAAAGTTTCATTAAAATCCGGTCTATAGTTTTCAAGAAATAGCGCGGAAACGAATATCACTCTGTATGTATATGGCTTAAACAGTCAGGGGCAGTAACTATAAATTTGACGGTCGAACCGGATAACCCCAACGACAAGCGCATGTCCTCTTTGTAGTGAAGCTGTGTGCCAAGTTTCATTATAATCCAGTCTATAGTTTTCAAGAAATAGCGCAGAAACGAACATCACTCTGTATGTATATGGCTTAAACAGTCGGGGGGCAGTAACTCTTAATTCAGTGGTCGAACCGGGTAACCCTGACAATATGCGCATGTCCTCTTTGTAGTGAAGCTGTGTGCCAAGTTTCATTAAAATCCGGTCTACAGTTTTCAAGAAATAGCGTGGAAACGAATATCACTATGTATGTTTATGGCTTAAACAGTCAGGGGCAGTAACTCTAAATTCGACGGTCGAACCGGGTAACCCTGACGATATGCGCATGTCTTCATTGAAGAGAAGCTGTGTGCCAAGTTTCATTGAAATCCGGTCTATAGTTTTCAAGAAATACGCGGAAACGAATATCACTCCGTATGTATATGGCTTAAAAAGTCAGGGGCAGTAACTCTAAATTCGACGGTCGAACCGTGTAACCCTGACGATATGTGCATGTCCTCATTGTAGTGAAGCTGTGTGCCAAGTTTCATTGAAATCCGGTCTATAGTTTTCAAGAAATAGCGCGGAAACGAATATCACTCTGTATGTATATGGCTTAAACAGTCAGGGGCAGTAACTCTAAATTTGGCGGTCGAACCGGGTAATCCCGACGATATGCGCATGTCCACTTTGTAGTGAAGCTGTGTGACCAGTTTCATTGAAATCCGGTCTACAGTTTTCAAGAAATAGCGTGGAAACGAATATCACTCTGTATGTATATGGCTTAAACAGTCAGGGGCAGTAACTCTGAATTCAATGGTCGAACCAGGTAACCCTGACGATATGCGCATGTCCTCTTTGTAGTGAAGCTGTGTGCCAAGTTTCATTGAAATCCGGTCTACAGTTTTCAAGAAATAGCGCGGAAACGAATGTCGGACGGTTGGACGGACATGGCAAAAACAATATCCCCCCCCACCTATGATTTCATCGGCGGGGGATAAAAAGAAGACATTGCCTTAATTAGAAATTTCACCTTTCACATCAATATTTTCTATGTAATAAGATACAAAGTTTCTTCTTATGAAATAAATTGTTTTATCATCTGTAACTGCGAACAAATTTGACGTATCGAAATGGCCGTTTGGGAATGGCAAGTCTGATTTTTAACTCTTTCCTAAACAACAAATTTGTAATCATAATGTGGTCCAGTTTGACAGCTACTACAGACGATAAAATACTTGTTACTAAAGTTTGTGAATAACATGGCACAGAAAACATTGAAACAAAAGGAGAAAATGCTAATTATCAGCATTTTTTGCCTTCGCACCAACGTTTTCTCAAACCTTTTTTCTATTAGGGACATCAAAACCAGGTGCTGTTTGGGAAATGGCTAAAGGGAGACTAACTGATGAAACATATGTAATCTGTGCACAGAAGACAACGACAAAAATATACTTCCAATTTATTTTCAGTCGCTTCATGATTACAATGCCAGAGTCAAAAATAATAAACATATCATTAAATAAATAACAATCAAATTTCTCCATACACATTGTCCATTTGATTGCAGCACTAAAACTTCAGAGTCTGTTTGTTTAAATTTATTCAAGATAGAACTAAGAACTTCACACAAAATGGCGGCTATGGTTCAACTTTCACCGATTACTCCTGACTTCCCCACTGTGGTACCTGTAATAACACAGAACAATCTTAATGCAGTCCACCTCTAATGAGATTCATGCGATGTCAGAATTTTTCATGCGAAATCGTTTATATTGGTAACATATATGACGGTGGAATGTTCCATCACCAATTGTTAACAACGTATCCCAAATAATTCCGAAGTCACGTGAATCTCCTTAGGGGTTTGAACTAAGTTAATTCCTTCCCAAACGACAAAATTTTAGATTAGTCTAAGTTAAAAGGTACTGCAGACGACAAAATGGAAGTTGATAAAGATATAGTTTGACTACAATATGGCACAGAAAATATCGAGGCAAAAGAAGAAAATAGTGGTTGTCAGTACTTTCCTCTTTTGCCTCAATGTGTTTTCAAACTTTTTTCAATAAGGCAGGGTTTTACATGGCGCACAAAATAGTGCCTTTTGGCACAGTTTTAACTCAAATTACCCTCTAAAAATTATCAGCTGAGACAATAAGAAACAATGTTAAAATAGTGATCCCTTAATTTGAATACCAAGGGGACTTAATGACCCCTTCAAGAAAAGGGACTTAATGACCCCTTTGAGATAAAGTCGACTCAAGGGAAAACTCTGAATAAGGTGCATGAAAAGGCATCACTATTTCGCAAAAGATTTATGATTTAATCAAACAACATGAATATTTCGGACTATTAAGTAATCTTCCTTGAATGACTTCAGAGCCATTACAATTCTGCATGCAAATATCCAAATAAATTCTTTGTCACTGGAACACTTTACAATGTATTCCTGCCTTTTCTCTCACCAATACCACCACAACATCCTTTCAGAGCCTCCAGTTGTGTTCCCAAAAGTGAACAATGTTTTCTACTCAGAGGGACAAAAAAATGTAAAATTCCATTCATTTGAAATTGTCGTCTGCATCACCTTTGAATTTAGACCTGTCTAAAGTTTAGCTGTCTGGTAATGCATTAAGTAAATAATCCTACCTCAGTATTTTTAGAGTTAAGTTTCTTCTCAATATTCATGGCTAGCACTTGTGACCTGAAGGCCAGATTCTTGGTTTTCTCAATAACTTGTTGGTAAGGAGACACAGCTTGAGTCCCCATTACAACATGCCCCTGAAAATTATAAACTTAGGAATTATTTATCAATTTCCAACATAAGCATGTTTTAGACAACTCTAACAAAAGAACCCTCAAAGCCAAGGCTAACATTCACAGCAGAGTTGAGAAAATTTGATAATTTTACATGTAAAGTCCCCTTTTTCACAAACACAGTTGATTGCTTCAAGATGTTTCAAAATACAGATAATTTATCTTATTTCCAATTGACCAAACACCGGCTGTCAATCACAACCATCGATAAGCCAATGGATGATCAGAAAAATGCAACACCCCCATTGTTTGTGTTAAATTCTTCGTTGCATGTGATATTGTACCGATCTATCGACTGACAATCAAAACAATGCTCCCCATTGTTTTTCTCAGATTCTACATTGGGTGGAGCGATCTATCAATTGGCGTTTGCTCAATTTCACATAGGGCAAACTACACATCTATACATATCCTTACCAGTTTAGAATCAATTTTAGCATCTAATCTGGCGTTTCTAATCAGGTTGACAATCCATCTTTCAGCATCTTCTTCTGACATATTCAACTTCTCTGCCAACATTCTGTTCAAAGAAAAAACATCCAATATGAGAGAATTGTGACAAAATACAAATGTGACCCATCATGCTTTAGGTAGAAGACCCAGAATGAGCACCAAAGAGCTAGAGGCGAAATTTGAAAAATGCCAGTAATTCCCAAACTGTGTTACATTTCCATTCCAAATATAAACATAAGCATTTTGTACGGTTTAGAATTTTTAATTCATGCATACTTACGAAAATATTTGACAACAAGTATCTGGTGTTGTATGCAACACAGAAAGTCCCCTACCGGCTTCACATTTACTCAATATGGTAATCAATAATAGATTAAGATGAACAAGTCATCAAAATAATTGTCAAACATATGAAATGTTATGCCCAACTGGAGGTGATTAATACTGCTGCATCACCACCCTGACTAACATGGCTTATATATACTGAGAGGCAAAAGAAAGTATACACTTTTTGTTTTTCGATATCTCTCTTATTTTCCATCATATCGACTCAAAATTTTGCACAATTTATTCCTACTCATTAACCAATAATACAATGTTGTTAGATTTCACACGAAATTAGTTGATTACACAAATTCTTGCTACATGACGATTTTGCAAATTTTGCACGTGCGACTTAGTGAAGCATCAAATATTGCTGTTGATTCGTATTCAATTTCTTTATTATTTGTCACAACAAATCACAACGTTAAAATTTCTCTAACACTAGAACACAATATTCAGTGGCTGGTAGAATTCGATCGTTATGCCCCTTTTTGCCATTAAGGCCCATTTTTCTATGACACAGCATAATGCGAATAAAACGTGACACTAAAAATAAAGTGTACACTTAGTCGTGTAGCATAGGAACATTCTGTGCAAATTTTATCAAAACCCGTCTATGAATTTAGAAGAAGTTATGCCAGATAACTTGCTTGCATCAAGCCCCCTTTTGCCATGACGCATCTTTATATGGTAAATCACTAACAATGCACGCATGGTCCTAGGTGACTAGGCACTTTCTGTGAAAAAAAGATCAAAATCCCTTCATAAATGTAGGGATTGTGTCCATGGGAATTCTTGCATTAATTAATTGATTAAATCCCCCTTTTCGATGACGCTATGCCCTGTGAAAAAAAAAAACCTTCGCAACGAAAGGAAGGACATATAGACGGTAGGTAAAGAAGTTTACATCAAACAAACAACAACGTTTCGGTTGCGTTTGAAAAACGTAATAATCTATAAATCGTTTTCTCAGAAAACGTTGAAGAACTAGGGTGTATACTTATTTTTGCCTCTCAGTATATTTTTTTACATTTTAAAACAGGTTTCATCAAGTTAGCTTGCTTAGTTATTAAGTTATTGCAGGATCCATTTTTTGCCATATTTTCACTATTTCCGTTACCATAGCAACCACACTTTTCGTCAAAGAACAAAGATAAAATGATGTGCATAATCTACACATTGCCATCTAGTCATATACCAAGTCTCATCAAACAAGAGATGTTTGTAAAACATATATGCCCCCTCAAGGGCCTACATTTGATGTAGGTCAAAGTCCAAGGTCAAGTTAACAAGGTCCAAGGTCATGGTCACATATGAAAGGTCTTGGTAGGAGGTGTCTATGTGTGAAATATCAAAGCTGTATATTTAAAAGTAAAATGAAACATAGGCCAGGTTAAAGTTTTTAAAAGTAGGCCAAATCGTCGCCTCGTTTTAAGGTTGCGCTAACTACCAAAACCACTTTTCCGAGAAAATCGACTTTAAAGATTCAGACCTCCATAACTTTTTTATGTTTGCTTGAAATTGGCCCAAATTTTGCATGACAGTCAGAAATAACCTCATCTATCTACATGCGCAATTTAATTAGAAACGATGGAGCATTTTTTGATAAAAATCATTATTTCTGTTTGGAGATAGAGCAAATTCTGTCATTTTCAAAACCACTTTTCACTTTTAAAGGAGATAGATCAAAACGACACAGAAAAACACTATTTGCTATATAGACCGACCTTACGAATCATAAAAAAAGACAAACTGTCGTTTTGCCGTAGAAATTGGACAACTCATGCGGTTGTATTACGAACCGGTGGCCTTTGTTCTAGATAAAGTAAAAAGAAATATTCGAGTACAAATTGATTTCAACTTTTCATGGCATCGTAAAGGATACAGACTCTAGTCTATGTAGATTTAAATTGCAACAAATTCATATCATTTTCGCCCTAAAGAAATATATTTGGTTTGTTATAATGGCTACAAAAGGTACAGTTTAAAAAAAAATACCTGTTGAAGTACTTGTGTGCCAAAATTAATTTCAATTACATTTTTTTAAAAGACTATCCGGCTATTCTACCCATCGAGGACTGGTAATCAGAATGCCGACATGCATATAGTGTTATTGTGAACGGCCATTGATTAAAATAGCATTTGAAGTTGTTAACGACTGACTTGCTAACATATATGTACTTACATATTATCAAAATCGTCAATAGAAATCGATTGTTCACATTTTGTAATCGGAATTCGTGTTGATGTCACATAACAGGTCACGTGGTTTTTATTCTTATTTTCATTGGACGAGAGAAATTTTCAGGCACAGATTGCTTTATGTCCTGGACATAGGATAAGATTAAGACCAATTTGAAGAAAAAATCAGGAGATAGAGCAATATGCATACGCGATTTCTCAAAAACCAGCCCACCAATCGACGATATCTGGTGTTCAGGAGATAGAGCATAAAAATACGAACACAACGATACCAAATATAGGATTTTTTCAAAAATGGAGATAGCGCAGCTTAAAAACGAGGCGACGAAATGTCAAGGTCAAGGTCATGGTCAAATGTGAAAGGTCTTGGTTGGAGGTGTCCATGTGTGAAATATCAAGGCTGTAGGTGTAAAAGGACATGATATATATGCCTGGTTTCAGTCTTTTTAAAAGTAGGTCAAACTCCAAGGTCAAGGTTGCAATATTCAAAGTCATGGTCAAATGTGAAAGGTCTTGGTAGGAGGTGTCTATGTGTGAAATATCAAGGCTGTAGGTGTAATAGGACATAAGATAAAGGCTATGTTAAAGATTTCTAAAAGTATGTAAAAGTCAAAGGTCAATGTCATACAGGCCAAGGTCATGGTCAAATGTGAAAGGTCTTGGTAGGGGGTGTCCATGTGTAAAATATTGAGACTGTATAGGTAACAGGACATGAGATATAGGCCTAGTTTAAGTTTTTATAAAAGTAGGTCAAACTCCAAGGTCAAGGTCCAAGGACCAAGGTCATGGTCAAAAGTGAAATATCTTGGTTGGAAGTGACCACGTGTGAAATATCAAGGCTGTATATGTAAAATGACATGAAATATAGGCCAGGTTAATGTATTATTAAAGTAGGTTAAACACCAAGGTCAAGGTCACAAGGTCCAAGGTCATGGTCAAATGTGAAAGGTCTTGGTCGTAGGTGTCCATGTGTGAAATATCAAGGCTGTATGTGTAAAAGGACATGATATATCGGCTAGATTAAAGTTTTTTTTAAAGTAGGTCAAAGTCCAAGGTCACAAGGTCCAAGGTCATGGTCAAATGTGAAAGGTCTTGGTAAGATGTGTCCATGTGTGAAATACCAAGGCTGTATGTGTAATAGCACATAAGATATAGGCCCAGTTTAATTTATTTAAAAGTAGGTCAAACTCCAAGGTCAAGGCCACATGGTCCAAGGTCATAGTCGTATGTGATAGGTCTTGGTCGGAGGTTTCCATGTGTCAAATATCAAGGCTGTATGTGTAAAAGGACATGATATATCGGCCAGGTTAAAGATTTTCAAAAGTAGGTCAAACTCCAAGGTCAAAGTCACAGAGTCCAAGGTCATGGTCAATTAGAAAGGTTTTGGTAAGATGTGTCCATGTGTGAAATATCAAGGCTGTATTTGTAAAAGGTCATGAGATATTTGCCGGGTTTAATTTTTTTAAAGTAGGTCAAACTCCAAGGTCAAGGTCACAAGGTCCAAGGTCATGGTTAAATCTGAACGATGTTGATAGGAGGTATCTATGTGTGAGATATCAAGGCTGTATGTGTAAAAGGACATGAGATATAGGCAAGGTTAAGAATTAAGTGTAAAAATCAACAAAGGGCAATAACTCAAAGAATTTGATCGGCAGAGTTACGGTTCTTGTACACTGCATCTCTCCATAATAAAATCTATTCATCTGTAAAGTTTCATGATTCTACCTTACATACTTTTTTGAGTTGTGCTCCGGACAAGAATCAAGTTATAAACTCAACAAAGGGCAATAACTCAGAGAATTTGATCGGCAGAGTTACGATTCTTGTGCACTGCACCTCTCCATAATGAGATCTATCCACCTATTAAGTTTCATGATTCTACCTTACATACTTTTTGAGTTATGCTCCGGACAATAATAAAGTTTGAAAATCAACAAAGGGCAATAGCTCAAAAAATTTGATCGGCAGAGTTACGGTTCTTGTGCACTGCACCTCTCCATAATGAGATCTATTCACCTGTAAAGTTTCATGACTCTACCTAACATAGTTATTGAGTTATGCTCCGGACAAAAATCAAGTTTGAAAATCAACAAAGGGCAATAACTCAAAAAATTTGATTGGCAGAGTTACGGTTCTTGTGCACTGCACCTCTCCATAATGAGATCTATCCACCTGTAAAGTTTCATGATTGTACCTTACATACTTTTTGAGTTATGCTCCGGACAAGAATCAAGTTATAAAATCAACAAAGGGCAATAACTCAAATTTGATCGGCAGAGTTACGGTTCTTGTGCAATGCACCTCTCCATAATGAGATCTATTCACCTGTAAAGTTTCATGATTCTACCTAACATACCGACATACGGACCGACCGACCGACACTTGCAAAACAATATACCCCCATTTTCTTCGAAAGGGGGCATAATTAGCTTGCTTACTTATTAACTTATCGCAGGATCCAATATTTTTTGCCATATTTTCACTATTTCCGTAACCATAGCAACAACAATTTTAGTCCAAAAACAAAAATAAAACTAGAACTGTCGCAAAGCGGACGAATACCCCCCACTAGGGCCTTGTCACTGAAAAAGTGCTATCGGTCAAAATGTTCTTGACTTAGAGCATGGAAACGGATTTCAAACAAAGTCCAACTGTGACCTTGACCTTTGACCTTGGTGACCCCAAAACAATAGGGCACCTCCATTGGTCATGGGCAATAACTGTGTAAAGTTTTATGATCCTAGGTCAAACGGTTCTCAAGTTAGAACACGGAAACGAAATTGTAAATTTTGACTACTCCCCCCCCCCCCCTTTTTAAAAACTTCAAAGTGGCATAACTCTGAAACTAATGACTGGATCAAGATGAAAATTGCAGGTGCACAACTTCATATGATAGGAAACATCCTGATAAAATTTCCGAAAAATTGGTCAGAAACAGTGGGAGGAGAAGAGGACACAAGATTATGTCCACACCCCCCCCCCCCTTTAAAAACTTCAAAGTGGCATAACTCTTAAACTAATGACTGGATCAAGATGAAAATTGCAGGTGCACAACTTCATATGATAGGAAACATCCTGATAAAATTTCAGAAAAATTGGTCAAAAACTGTGGGAGGAGAAGAGGACACAAGATTATGTCCACCCCCCCCCCCCCCTTAAAAACTTCAAAGTGGCATAACTCTGAAACTAATGACTGGATCAAGATGAAAATTGCAGGTGCACAACTTCATATGATAGGGAACATCCTGATAAAATTTCAGAAAAATTGGTCAAAAACTGTGGGAGGAGAAGAGGACACAAGATTATGTCCACGGACGGACGGACAGACGGACGGACAGACGGACGGACGGACAGACGGACGGACGGACAACCTGATTCCAGTATACCCCCCCATAACTTTGTTGTGGGGGGTATAATGATGTGCATAATCTACACATTGCCATATAGTCATATACCAAGTCTCATCAAACTAGCTTGCTTAGTTATTATCTTATCGCAGGATCCCATTTTTGGCCATATTTTCACTATTTCTGTAACCATATCAACCTCAATTTAAGTCGAAAAACAAAAATAAAATGATGTGCATAATCTACACATTGCCATCTAGTCATATACCAACTTTCATCAAAAACGCTTGCTTAGTTATTAAGTTATCGCTGGATCCAGATTTGAGCGGACAGACGGACGGACAGACGGACGGAGGGCAAACCTATAGTCCCCTCCGGTGTGAACACCGGTAGGGGACTAACAGTGTTCAAAATAACCTCCCTTGCATATGAATATAGAGTAAAATGATATTTGTAAATTAGTTTCTTCTTGAAGCATAATCTTGAAATCCGGCATGGTGAATCAACTTATGTGAAGTGTATTTACAAGTGTGTGTAATTTGATGCATTTCGTATGGCTAGAAAGTGGTGTTTTTCATTATGGGCCTTCTACCTTAACTGGACCTTCTGGGAAGTGTGAAAAGTATTGACCCTAGTCAAACTGCGCAGTCCATGCAGCCTGACTAGATGCAAAACTTTCCACTCTTTTATAATTTTCTGAATGTAGAATGTTTCCTCTTTTGCTATATATTCATTTTCCAAATACGGCATCTGGTTCACCTCTTCATACCTTTTAACCTGCCAAGTCAAAACTATTTAGAGCATCATGATCCATAATATGTATAATAAAGATTAAAAACACTGCAATCAGATGTGAGCAAAGCCTAACTTGCCAGATCCTGATATTGTTCTGTTTAACTTAAAGTCAGTGTGTCGTGTTCAAACACTTAAAACAAAGAGCAAAACAGGATCAATGTTACATTCTCTCATCTCGCATTCAGTGTTTCCATTTACATAAAAAAATATTGAGTCCCATGGACCCAGTGCAGTAGAAAAAGTTGAGTCCCAACCACTTTCAGTTGAGTCCAATTTTGACTTCCACAAATCATCTTCAAATTAATTGTTGTACTTGAACGGGCTTAAAAGCCCTTTCCCAAACAAGACCAATTTTTGATATTCCCAGTTAAAGTGGCTTGGGGAAACATTTAAGCAAAAGAAGAAACTGCAAATAATAAGCATTTTTTCAATTTGCCTCAATGTTTTCCGAGATATTCTCAAGTTTTATGTACCTAAGCTATAACAAATTTTGTGATCTGCAGCAGCTTTTATCAGCCAGTCTTTGAACGCCGGATCGGCAAGCCACTGGTCTTGAAAAGACCGCGAGTGTTTCTTTTTCTTTATTTGAGAAGCCATTATTATTTACAAAATGAAAGTAACAGTTGGTTTCCGGCTATCAAATTGCCCACAAACAATATTTTAGACAGTTCGGGTACCAGACGAAAAAGCCAGAATCCCAACAACCGCAACTTTTCGCTTAGACGTTGGCGAAGTCTATTTATAGTAACTTTGGAAAGCCGGTGACTTTGCTTCAAATCTGTCATACTTTGAAACATTTTTGATTGTCTTCGCTAGTTATGACATTTCTGCATAAGATTTATGAAAATACACTGTTTTGGCCTCTCATTTTTTTTGCGTCCCATGGACGCGACGAGTATAAAAATTTTGCGTCCGAGCTGATTTTCATGCGTATACAGATACTTTTACGTCGTAAATGGAAACTCTGCGCATTCATTTCAGACTTTTCAGTAAATTGGTGCTGTTCTCTGCATTATCTTTGAATTTGGTTGTCATTTGGTTGATTGACTAAGATTAATCAAATATGATTTAATGCCATTTTGAATGATGTTTCATTCATAATACCGGCATTGTAGTAGCTTGATCATCTAACCATGGATTCCTGGCATTTCTCTCGCCATTATTACCACAACATTCTTTCCAAGCCTGCTCATTCCACTTAAGGGGGAATGCTCCAGTTTTTCGGAACACTCGGTCATTACTGTAGTAAATTAGATGTTTCGTACCAAAATGTTTCGCTACCATATTTTCAATAATACAACACATCATTAAAATTTACCATTTTCGATGGTAAAAGTGTATTTATTATGCGAAACTGATTTCCTCAAGATGGAAATGGATTATTTAGAGCAAGACAGTCGTAAGTGTGTATGCAGTTACCACTGTTTTGCCTCATTTTATTCATGTGTAGTTGATAAAAATTGCTGTAATTCACTAATAAGTGCGCTGACCTATACATTTTCTTTTTGAATTATTACCAGGACATGTTGCTTAATACAATGAGGGAGTTTTATCAAATTCTATTATGTAGAACTTGAAATATTTCCAAAAATATGCAAATTTTGACATGAAACTCTCCGGCTTCGTTGATCTAACCGAACACGTGAATGTGCTGTTCTATACATTTACGCGTTTATAATAGCTCATATTTTGGGTTTTCTGTTCTTATTAAATGTAAGGTGTTACTTTAAATCCGTTTTCGGGTGTAAATAATGAATATACAGCATTTCATTAGCATTTTAGTGTCACTGTGACCTTGGGCAGGTTCAAGAAATTGTGCATTTTTTCGCTGTAGGGGTATGTGATACGAATGCCTATAAAATTCAAACAAGATCGCTGACCATCCATTTTTATTTTATTTTTCAATTGGTAGTAACATGTAATTTCAACATACAAAATATAAATAAATTCTATTATTGAGAAAAAATTTAGGAAACTGGAGCATTCCCCCTTAAATTTATAACCATTCACACTTTGGTGGCAGACAAATCCATCTATCAGATGGAACAAAATTTCACCTATAACCTGACGGCAAAAATGCTGGGCGGTCAAAATTCAAAGGTGATAGAGACGACAATTTAAAGTGAATGGAGTTTCAAATGTGTCGTCTTTCCAGGTAGAAAACGTGGGAAATGAAGAAATTGCTTGTCACAAGCAATTTCTTCATTTTCAACAATGTTTTCAAAAGCCTTTATTTTGTATGGCATCAAAGAGTCAGTGTGTATAAATGGATTAAGAGGAGCATTCAAGTCTCAAATACCTGATACTAATACATTCATGTATTCTGCAGAAGGTCTCAAAGATCAGCAATCTGGCGTTCTCAATGAAGTCATCTAAACAGGCTACCAAGAAGAAATCATTCACCAACACCTGCAACATATGTAAGATAGGTTTGAAAATTAAATGTCACTTTCAAATATTCAATACTTAAAGACAATCAAATCCTTGCACAGACTAAATTAGTCAGAAACTTAAACTGTGAACAAATACCCCAACTAGTGCCTTGTCATTGAAAAAGTGGTATAGGTCAAAAGGTTCTTCAAATTGAGTGTAGAAACTGATTTTAAACAAAGTCCAATTGTGACCTTGACCTTAGGCCTATGTGACCCTAAAATAATAGGGCACCTCCTTGGTTCAAGGGTATTCCAAGTTTATGACCTTAGGTCATTGAAATTTTCTTTAAAACAAGTATCTGGTGTTGTATGCAACACATAAAGTCCCCTACCGGCTTCACATTGACTCAATATGGTAATCAATAATAGATTAAGTTGCAGGATCCATTTTTTGCCATATTTTCACTATTTCCGTTACCATAACAACCGCACTTTTCGTCAAAGAACAAAGATAAAATGATGTGCATAATCTACACATTGCCATCTAGTCATATACCAAGTCTCATCAAATTAGCTTGCTTACTTATTAACTTATTGCAGGATCCAATATTTTTTGCCATATTTTCACTATTTCCATAACCATAGCAACAACAATTTTAGTCTAAAAACAAAAATAAAATGATGTGCATAATCTACACATTGCCATATAGTCATATACCAAGTCTCATCAAACTAGCTTGCTTAGTTATTATCTTATCGCAGGATCCCATTTTTGGCCATATTTTCACTATTTCTGTAACCATAGCAACCTCAATTTAAGTCGAAAAACAAAAATAAAATGATGTGCATAATCTACACATTGCCATCTAGTCATATACCAACTTTCATCAAAAACGCTTGCTTAGTTATTAAGTTATCGCGGGATCCAGATTTGAGCGGACAGACGGACAGACGGACGGACAGACGGACGGACGGACTGATGGACGGACAGACGGAGGGCAAACCTATAGTCCCCTCCGGTGTGAACACCGGTAGGGGACTAACAACTTGCGCATTTATGAGACACTTGAATCAATTTGTTTCAAGGCTCTGCCACGATAATGATTAGAAAGCAGTTGGTTTAAGCTAAGGTCAGACTGCGTGTCAGTGCAGGCTTATCTTTGACTTTACAACCTGCAAAAGCTTTGGTCAGATCAGGCATATGGCTTGAACAGCATGAGAAGGGTTTAACCCATTACCAAACGACAAAATTTTGGACTGTTCCAATTTGAAAGATGTTGCAGACGACAATTTCAAGTTGATGAAATTTTGAAAAAACTTCCATTTTGGGTTGGAAAACATTGTGGAAAATGAAGAAATTGCTTGTCACAAGCAATTTCTTTATTTTCCACAATGTTTTTCCATGCCATTTCTTGTGAGAAAGTCTAAAGGCGTCTCTATGCAGTAATGGGTTAACTTACACTTTCACATTCTCTCAGTTTCTGTTGTGCTCCATCAAAGTCAAAATGTACATACAGACACTCCACAAACTCTGTGATGGGGTCTTGGTAGGTGTAGGACTCCTGTAAATAAATAGAACATCACTCAATAAAGCTTGAGATACTATACAGTCAAATCTCTCTATTTCGAACTTCGTGAGACATTCGAGAAAACTTCAACATATAGAATGTTCGACAAAGAGATATTTTGGAGACAAGCGGCCATCATCTGACGTCACGTCATGTCGGTCGGAGTTGCTGGGTACTCCCACCCCGTGTTGACCCGGTTTCTTTACCAAACAAGTCCTGCGTGGAATAAGCGTTAGATGCTTCTGTAGTCATTCTGATTAACAAATCGTCATTGTAAATGCAAGACCTCGTATTTTGGAAGATTTTTAGGGAGAAAGAAAAAAGTGCAGAAAGAAAAAAGTGCAATTACTTTTCCCAAACTGAAAGATTTGTTTGATATTTGGACATAGGGGCCTATTGTTCACTAATAAGGTGTCATTAATATTGATCAGTAAAATATCTCAAAAGCTTCAAGAGTTGTCTTAACTGGGCACACAATGTTTCATTTTGTAAATCGCAAAAATCTACATCCGAGGTATTGCATTTACACCGACGAAATGTAACGCTGTATACAATTTCCCGGGCCTTTTTTATTTTAAATCATCAAATCACCCACTTTTGACGTCCTCAACAGTAATTAATACACAAAATCAAACACAATCAGGTAAAAATCAATATTCAATAAAGGTAAACACCTGTGTTGATTGCTCGAGTTGACGGGTCGAAAGGTGTGAAAAACTGACTTGATTGCAATTATCATCTTGTAAGTTTGAGGCTCGTCGTATAGAGGTGTGAATGTGTGCAAATATAGGTGGTTGGACTTTGAAATTGGTTCGACGTAAGGAGGAAGTTCGTGCAAGAGAAAACGACGTATAGAGGTTGAAATATATAGAAATAAAGAGCAAAATAATCGGGACTTGAAAATTACTTCGACGTAGGGAGAACTTCGGCTAAGGGAGGTTCGACAAAGAGATTTGACTGTATGTCAAAAATAATGCAGTTGGATTTGAAACTAAAATACTTCATGACAATCCATTATCAATCAATTTGCTGTAGTTAGATTTGCTTGTTTCGGTAGCTGCATGCTCGTTTTACTCTAAGAATTTACACAAAGACTTACAGGGACATTTTATTCCAATTTCAATTTTTTAAAGAATGTCTTGATGCCAAAGATTGGTTATTCTAACGAGTATAAATACTATTAGTTTTTTTAAGTTGTTGGCAATAAGCGAGAAACATGCATTTAAAGTTGAGACATAATCGATAAATTGCATATAGATCCGAACTGATGTCCACAACAATTTGTTCAATTAAAAAATCAATTTTAACACAAAAATATAAATTTCTCGTAAACGGCGCAATATTTTGGCTTGAAATTTTCAAAATTTTCATAAGAAAATATGCTCTTTCAGATAAAAATAAAAGTAAAATTTATGACAACAAATTCTGAAATGTCACTTTGAACTATCCATAATGTTTAATGTAATCTTGTGTGCATCTCAATACAGGAGTATAAATCAAAACATATTGCATGTAAGTAATCTTCATGAAAAGTTGTTTCCTTATAGGCCACATTTTATCAATGTCAAACACTTGGCCTACATTGTCCAAGACCTGAAGGGATCTTAATGGAGTTTCTAAATTGAATTCTGTTAGTGATTTAACCCATTCCCATAAAAAGATGCCCCTGTGACAAGTAATTTCTTCATTTCCAACAATGCTTTCTAACCAGAAAGACAAACAATTTAAGATTGCATCCACTTGAAATCTCAGTGTGCGACATTTTTTATTTTGGATCAATATTTTGTCGAGTGTAAAAGTCTTAAATTTCAAATCCATCAACGTTTGTCAGAATCTTACTGACCTGCTGTATGACCTTGACGAGATCCTTCAATACCGTCCTTCGTCGTCCCTTATTTGTGATAACTGCCGTAGTTAGATACCTCAATATATGTGGACACATTGTCTGAATCGCATTCAAATACCTAAATAGAAAATATTGGTAGTTGGATTGTTTGAATTAGTGAGATCTTATTAACTTTACTATTTCTATTTCTTTACACTATTATGAAGTATTTCATGTTACGATTCTGCCAAATACCAGTAAATTCAAAGAATTACAACAAGGAACAATATGTGTTGTGGAAACACAAATGTCCACGAAATGGTATTTTGCTAAAGTTGTCACATAGAAATGTGACCTCCACCCATATGGATGACCTTGAGATCAGAACTACTTGGACATACATGAATAGACATACATACCGAATTTGAGCTTTGAATACACATCTATCCATGTTTCAAATGTCTTTAGGGCCATTATCTAGGACTTTGATCATGAGTGGTATTCACCACCCAGAATTATTCCCAGTTTACATTTAAAGTTATAAAAACAATCCATCTGATTGGCCGAGACATATGTCTCGTCCAATCAGATGGAATGTTATGTAATTTAGATTCACACAATTTGTTTAGATATTTTGATAAATTGCCCTTGATACTTACAGTTGTTGATAGAGAAACATGTCTATGATGAGGTCCCGCCCTTTAGGATGGTTGAAGAACACAAATAGAGACCAGTGTATCAACCAGGTTCTTTGCTGTAGGGACAGGAGGGCACTGCCAAATGTCTGAAATTGTACATGTTAACCCTTTCCCAAACGACAAAATTTTAGGGTGATCCACTTCAAACTCTGCCAAAAATAACAAAATGGAAGTTATCAAAGATAGGATTTGTGTAAAATATGGCACAGAAAATATTGAGACAAAAGGAGAAACTGCTGGTCATCAGCAGTTTCTTCTTTTGTCTCAATGTTTTCACAAGCCTATTCTATTAGAGACGTCAAAACCAGGTCTTGTTTGGGAAAGGGTTAATTATATCTACAGAATTTCAAAAATTTTAGAAATTCAAAACTTATCATTTCAGTGCAAATCCTAGTACATTAAACCTTGCCATTATGAATAAGTTAAACAGTCAATGAGCGTAAGAAAGTTTATCAGAAACATCATATCAAGAAGAGAACTACAGATTTTTCTTATTTCAAATAAGAGTGTAGCGAATAAGTACACATGTAACATGTAAATTTTTTCAAATGAACAAGAGGTTACATAAATTCATAATTACATAGGACAAACATAAGTTACAAATATAAGTACTGGTAGTTTTCTTTTATATAATCGCTCTTTTTCCTGTCACAAAAAAATTCTATAATGCCCAGTATGAAATTGCCAAGTGGTAAGAGTCAAACTACAATACAAGGGATTAACTTTCGTACTTACATTATTTTCAATGACTTCTTTTAGCCTGTTCAAGTCTTCTAGCGCCGGATCCCAGTTCTGCATGAGGATTTCTGAGGCAAGTTTTCCCCATAAAGCATTCAGAAAGTTACGATCATTTGGTGGCAACTGTAAACAACAAATGAGCACCATTAAATGAGTTTAATATGGATAATAAATGGATAGTATCAGTATTAATGTTTAATTGTGCTCATGTGTTTGAAATCCTTTTAACGTCACCACAGTATTTGATTCATTTCATGCCTCTCTATGTCAGGCCATCAATGTGAAGGACCACAATGGAAATAAGAGATTTATTTCTCCTTTTTGTGCTATCCTTAGCATTGATGAAACCGACATAGTTCATAACACTACATTAAATAATCATCTGATGAATTTTTATTTATTCATATAAAGTACTGTAATATATATCTTATCATTGTTAAACAGTGTGATGTGTATGTGTTGTTATACTGTTTTGTCATGTTTTGATTAATGCTGAAATAAATCTATCTATCTGTCTAAAATCTATTTTCAATATTCCCAAATTTATTTCCTGGAATGAAGGGGACTTTGTCAACGAGCCACTTTTACAAGACTTTAAGACAGCCCCAGAGAATGAAAACTTAGCTCATAATACAGGATATTAGTCTATCAATTTTGAGTGCAAACAAGAAATAATTCTCTGAAAGACTGCAAGACAGACTTCGACTATACACACAATTTCTTAACCCAGACAGGAAAGTCTTAGACTGACCTAATGGTCTAAACTCAAAGATGTCGTAAACAAAAATTCCAAGAAATCTGGATAGAAAACATTGTGGGAAAATTGCTTTTTACAAATATTCCTTTATTTTCCACAATGTCACAATCAATTTTCTTCATTTTCCACAATGTTTTCCAAAATCTTCAGATTCTGGGTCACCAAAAAGCATCATCATGCAGGAAATGACTGAATCCTACTCACCAAGATTCTCACAAAATACAAGTACTCGGCTGCTGCTGAATAGTTTCCACATTCATACTGAAACTTGGCATAGTTGTACAGTGTGTCTACCATCTCTGCCTTAAACTGAAAATATTCAGAAGATAACAATAATTAACACCTTCCCACAATGCCAAATTTCAGGCGGCTCCGGCTTGAAAGCTGCTGCAGACCACAAAATTTATATTGATAAATATAGAATTTGTGTACAATTTAACATGTTATGCCAAGCTTATTCCATTTGGGACATCAAAACGGTTTTGTTTGGGAAAGGGTTAAGCCCCTAAATTTTGTTTTGATTATCTGCAATGATTTTCTATTTTAAGTCCACAAAACTTCAAACACAATTAAACTTGCTACCTGTATGCTACAGTGTACATATAGATACATCAGTAAAGTAATTGCCCAAAAATAAAAGCTGGTATTGAAATCTCGTAAGTGATCAGTCAAATGCTGTGATTTATATAGGTTTCTGTTTGTACAATAAATCTCACTTCAAGTTCAGTGACACCTTTATCAAATTGATTGAGTTTTGCTTAATGTCTCTCTTCATAGTATCTCAGTCATATCACGCGATTTAGAGCACCTGATCATGGATTCCTATTGGTTTTTATGCCTGCCCAACACTTACCCCATGCTCCTTGAACAGGTATTCAAATAACTGTCTGCCATCCCTGTAATACAAAGATTAATCAAATCATTGCTAGTGAATGAGAAACGCATTACACACATAGCAAACACAATATTGAGAATGTGCTAATTGCCATTATGTTTGACCTTTTTTACATAAGACTATGTAACTTCCATGAGTCATTGTTACTTGGACCTCTTGCAGAGCTTCAGATTGACGGTGCGCCCGCGCCAATCCCGCATATTTTCAAAATATGACGCACGAAATTATGTAGTGGTGCGCCAGCCGGGCGCACGAATTTCAGTAAAAGTATGATCATGAAATAGTAGATTTCAAACAATATTGACCTTCGCATAAAGCACACGTAATCTGCTATAGATACATTTACATCAAGCTAAGTGACCTATTTGATAAACTTATTTTTAGATTATCATAATGACCTTACTTGATCAACCAATTATATCCCATATTTCAAACAGTAAACAAGCAGTCGGCCAATCTCGGGCGATCTCCGTAGCCTTCACCTTCGATTCGTTAACCTTCAACACTTCTTTATTTAATTCGAAAGATAGATTGGCTGTCTAAATGGTCGAGTAAGCACACCAGTTCAATATGTACAAATAACTGTTACAGAATCCTTTGTGTAATCACGAGTCGGCATGACAGAAAGAGACAACGCGTCAGTGTTAAAACCACCTAACGTCAGGGTATTTACTTCGCAGATAGCGTTTTGTTTTCATAGATTCATCCCATTTTCCCGCGCTTTTACCGGCACGCGCGACTTTTATAAACAAATCGTAGTAAAACGTAACCTTATTTTGCAGCGGGAAAATCACATGATTATATTGAAACTGGAATTACTACGTCATCAGTTGGCTGTGTTTGCGGCGTCTTTGATCTCGCTTTACTCATTGCATATGAGTAACACAGATTTACTCTAGTTTCTTTGTTTAGTTTCACTTTCAGGATTGTTAATTACTGGCATCTGCGATCAACATTCAGAAAAATAAAAGTTAATTCTGCCGTTTTTGAGAAATCAATGTTACTAGCGAGTGTGAATTTAGTACAAAACAGACGGCATGCACATTTCGTTTATCAAAAAGATAAAATTCGAGTGTTCCAATTCGCTACCATAAATGCTCTAAAAATAGGTTGACGGAATTCCCTATCGCAAGAAATCCGTTTTGGTTGTAAAAATATCTCTTTTCTTGCTTACACCTGAAGATGCTGATCAAAATTTTTGTGCGTAAAATCACCTACGGGACCGTAATTTTGTATGTTATTTCTTTCAATTTGGCGTGAATGGAAACTCTGATTTCTGTTGTTTTTATTTATTTATTTTTTTTTTTCAATCAAAGAGTAGACGGCGCAAACCGGCAGCATAGACGGCGATATCGCCGGCCGCCGGCTGATTTTGAGAACGGTAATAAAAATTAAATGAAGTGAAATACATGTATTCTTAATTTTAACAATGTTTATATGCATCCACTCAAATAACAACAATACGATGATGAATTCACAGCAAATAAGTCATTTACTCCAATCCCAAGTTTGGATATGAACGCTTTTAAAACTGTGGCCCATTGTTTTGGAAATTGACCCCTCAAAATCCTGTGTGGTGGGCCCTGTGACCCACAGGTCTCTGAAACAATCTGAAGCTCTGCTCTTGACAAAAAACTCCCAAGTTAAGGTGCCGGTCACTGCATTTATGTACTACATAGCAAGTCATACAAAGATTTATCAATATACCTAAACTATACCTACTGCATAATTTCTTTTCTTATAACATGTACTCTTGTACTTATATGCAAGTTGATTGCACGAAACTTGCCCCTATATGTACTTCAGTTGTGTAAAAGCAACACCTTACCTTGAGCTCTGCATCTGTCTCATGACTTCAGGATCTTCAAATATCTTTGTGATGAGTTCTGTTTCTCCCTGAAGTGACTTCAGCTGGGCAACAACTGATGATCTTTTAGACCATAAACCTGGTAACAATCGAATCTTGCTTTTATCTAACCCTTTCCCAAACAAAATCTGGGAAGTTTCTAGTGAGCCGGTCCCCAACCTAAATGGTTGCCAGTAAAGTGACAAAATAAGTATTTTTTTATCAATAAAGAAGAATGAGCAGGGGTGTAACTAAGGGCAGCAGCCCCCATAAATAATTTCAAAATAAAATAAAGCAGGGGTGTGGGGGTGGCAGCCCCCCAAAATATTTCCTAATAAATAGAGACTGGTATACTAGATGTGTTCCCAAGGTCTTGTTATAATAGTTAAGTTTTTTTAATAGTTGAGGTTAAAGCTTGTATCATAAAACGGTAAAACTTTAACCATCTAGAAAATAAGCCAAAAGAACAGTGAAGTAAAACAAAATAAAACAAGAGATGTTTGTAAAACATATATGCCCCCTCAAGGGCCTACATTTGATGTAGGTCAAAGTCCAAGGTCAAGTTAACAAGGTCCAAGGTCATGGTCAAATATGAAAGGTCTTGGTAGGAGGTGTCTATGTGTGAAATATCAAATCTGTATATCGTCGTTGTAAATGCAAAACCTCGTATCTCGGTTTTTGGAAAATTTTAAAGGGGATGGAAAAAAGTGTAATAACTTTTCTCAAACTGAAATGTTTTACTTGAAATTTGGATATATTGTTCACAAATAATGTATCCTTAATATTGATCAGTAAAAATATCTCAAAACCCTGGAGAATTGTCTTAACTGGGCACACAAGTTTGTACTTTGAAAATTATAGGAATCGACATACGAGGTTTTGCATTTACACCGACGATATGTAAAAGTAAAATAAAACATAGGCCAGGTTAAAGTTTTTAAAAAGTAGGCCAAATGCCAAGGTGGTCATGGTAAAATGTGAAAGGTCTTGGGTGGAGATGTCCATGTGTGAAATATCAAGGCTGTAGGTGTAAAAGGACATGATATATATATGCCTGGTTTCAGTCTTTTTAAAAGTAGGTCAAACTCCAAGGTCAAGGTTGCAATATTCAAGGTCATGGTCAAATGTGAAAGGTCTTGGTAGGAGGTGTCCATGTGTGAAATATCAAGGCTGTAGGTGTAGTAGGACATAAGATAAAGGCTAGATTAAAGATTTCTAAAAGTATGTAAAAATCAAAGGTCAAGGTCACACAGGCCAAGGTCATGGTCAAATGTGCAAGGTCTTGGTAGAAGGTGTCCATGTGTAAAATATTGAGACTGTATAGGTAACAGGACATGAGATATAGGCCTAGTTTAAGTTTTTAAAAGTAGGTCAAACTCCAAGGTCAAGGTCTAAGGTCATGTTCAAAAGTGAAATATCTTGGTTGGAAGTGACCATGTGTGAAATATCAAGGCTGTATATGTAAAATGACATGAAATATAGGCCAGGTTAATGTATTATTAAAGTAGGTCAAACACCAAGGTCAAGGTCACAAGGTCCAAGGACTTGGTCAAATGTGAAAGGTCTTGGTCGTAGGTGTCCATGTGTCAAATATCAAGGCTGTATGTGTAAAAGGACATGAAATATCGGCCAGGTTAAAGTTTTTTTAAAGTAGGTCAAAGTCCAAGGTCAAGGTCACAAAGTCCAAGGTCATGGTCAAATGTGAAAGGTCTTGGTAGGGTGTGTCCATGTGTGAAATATCAAGGCTGTATGTGTAATAGCACATGAGATATAGGCCCAGTTTAATTTTTTTTTTAAAGTAGGTCAAACTTCAAGGTCAAGGCCACATGGTCCAAGGTCATAAACGTATGCGATAAGTCTTGGTCAGAGGTTTCCATGTGTCAAATATCAAGGCTGTATGTGTAAAAAGACATGATATATCGGCCAGGTTAAAGTTTTTTAAAAGTAGGTCAAACTCCCAGGTCAAGGTCACAAAGTCCAAGGTCATGGTCAATTGTGAAAGGTCTTGGTAAGATGTGTCCATGTGTGAAATATCAAGACTGTATTTGTAAAAGGTCATGAGATATATGCCGGGTTTAATTTTTTTAAAGTAGGTCAAACTCCAAGGTCAAGGTCACAAGGTCCAAGGTCATGGTTACATGTGAACGATGTTGAAAGGAGGTATCTATGTGTGAGATATCAAGGCTGTATGTGTAAAAGGACATGAGATATAGGCAAGATTAAGAATTAAGTGTAAAATCAACTCCAAAAATATGATTGGCAGAGTTACGGTTCTTAAGCACTGCACCTCTCCATAATGAGATCTATTCACCTGTAAAGTTTCATGATTCTACCTAACATAATTTTTGAGCTATGCTCCGGACAAAAATCAAGTTTGAAAATCAACATAGGGCAATAACTCAAAAAAATTGATCAGCAGAGTTACGGTTCTTGTGCAATGCACCTCTCCATAATGAGATCTATCCACCTGTAAAGTTTCATGATTCTACCTTACATACTTTTTGAGTTATGCTCCGGACAATAATCAAGTTATAAAATCAACAAAGGGCAATAACTCCAAAAATATGATCGGCAGAGTTACGGTTCTTATGCACCGCACCTCTCCATAATGAGATCTATCCACCTATGAAGTTTCATGATTCTACCTTTAATACTTTTTGAGTTATGCTCCGGACAAGGTTTAGTCTACGGACAGACTGACCGACCTACGGACCAACCGTTCGACCGACCTTCCGACCGACCGACACTTGCAAAACAATATATATACCCCCATTTTCTTCGAAAGGGGGCATAATAATTAACCCTTTCACAAACAAGACCTGGTTTTGACGTCCCTAATAGAAAAGGCTTGGGAAAACATTGAAACAAAAGAAGAAACTGCTGATAACCAGCAGTTTCTCATTTTGTCTCAATATTTTCTATCCCATATTTTACACAAATTCTATCTTTAAAAACTTCTGTTTTGTTATTTGAGGCAGTTTTTGAAGTGGGACACCCCAAAATTTTGTCGTTTGGGAAAGGTTTAAATAAAATCAACTTACTTTGAGGAACTTCTTGGTCTGGATAAAGAGTTTTGTGAACGTCCATAGCGAAATCTACCATGTTTGTGTTGCTCAATAAATCAAGCTTTCCTTTCAACATTTCCTTCTCATCATATAGCTGGAAGTAAAAGATACATTATGAAACATAAATGTCAATGTAGAATCTGTGAAATGAATAAGTTGTAAGGGTGAATTATCATTATCCGAACTTAGAAAACATCCGAAATCACTAACACTTCGCGTCTCAATATGCCAAAAAAAGTATGTTTATTCGAATAGATAATCCATTCTAAAATGGTGGAGGATGATTATTATGAAAAGAAAATATGTAGGAGATGTTACCTCTTTCACAGAAAGAAATTCTAACAATGGAAAAACGAGATGCCGGTCCAAATATTGGCCCATCCTCGTGGTGAGGTCGAACTCCGCCATTTTGAAGTGTCAAGTAATTTAGACTGGATTACCTGGCGCTATAAATATTCGTCACAACCCGGTCGATTCCGTAATTCTAACCTCGTCCAAAAAATAGTTTATTTTGTGAGCGCATTCAGCTAAAACGAGTAAAATGTACGAGAAATACCTGTCCCATGGACCTAAGAAGCTATGTTTGTACAATTATATTGATGAATCGCCTTTAACATAATGTCATAGGGGTGGTCAAATAGAAATAATAACAAAACCCCACATATCTGATGAAATATGTGAGAGTAATGTCTCGATAAGTCGGAAAATGGGTAAAAAAAACAGCTGTCACACCTTAGTGGTGGTCCAGTTCATCACTTTTGTACGGAGAGTACATATAATACATATACAGTATACCTAGTATCCCAACCAGTAGCTTTTCCAAATTGTTTTTAGTGGTGAAATAAAGAAATTTAAGATAAATGCATTTTTCTGCGAACAATTATGCATATGTCCCCTGGTCTGGTGTGAATTACGTTAATTAATTTATTTAGTTTTACACACATCCTAAAACGAAACCATGCTTT
Organism: Fragum sueziense; assembly: GCA_963680895.1. NCBI lineage: Eukaryota > Metazoa > Mollusca > Bivalvia > Cardiida > Cardiidae > Fragum > Fragum sueziense. Next base: position 59,939,082 of record OY804594.1, on the reverse strand, counting down.
GAATACATGATATTAGATATCATTTATAAATAGTCAACAGCATGTGCAAACACATTGTATTACTCTTTAATGTAGCAGTAGATTGTAGTAAGTCACACTTTGAAATGAAGGAAGCTACCCCGCTCAAGGAGCAGTAAATGTGAATTACGTGAATGCTCTTTAGAATTTCACACAATCAACGCTTTTAAAGTTAAATACATAGTTGGGCATGTACCTACACATGTGTAGATTACATAAACCAAGAAGAAAATTTCTCTTCAGAATTATTACCTGTAGAATTCTATTGTAAGTTGATGCTTTCCGGTGCCAGGTATCAATGACCATGACTCTGTGGTTGTCGACGCCAATGTCGTCCCTCGCAGACAGAAACAGCAGAAACTAAAACCCTTTTGTGGAAAATGCAAGGTGAATTAAAACCTTTTAGTGATCTATTTTCTACAAAAACACACTCATACACTACACCAGCAGACGACCTTTGGAAAGTTTTTAAAGATCAGTCCATATACTCTATGGAAAAACATATACCTACTAAATCAACAATCTCACCCAGATTCAACCAGCCATGGTGCAATACACTAATTAAGAAACTTGCCAGGAGAAAGAATCCTGCATATAGGCATATAAGAACTAGGAAAACTAACCATCAGAAAGATTGGATGTCTTACAGAAAGATCCAGACAGAAATCCAGACAGATTGTCGTAAATCCAGAAACGATTATGTGAGAAATACGGTCACCCAACCTGGTTCAAACAACAAGAAACTGTACGCCTACACCAAAAGCATGAAGAGCGACAGCTCAGGTGTTGCCCCTACTTAAGAAAGAAGATATCAGATAATCAGCTACTCGGAAACAGGTAAAGCAGAAATAATCAATGGAGAATCTCCTCTGTTTTTACTAAAAAAGATAACACCCCTTTACTCAATGTAGGTCCACAAAACTCAGTTGAGGCACCGCCATTGATTATACACCCTGAAGATGTTAGAAAACTCATGGAGAAACTACATCCTCATAAAGCCACCGGACCTGCTCAGATTCCTTCAAGGTTCTTGAAAGAGATGACATCTGTCCTTGCTCCTGCGCTGACTTTGATTTTCCGGGCTTAATACTCCCAGACCCAGGTTGAGCGACTAGAGAAACACTTTAGTTACTCCACTGTTCAAAAAAAGTGACAAGAGGAAACTATCGTCCTGGATTGCTGACATCAATCTGTTATCCATATTCATGTGATGAAGTTCCTGGACAAAAACAATATAATTATTATTATCTGATCAGCAACACGATTTTAGAAAGAGAACGTCTTACGAGACTCAACTCATCAGTACCATCCAATACCTCTCCTTAGGACTGAGCAACAGATAGTCGGAATTGTGTTAGATTTCTCCAACCAGACCTGGGACAATGTCCCTCACCAACGTCTTGCAGCCAAATAAACTGGTACCCCGTCGTCTCTCTGTAGAGACAGTAACCCAGTCTAGCAGCCAAACTACATCATTATGGTATAAGAAGGAAACACTCCCTATCAGATCGGAAACAACAAGTGATTCTCGATGATGAATTACATAGGGACACATGCTACATACATGTATTTCTTTTCATTCTTGCCCAGAAAATTTGATGAATCGCACCAGGACACATGCTCTATTTGCATTTCTATTCGTTCTAGGGAAATTCTGATGAAAAACACCGGGACACCTGCTCAACGCTCATTTTTTTATGAATCACCCCGGGACACATGATCTACGCTCATTTCTGTTCATTTTTGGGGAAATTTTTTATGCATTGGTACCCATGAACACATACTCTTCGTTCAATTCTATTCAATTTTGGGATAAATTGATGAATCAGCCCGGGACACGTGCTCTACTTGCATTTCTGTTCAATATCGCGGGAAATTGGTGAATGACCCCGGGACACTTGCTCTACGTGCATTTCTGTTAATCTTAATAGGAAAACATTGATGAATCACCCGGGACACATGCTCTATTTGCATTTACTTTCCTTCCGATATTTTCTCTGTGTCAACATACAATAGGGAACGATTTTATAATGTAAACAATGACGTAGAATCGTACAAACACAATGATAAAACCCTATCTACGTGTTGATACAACGATCTATTTTTAGTACAATATACTCACAATATCGAACCTTATTTTCTGCATTTGAATTAAATCTTTTATGTCGTCTACAACTTCTTCAACTTATAAAATTTCCATGTTTAGGACCCAGCAAACATTCTATGTCGGCCCGATATCGGAGATAATCGGATTTTAAATTGATATCGGGCCGACGTCGGCCCAACATCGACAAAGTATGGCCGACATTAAATTCCGACGTGCAGCCGATATCGGCCCGATATGGGTATGTTTGCTGGGCCCGTGGTACCCGTGCAATATAATTATCTCCATCGATAGGCATCGGAGGTGCAATGACACTCGTCCGCGCATGCGTCTGTCCGTACGAATAGAGTGTTTTGACCGCAACTTTTCATTCATTATTGGGCGAACCCGATTCAAACTGGCTGGTTAGACGCTTTCACTACATCTGAGTTGATTTGATTTGTTGGAGTTTAACGCTGTTTTCAACTGCTATGGTCATATTGCGGCAGCTGGAGCACCTAATATGGATTCCTGGTATTTCTAGCACCCGTAATACCAAAAACTAATAACAGAGCTTTCAGCTGCTCTCTCATAAATCAGGCCCGTAGAAACGGTGGGGGTGGATTGGGGGCACAGCCCCAAAAGTTGGCCAAAAATGCCAAAGGACCTCTACGGAAAAGGCGAGAATTCTCCCTAAAAGGCTCAGCTCGATGGGTCAATTCTCAAAACTAACAAATTGAGAAACAAAATTAAGCTTTATGGTTAGGTAGACAAATAAAGGAAATAAACACCGATTTTTATGTCATTTTAAAAGTTCTATAGGTGCAGATAACTCTTGATTTTAGTACCCACCTAAATGGTTTCGTTTTCTTACACTATCGGTATTCAAAGAGGTAAAATGAAGATTCTTTTATTTTTATTTGCAATTTATTTTCTACAGATACAGGGATAAATGGTGTTGACATTATATGGCAGCTTTGGTTTTGTCCGTATTGCGCATGCGCACCATTGAAACAACTTTAAACGCGCACTTTCCCGCCAAAAACCGAGGCATACCTACCTTCCCAAGGCTGGCTAACATCGTTCCCCCCTTGACCCAGCTTCCCATTGACATATGTTGTGTAACTGGATCATAGGCTTCCTTGGTAAAAAGGATTTGCTGGGTCACGGGGGGGGGGGGACGTACTTTTATACTAAAAATAGTACTCATATACCATATGACATAATTTTGGCGGGAAGATTTCGCCTTTAAACTCGTTTCAATGATGCGCATGCGCATTAAGGACAAATCGAAAAATGGTTTATTATTTCAACACCAATTGTCCTTACATTTACAGAAAATTTTTTGCTTATTAAACTAAAGAAAACTTAAATCTGGTTTAATGAATAACGGTGGGGTAAGAAAATGTAATTTTGGGGGTAGGTACAGAAACCAAGAGTTATCTGTACCTGTCGAATCGTTTTGACCGTACAAAATCAGTTTTCATATGATTTAGATACATACATGTATCTAACAATACAGTTCGAAATAATAATCAATGTGCATGTTTTGAAAAATGACTTTTCCATTTGAGCCTTTTAGGGAGATTTCTCGCCTTATCAGTAGAGGTCCTTTCCCTTATTCTTCACTGAAAATTTAGGGGAAGTCCAATTTAACATCCCCCACCCACCCACCCCCATATTCAGTCAAAGGGGCTGAAGCCCGCCCAATATAAATTTGCTTCCTACGGGCCTGTAGATGATCACAACCATTGGTGAGAGACAAATGTTTTTTTTTTTTTTTTTTTTTTTTTTTTTTTTTTTTTTTTGTCAAATGTCAGAATGGATACATGCCGAGCCATGTTGGAACTCACGACCCCTTGATTGGCCGACCCGACGTTATCGACTAAGCTATCCGGTCTTGGAGCATCTACATTGATTCTTTATCGTATGTAGGGGGCATACAGTAGGCCTACAGTTAATCCGAGTTATCTCTGATGAAATTCGCTCTTTGATATGTTGATCTGATTAAAAATCCTGTGTTGACTTGACAGTAAAATCTGACAGGCACCAGTAAGGGGTCATCTTATATGACCTTTTTGTATGACCAATCAAATAAACGCTTCAACGATTGGCGAAACGATTTAATCCGAAAACTAGGTCACAATGACGTCATATTTCAGTGAAGAACCATGTGTTTGTCATGTATTAGATAGAGGCTGTATAGTAGATTCTACGCGAAATAAACATTCAAATGCGCGCAGCGCATTGAATGTTTATGTCGCGTAGAATATTCTATGTATACAGACTCTATCTGACTTAGTGTTCGCTAGCGGTTTATTGGAGACTGGGTGTGGCTATATAGCCTAGGCGTTACATAAACTAGCCAGCAGCCCGTCTATGCGAAATAGAGCGGCGAAATTTTAAGATATACTGCAATTTCATTGGTCTAAAAAGTAGGTCGAACACTAAGGAATGGTATAAGTAACCCGTCACGCTAGAGGGGACTTAATGGCAAGCTTTAAAAGTCCATAAAACTTAATTTAGAGAAATGAGTTAAACTAAAATTTAAAGGCGTCAAGCAGCTGGCAAAATAAAGATGTAAGATATGAAAAAAATAATTAAATGAAATATAAAATTTCATTAAGTTCTAATTCTATCAGTAGATTAAAAGAAATATGAGAAAAAAAACTTCTACAATAAGGCCCCTTTTCCCATAACACAGCATCAAATTGAGAAACAGAGAGAAAAGGTTCTTGACAGAGACCGTCAGTATTTTATAAAAAGGGTTCAGTAATCTATATAAAATAGTGACCGGGGGGGGGGGGGGGGTCAGTATTCTATGGGGGTTACTTTACTACGTTACACTAGTCTGGTTCCCGCCTCTAATACAGTACGTTATTCATAGTAGATTTCAGGTACGGGAACCAGACTAACGTTGCACCTGCAACTAGAGCTGTGACGGGTAGAAATTTTGTACCCGGGTACCCGTGGTCATATTACCCGCGGGTACTCGAGTACTCGATGATGATTCAAAAACACCAATTATAGATGCATTATTTAAAATACGCAGATGTTTTGTACTATTATGCAAAAAAAAAGCTAGCCAAAATTTCGCAGACACATGTATATCTCACTGAAGAAACACCGATGAAATGTTAATAACTCGTAGCTACAGTTTGAATAATCTGGAATTAATAGATTTCGGTCTCCTAAAATGAATAATGAATTTATTGTTCAAGTTCATGACACTTACTACATCACGGTTGCTTACAGAACGAAAACTACTCCAGTCTGAATGTTCTATCATTCCAGGGACGTAGCCAGGAATTTTGTTATGTTGAAGCCAGGGTATACGATTTGTCCAGTCCCTTTCGCGCATTTTGACGCCCGAAAAACAGAAAAGCTCTTGAAAACACTTTGGAAAACGAAGACATGGCTTGTGAAAAGCAATCTCTTCATTTTCCACAATGTTTGCGACACAGAAAGACCTAAGATGAAGAATTTAATTCACTGGAAACTGTCGTTTGCAACATCTTTAAAAAATGGAAGAGTCTTTTTTTTTTTTGCCAAATTGTAATGGGTTTTGGGGGATGCCGGGGCATCTAAGGGTCTGTTTGGTTTTCTTTTTGTGTTTTTTTTTTTTCAGAATTTTCCTTGGAAAGACCACTAGGCACATTTGAAAAAATAACTATGTTGAAGCCCGAGCTTACAGGCATCCGCCTAGTTACGCGCATGACCCTCCCCCACTTAAGTGTCCAAAGTAGGGTGTAACCATTTCAAACTGTTTGGATGGTTTTCTTCTGGCTCATAATATATCCAGAAAATGTTGAACCACGGTCAAAAAGGCATGAATATCATGAACTTGTTAAAAAACGTTCCCTTTTATTAGGTCATTTACAAAACCGGGTACCGGGTAATGATTTATTACCCGGGTACTGGTGTTGCCCGACCCGATACCCGGGTACTCGAGTACTCGTCCCAGCTCTACCTGCAACTGTGATACGTTCGAGTCGATCTTGAGAAACGATAAGATCTGAGAATATTCGAATGAAATTTGCCGAAAACCCTTCCAGTCTAGAAATGCTCTTCGACTCAAAATATCGCCTTGAATTGGTCGAAGCGGTGGTGCGGACCGGGAATTCAGTCGCGATACCATATTTTTTGGATGCTTGCAACTTTTGTATCGACTGTCAGAATAATGTAATATATGCACATTTCTATTGCAATAGGGCTAAATTGAACAAAAAATAACACTTTTGATACATTTGGGAAAAATATCTTTTCATTTAGGAGTAAGGTCACCCAGGCAAGTACTTCCTAGGTCGTAGGGGGCTAAAATAGTTCTTTGAAAAAAATTGGCCCCTTTTCTGGTGATGCCTTGCTCTCTGCATGAATGATTTTGAGCTAATATTTCCATTGAATGCTTTTTGTTGACATGTTTTCTCATTTTTGAGCCAGAATCCATGTTTCTTTTCAGGTCTATTTGACGTCTCTGGGTGGATGAGTACATGTGGCCACCATTTCCGGTGTCTCAATTTTAGCACTGAAAAATACACGGTACGTATGTTTAACTGAATTTTTTGAAAAATCCACTCCATGATAGTGGGTTCATTTCTGAGAATTCTACAGGTCAAGGGTGGATCTACACCAGTTTAGGCGCAGTTTGACTCTAACTGAGTTGTGGATTGTGTAATAATGTGTTGAAAAATGGGATTTTACATAGAGTTATATAGGAGCTGTTCTAGGTGTACTGCAACCTATATGTCAGGAAGCGTTATATTTTTTGACATTTGATAGCTCTCCTGCGTTTGAAGGTAGCAACTCCAAATTTGGACCACAGCTAGCCTATGATGAACAAAACTTGATTTTGGTTGAATTTGTCATGTAAAGAATGAATTTAAATTTTTAAAAAGCATTGAAACTTAAATTAAATTGAAAATGTCAAAATTCTCACATTTCTGTCTGTGATTGATTGCAGTCAGCTTTTCTTTGCATCTAGACAGTCTCTTTTGCTCTAAATTTGGATGCCTTGTTGTCTGGAAGGTATTTAAGATCATTTCTAGGAGTGTTTGGGTGAAATTGAAATTTTAATTAATTATTTAAAAAAGATTTAAAAAATTTAATTTTTTAAAAGATTGTTTAAAATGGCTTAAAATTGATATCTATTTTCATTATTTCAGGAAACTTAACCATGGTAGACCAAGACTGAAGGCGTAATCTGCTTACAACCGCACCAAAGCGATAAAGAACTGTGTACAGTGCTTCATCGAGGTTTTCGGACTCCGAAAGCCCTTTCGGTACAGTTTCGGATTCCGAAAAGCAACAAAACTTGTAAGTTATTTAGTTATTCCCCCCCCCCTCATGATGTGGTTCTATTTAGTAGCACTATGAGTTTGTCTCTGCAGAATAAGCAGTATTTGGCACCATTTTGGAGTTATAATTGCTTCTGGCTTGTAAAAGATAGGAACACATGGTTAGCTGAACCAGCTGTCACATTATTTTGATGCCACAGACTAAAATTCCTGAAAAATGATGTTGAATAGCTTATTATTAAAAGATAAAAAGTCACAAATGTAGGGATTTAGACTGAGTTTGAAGAAGAAAAGGGCAATGGGCCCATTGCCTAGTACACGGCTTCAGTTTTCTTACTAACCAGGACCAGTAATGTGTATATTTTGGCAGTTACATCTGAATATGCATAATTTGTCCAAGATTTTGACTTTGAAAGCTTGTAGGGACTCCAAATGACTTAAAATTAGAATTGGAAGAATGCACTTGCAATAGACCTCTTCACTGGTACTATCCTTTCAAAACTTTGTGATACTCTTCGACTCAAAATATCGCCTTGAATTGGTCGAAGCGGTGGTGCGGACCGGGAATTCAGTCGCGATACCATATTTTTTGGATGCTTGCAACTTTTGTATCGACTGTCAGAATAATGTAATATATGCACATTTCTATTGCAATAGGGCTAAATTGAACAAAAAATAACACTTTTGATACATTTGGGAAAAATATCTTTTCATTTAGGAGTAAGGTCACCCAGGCAAGTACTTCCTAGGTCGTAGGGGGCTAAAATAGTTCTTTGAAAAAAATTGGCCCCTTTTCTGGTGATGCCTTGCTCTCTGCATGAATGATTTTGAGCTAATATTTCCATTGAATGCTTTTTGTTGACATGTTTTCTCATTTTTGAGCCAGAATCCATGTTTCTTTTCAGGTCTATTTGACGTCTCTGGGTGGATGAGTACATGTGGCCACCATTTCCGGTGTCTCAATTTTAGCACTGAAAAATACACGGTACGTATGTTTAACTGAATTTTTTGAAAAATCCACTCCATGATAGTGGGTTCATTTCTGAGAATTCTACAGGTCAAGGGTGGATCTACACCAGTTTAGGCGCAACTGAGTTGTGGATTGTGTAATAATGTGTTGAAAAATGGGATTTTACATAGAGTTATATAGGAGCTGTTCTAGGTGTACTGCAACCTATATGTCAGGAAGCGTTATATTTTTTGACATTTGATAGCTCTCCTGCGTTTGAAGGTAGCAACTCCAAATTTGGACCACAGCTAGCCTATGATGAACAAAACTTGATTTTGGTTGAATTTGTCATGTAAAGAATGAATTTAAATTTTTAAAAAGCATTGAAACTTAAATTAAATTGAAAATGTCAAAATTCTCACATTTCTGTCTGTGATTGATTGCAGTCAGCTTTTCTTTGCATCTAGACAGTCTCTTTTGCTCTAAATTTGGATGCCTTGTTGTCTGGAAGGTATTTAAGATCATTTCTAGGAGTGTTTGGGTGAAATTGAAATTTTAATTAATTATTTAAAAAAGATTTAAAAAATTTAATTTTTTAAAAGATTGTTTAAAATGGCTTAAAATTGATATCTATTTTCATTATTTCAGGAAACTTAACCATGGTAGACCAAGACTGAAGGCGTAATCTGCTTACAACCGCACCAAAGCGATAAAGAACTGTGTACAGTGCTTCATCGAGGTTTTCGGACTCCGAAAGCCCTTTCGGTACAGTTTCGGATTCCGAAAAGCAACAAAACTTGTAAGTTATTTAGTTATTCCCCCCCCCCCCCTCATGATGTGGTTCTATTTAGTAGCACTATGAGTTTGTCTCTGCAGAATAAGCAGTATTTGGCACCATTTTGGAGTTATAATTGCTTCTGGCTTGTAAAAGATAGGAACACATGGTTAGCTGAACCAGCTGTCACATTATTTTGATGCCACAGACTAAAATTCCTGAAAAATGATGTTGAATAGCTTATTATTAAAAGATAAAAAGTCACAAATGTAGGGATTTAGACTGAGTTTGAAGAAGAAAAGGGCAATGGGCCCATTGCCTAGTACACAGCTTCAGTTTTCTTACTAACCAGGACCAGTAATGTGTATATTTTGGCAGTTACATCTGAATATGCATAATTTGTCCAAGATTTTGACTTTGAAAGCTTGTAGGGACTCCAAATGACTTAAAATTAGAATTGGAAGAATGCACTTGCAATAGACCTCTTCACTGGTACTATCCTTTCAAAACTTTGTGATACTCTTCGACTCAAAATATCGCCTTGAATTGGTCGAAGCGGTGGTGCGGACCGGGAATTCAGTCGCGATACCATATTTTTTGGATGCTTGCAACTTTTGTATCGACTGTCAGAATAATGTAATATATGCACATTTCTATTGCAATAGGGCTAAATTGAACAAAAAATAACACTTTTGATACATTTGGGAAAAATATCTTTTCATTTAGGAGTAAGGTCACCCAGGCAAGTACTTCCTAGGTCGTAGGGGGCTAAAATAGTTCTTTGAAAAAAATTGGCCCCTTTTCTGGTGATGCCTTGCTCTCTGCATGAATGATTTTGAGCTAATATTTCCATTGAATGCTTTTTGTTGACATGTTTTCTCATTTTTGAGCCAGAATCCATGTTTCTTTTCAGGTCTATTTGACGTCTCTGGGTGGATGAGTACATGTGGCCACCATTTCCGGTGTCTCAATTTTAGCACTGAAAAATACACGGTACGTATGTTTAACTGAATTTTTTGAAAAATCCACTCCATGATAGTGGGTTCATTTCTGAGAATTCTACAGGTCAAGGGTGGATCTACACCAGTTTAGGCGCAGTTTGACTCTAACTGAGTTGTGGATTGTGTAATAATGTGTTGAAAAATGGGATTTTACATAGAGTTATATAGGAGCTGTTCTAGGTGTACTGCAACCTATATGTCAGGAAGCGTTATATTTTTTGACATTTGATAGCTCTCCTGCGTTTGAAGGTAGCAACTCCAAATTTGGACCACAGCTAGCCTATGATGAACAAAACTTGATTTTGGTTGAATTTGTCATGTAAAGAATGAATTTAAATTTTTAAAAAGCATTGAAACTTAAATTAAATTGAAAATGTCAAAATTCTCACATTTCTGTCTGTGATTGATTGCAGTCAGCTTTTCTTTGCATCTAGACAGTCTCTTTTGCTCTAAATTTGGATGCCTTGTTGTCTGGAAGGTATTTAAGATCATTTCTAGGAGTGTTTGGGTGAAATTGAAATTTTAATTAATTATTTAAAAAAGATTTAAAAAATTTAATTTTTTAAAAGATTGTTTAAAATGGCTTAAAATTGATATCTATTTTCATTATTTCAGGAAACTTAACCATGGTAGACCAAGACTGAAGGCGTAATCTGCTTACAACCGCACCAAAGCGATAAAGAACTGTGTACAGTGCTTCATCGAGGTTTTCGGACTCCGAAAGCCCTTTCGGTACAGTTTCGGATTCCGAAAAGCAACAAAACTTGTAAGTTATTTAGTTATTCCCCCCCCCCCCCCTCATGATGTGGTTCTATTTAGTAGCACTATGAGTTTGTCTCTGCAGAATAAGCAGTATTTGGCACCATTTTGGAGTTATAATTGCTTCTGGCTTGTAAAAGATAGGAACACATGGTTAGCTGAACCAGCTGTCACATTATTTTGATGCCACAGACTAAAATTCCTGAAAAATGATGTTGAATAGCTTATTATTAAAAGATAAAAAGTCACAAATGTAGGGATTTAGACTGAGTTTGAAGAAGAAAAGGGCAATGGGCCCATTGCCTAGTACACAGCTTCAGTTTTCTTACTAACCAGGACCAGTAATGTGTATATTTTGGCAGTTACATCTGAATATGCATAATTTGTCCAAGATTTTGACTTTGAAAGCTTGTAGGGACTCCAAATGACTTAAAATTAGAATTGGAAGAATGCACTTGCAATAGACCTCTTCACTGGTACTATCCTTTCAAAACTTTGTGATACTCTTCGACTCAAAATATCGCCTTGAATTGGTCGAAGCGGTGGTGCGGACCGGGAATTCAGTCGCGATACCATATTTTTTGGATGCTTGCAACTTTTGTATCGACTGTCAGAATAATGTAATATATGCACATTTCTATTGCAATAGGGCTAAATTGAACAAAAAATAACACTTTTGATACATTTGGGAAAAATATCTTTTCATTTAGGAGTAAGGTCACCCAGGCAAGTACTTCCTAGGTCGTAGGGGGCTAAAATAGTTCTTTGAAAAAAATTGGCCCCTTTTCTGGTGATGCCTTGCTCTCTGCATGAATGATTTTGAGCTAATATTTCCATTGAATGCTTTTTGTTGACATGTTTTCTCATTTTTGAGCCAGAATCCATGTTTCTTTTCAGGTCTATTTGACGTCTCTGGGTGGATGAGTACATGTGGCCACCATTTCCGGTGTCTCAATTTTAGCACTGAAAAATACACGGTACGTATGTTTAACTGAATTTTTTGAAAAATCCACTCCATGATAGTGGGTTCATTTCTGAGAATTCTACAGGTCAAGGGTGGATCTACACCAGTTTAGGCGCAGTTTGACTCTAACTGAGTTGTGGATTGTGTAATAATGTGTTGAAAAATGGGATTTTACATAGAGTTATATAGGAGCTGTTCTAGGTGTACTGCAACCTATATGTCAGGAAGCGTTATATTTTTTGACATTTGATAGCTCTCCTGCGTTTGAAGGTAGCAACTCCAAATTTGGACCACAGCTAGCCTATGATGAACAAAACTTGATTTTGGTTGAATTTGTCATGTAAAGAATGAATTTAAATTTTTAAAAAGCATTGAAACTTAAATTAAATTGAAAATGTCAAAATTCTCACATTTCTGTCTGTGATTGATTGCAGTCAGCTTTTCTTTGCATCTAGACAGTCTCTTTTGCTCTAAATTTGGATGCCTTGTTGTCTGGAAGGTATTTAAGATCATTTCTAGGAGTGTTTGGGTGAAATTGAAATTTTAATTAATTATTTAAAAAAGATTTAAAAAATTTAATTTTTTAAAAGATTGTTTAAAATGGCTTAAAATTGATATCTATTTTCATTATTTCAGGAAACTTAACCATGGTAGACCAAGACTGAAGGCGTAATCTGCTTACAACCGCACCAAAGCGATAAAGAACTGTGTACAGTGCTTCATCGAGGTTTTCGGACTCCGAAAGCCCTTTCGGTACAGTTTCGGATTCCGAAAAGCAACAAAACTTGTAAGTTATTTAGTTATTCCCCCCCCCCCCCCCTCATGATGTGGTTCTATTTAGTAGCACTATGAGTTTGTCTCTGCAGAATAAGCAGTATTTGGCACCATTTTGGAGTTATAATTGCTTCTGGCTTGTAAAAGATAGGAACACATGGTTAGCTGAACCAGCTGTCACATTATTTTGATGCCACAGACTAAAATTCCTGAAAAATGATGTTGAATAGCTTATTATTAAAAGATAAAAAGTCACAAATGTAGGGATTTAGACTGAGTTTGAAGAAGAAAAGGGCAATGGGCCCATTGCCTAGTACACGGCTTCAGTTTTCTTACTAACCAGGACCAGTAATGTGTATATTTTGGCAGTTACATCTGAATATGCATAATTTGTCCAAGATTTTGACTTTGAAAGCTTGTAGGGACTCCAAATGACTTAAAATTAGAATTGGAAGAATGCACTTGCAATAGACCTCTTCACTGGTACTATCCTTTCAAAACTTTGTGATACTCTTCGACTCAAAATATCGCCTTGAATTGGTCGAAGCGGTGGTGCGGACCGGGAATTCAGTCGCGATACCATATTTTTTGGATGCTTGCAACTTTTGTATCGACTGTCAGAATAATGTAATATATGCACATTTCTATTGCAATAGGGCTAAATTGAACAAAAAATAACACTTTTGATACATTTGGGAAAAATATCTTTTCATTTAGGAGTAAGGTCACCCAGGCAAGTACTTCCTAGGTCGTAGGGGGCTAAAATAGTTCTTTGAAAAAAATTGGCCCCTTTTCTGGTGATGCCTTGCTCTCTGCATGAATGATTTTGAGCTAATATTTCCATTGAATGCTTTTTGTTGACATGTTTTCTCATTTTTGAGCCAGAATCCATGTTTCTTTTCAGGTCTATTTGACGTCTCTGGGTGGATGAGTACATGTGGCCACCATTTCCGGTGTCTCAATTTTAGCACTGAAAAATACACGGTACGTATGTTTAACTGAATTTTTTGAAAAATCCACTCCATGATAGTGGGTTCATTTCTGAGAATTCTACAGGTCAAGGGTGGATCTACACCAGTTTAGGCGCAGTTTGACTCTAACTGAGTTGTGGATTGTGTAATAATGTGTTGAAAAATGGGATTTTACATAGAGTTATATAGGAGCTGTTCTAGGTGTACTGCAACCTATATGTCAGGAAGCGTTATATTTTTTGACATTTGATAGCTCTCCTGCGTTTGAAGGTAGCAACTCCAAATTTGGACCACAGCTAGCCTATGATGAACAAAACTTGATTTTGGTTGAATTTGTCATGTAAAGAATGAATTTAAATTTTTAAAAAGCATTGAAACTTAAATTAAATTGAAAATGTCAAAATTCTCACATTTCTGTCTGTGATTGATTGCAGTCAGCTTTTCTTTGCATCTAGACAGTCTCTTTTGCTCTAAATTTGGATGCCTTGTTGTCTGGAAGGTATTTAAGATCATTTCTAGGAGTGTTTGGGTGAAATTGAAATTTTAATTAATTATTTAAAAAAGATTTAAAAAATTTAATTTTTTAAAAGATTGTTTAAAATGGCTTAAAATTGATATCTATTTTCATTATTTCAGGAAACTTAACCATGGTAGACCAAGACTGAAGGCGTAATCTGCTTACAACCGCACCAAAGCGATAAAGAACTGTGTACAGTGCTTCATCGAGGTTTTCGGACTCCGAAAGCCCTTTCGGTACAGTTTCGGATTCCGAAAAGCAACAAAACTTGTAAGTTATTTAGTTATTCCCCCCCCCCCTCATGATGTGGTTCTATTTAGTAGCACTATGAGTTTGTCTCTGCAGAATAAGCAGTATTTGGCACCATTTTGGAGTTATAATTGCTTCTGGCTTGTAAAAGATAGGAACACATGGTTAGCTGAACCAGCTGTCACATTATTTTGATGCCACAGACTAAAATTCCTGAAAAATGATGTTGAATAGCTTATTATTAAAAGATAAAAAGTCACAAATGTAGGGATTTAGACTGAGTTTGAAGAAGAAAAGGGCAATGGGCCCATTGCCTAGTACACAGCTTCAGTTTTCTTACTAACCAGGACCAGTAATGTGTATATTTTGGCAGTTACATCTGAATATGCATAATTTGTCCAAGATTTTGACTTTGAAAGCTTGTAGGGACTCCAAATGACTTAAAATTAGAATTGGAAGAATGCACTTGCAATAGACCTCTTCACTGGTACTATCCTTTCAAAACTTTGTGATACTCTTCGACTCAAAATATCGCCTTGAATTGGTCGAAGCGGTGGTGCGGACCGGGAATTCAGTCGCGATACCATATTTTTTGGATGCTTGCAACTTTTGTATCGACTGTCAGAATAATGTAATATATGCACATTTCTATTGCAATAGGGCTAAATTGAACAAAAAATAACACTTTTGATACATTTGGGAAAAATATCTTTTCATTTAGGAGTAAGGTCACCCAGGCAAGTACTTCCTAGGTCGTAGGGGGCTAAAATAGTTCTTTGAAAAAAATTGGCCCCTTTTCTGGTGATGCCTTGCTCTCTGCATGAATGATTTTGAGCTAATATTTCCATTGAATGCTTTTTGTTGACATGTTTTCTCATTTTTGAGCCAGAATCCATGTTTCTTTTCAGGTCTATTTGACGTCTCTGGGTGGATGAGTACATGTGGCCACCATTTCCGGTGTCTCAATTTTAGCACTGAAAAATACACGGTACGTATGTTTAACTGAATTTTTTGAAAAATCCACTCCATGATAGTGGGTTCATTTCTGAGAATTCTACAGGTCAAGGGTGGATCTACACCAGTTTAGGCGCAGTTTGACTCTAACTGAGTTGTGGATTGTGTAATAATGTGTTGAAAAATGGGATTTTACATAGAGTTATATAGGAGCTGTTCTAGGTGTACTGCAACCTATATGTCAGGAAGCGTTATATTTTTTGACATTTGATAGCTCTCCTGCGTTTGAAGGTAGCAACTCCAAATTTGGACCACAGCTAGCCTATGATGAACAAAACTTGATTTTGGTTGAATTTGTCATGTAAAGAATGAATTTAAATTTTTAAAAAGCATTGAAACTTAAATTAAATTGAAAATGTCAAAATTCTCACATTTCTGTCTGTGATTGATTGCAGTCAGCTTTTCTTTGCATCTAGACAGTCTCTTTTGCTCTAAATTTGGATGCCTTGTTGTCTGGAAGGTATTTAAGATCATTTCTAGGAGTGTTTGGGTGAAATTGAAATTTTAATTAATTATTTAAAAAAGATTTAAAAAATTTAATTTTTTAAAAGATTGTTTAAAATGGCTTAAAATTGATATCTATTTTCATTATTTCAGGAAACTTAACCATGGTAGACCAAGACTGAAGGCGTAATCTGCTTACAACCGCACCAAAGCGATAAAGAACTGTGTACAGTGCTTCATCGAGGTTTTCGGACTCCGAAAGCCCTTTCGGTACAGTTTCGGATTCCGAAAAGCAACAAAACTTGTAAGTTATTTAGTTATTCCCCCCCCCCCCCCTCATGATGTGGTTCTATTTAGTAGCACTATGAGTTTGTCTCTGCAGAATAAGCAGTATTTGGCACCATTTTGGAGTTATAATTGCTTCTGGCTTGTAAAAGATAGGAACACATGGTTAGCTGAACCAGCTGTCACATTATTTTGATGCCACAGACTAAAATTCCTGAAAAATGATGTTGAATAGCTTATTATTAAAAGATAAAAAGTCACAAATGTAGGGATTTAGACTGAGTTTGAAGAAGAAAAGGGCAATGGGCCCATTGCCTAGTACACAGCTTCAGTTTTCTTACTAACCAGGACCAGTAATGTGTATATTTTGGCAGTTACATCTGAATATGCATAATTTGTCCAAGATTTTGACTTTGAAAGCTTGTAGGGACTCCAAATGACTTAAAATTAGAATTGGAAGAATGCACTTGCAATAGACCTCTTCACTGGTACTATCCTTTCAAAACTTTGTGATACTCTTCGACTCAAAATATCGCCTTGAATTGGTCGAAGCGGTGGTGCGGACCGGGAATTCAGTCGCGATACCATATTTTTTGGATGCTTGCAACTTTTGTATCGACTGTCAGAATAATGTAATATATGCACATTTCTATTGCAATAGGGCTAAATTGAACAAAAAATAACACTTTTGATACATTTGGGAAAAATATCTTTTCATTTAAAAATGGAGTAAGGTCACCCAGGCAAGTACTTCCTAGGTCGTAGGGGGCTAAAATAGTTCTTTGAAAAAAATTGGCCCCTTTTCTGGTGATGCCTTGCTCTCTGCATGAATGATTTTGAGCTAATATTTCCATTGAATGCTTTTTGTTGACATGTTTTCTCATTTTTGAGCCAGAATCCATGTTTCTTTTCAGGTCTATTTGACGTCTCTGGGTGGATGAGTACATGTGGCCACCATTTCCGGTGTCTCAATTTTAGCACTGAAAAATACACGGTACGTATGTTTAACTGAATTTTTTGAAAAATCCACTCCATGATAGTGGGTTCATTTCTGAGAATTCTACAGGTCAAGGGTGGATCTACACCAGTTTAGGCGCAGTTTGACTCTAACTGAGTTGTGGATTGTGTAATAATGTGTTGAAAAATGGGATTTTACATAGAGTTATATAGGAGCTGTTCTAGGTGTACTGCAACCTATATGTCAGGAAGCGTTATATTTTTTGACATTTGATAGCTCTCCTGCGTTTGAAGGTAGCAACTCCAAATTTGGACCACAGCTAGCCTATGATGAACAAAACTTGATTTTGGTTGAATTTGTCATGTAAAGAATGAATTTAAATTTTTAAAAAGCATTGAAACTTAAATTAAATTGAAAATGTCAAAATTCTCACATTTCTGTCTGTGATTGATTGCAGTCAGCTTTTCTTTGCATCTAGACAGTCTCTTTTGCTCTAAATTTGGATGCCTTGTTGTCTGGAAGGTATTTAAGATCATTTCTAGGAGTGTTTGGGTGAAATTGAAATTTTAATTAATTATTTAAAAAAGATTTAAAAAATTTAATTTTTTAAAAGATTGTTTAAAATGGCTTAAAATTGATATCTATTTTCATTATTTCAGGAAACTTAACCATGGTAGACCAAGACTGAAGGCGTAATCTGCTTACAACCGCACCAAAGCGATAAAGAACTGTGTACAGTGCTTCATCGAGGTTTTCGGACTCCGAAAGCCCTTTCGGTACAGTTTCGGATTCCGAAAAGCAACAAAACTTGTAAGTTATTTAGTTATTCCCCCCCCCCCCCTCATGATGTGGTTCTATTTAGTAGCACTATGAGTTTGTCTCTGCAGAATAAGCAGTATTTGGCACCATTTTGGAGTTATAATTGCTTCTGGCTTGTAAAAGATAGGAACACATGGTTAGCTGAACCAGCTGTCACATTATTTTGATGCCACAGACTAAAATTCCTGAAAAATGATGTTGAATAGCTTATTATTAAAAGATAAAAAGTCACAAATGTAGGGATTTAGACTGAGTTTGAAGAAGAAAAGGGCAATGGGCCCATTGCCTAGTACACAGCTTCAGTTTTCTTACTAACCAGGACCAGTAATGTGTATATTTTGGCAGTTACATCTGAATATGCATAATTTGTCCAAGATTTTGACTTTGAAAGCTTGTAGGGACTCCAAATGACTTAAAATTAGAATTGGAAGAATGCACTTGCAATAGACCTCTTCACTGGTACTATCCTTTCAAAACTTTGTGATACTCTTCGACTCAAAATATCGCCTTGAATTGGTCGAAGCGGTGGTGCGGACCGGGAATTCAGTCGCGATACCATATTTTTTGGATGCTTGCAACTTTTGTATCGACTGTCAGAATAATGTAATATATGCACATTTCTATTGCAATAGGGCTAAATTGAACAAAAAATAACACTTTTGATACATTTGGGAAAAATATCTTTTCATTTAGGAGTAAGGTCACCCAGGCAAGTACTTCCTAGGTCGTAGGGGGCTAAAATAGTTCTTTGAAAAAAATTGGCCCCTTTTCTGGTGATGCCTTGCTCTCTGCATGAATGATTTTGAGCTAATATTTCCATTGAATGCTTTTTGTTGACATGTTTTCTCATTTTTGAGCCAGAATCCATGTTTCTTTTCAGGTCTATTTGACGTCTCTGGGTGGATGAGTACATGTGGCCACCATTTCCGGTGTCTCAATTTTAGCACTGAAAAATACACGGTACGTATGTTTAACTGAATTTTTTGAAAAATCCACTCCATGATAGTGGGTTCATTTCTGAGAATTCTACAGGTCAAGGGTGGATCTACACCAGTTTAGGCGCAGTTTGACTCTAACTGAGTTGTGGATTGTGTAATAATGTGTTGAAAAATGGGATTTTACATAGAGTTATATAGGAGCTGTTCTAGGTGTACTGCAACCTATATGTCAGGAAGCGTTATATTTTTTGACATTTGATAGCTCTCCTGCGTTTGAAGGTAGCAACTCCAAATTTGGACCACAGCTAGCCTATGATGAACAAAACTTGATTTTGGTTGAATTTGTCATGTAAAGAATGAATTTAAATTTTTAAAAAGCATTGAAACTTAAATTAAATTGAAAATGTCAAAATTCTCACATTTCTGTCTGTGATTGATTGCAGTCAGCTTTTCTTTGCATCTAGACAGTCTCTTTTGCTCTAAATTTGGATGCCTTGTTGTCTGGAAGGTATTTAAGATCATTTCTAGGAGTGTTTGGGTGAAATTGAAATTTTAATTAATTATTTAAAAAAGATTTAAAAAATTTAATTTTTTAAAAGATTGTTTAAAATGGCTTAAAATTGATATCTATTTTCATTATTTCAGGAAACTTAACCATGGTAGACCAAGACTGAAGGCGTAATCTGCTTACAACCGCACCAAAGCGATAAAGAACTGTGTACAGTGCTTCATCGAGGTTTTCGGACTCCGAAAGCCCTTTCGGTACAGTTTCGGATTCCGAAAAGCAACAAAACTTGTAAGTTATTTAGTTATTCCCCCCCCCCCTCATGATGTGGTTCTATTTAGTAGCACTATGAGTTTGTCTCTGCAGAATAAGCAGTATTTGGCACCATTTTGGAGTTATAATTGCTTCTGGCTTGTAAAAGATAGGAACACATGGTTAGCTTAACCAGCTGTCACATTATTTTGATGCCACAGACTAAAATTCCTGAAAAATGATGTGTTGAATAGCTTATTATTAAAAGATAAAAAGTCACAAATGTAGGGATTTAGACTGAGTTTGAAGAAGAAAAGGGCAATGGGCCCATTGCCTAGTACACAGCTTCAGTTTTCTTACTAACCAGGACCAGTAATGTGTATATTTTGGCAGTTACATCTGAATATGCATAATTTGTCCAAGATTTTGACTTTGAAAGCTTGTAGGGACTCCAAATGACTTAAAATTAGAATTGGAAGAATGCACTTGCAATAGACCTCTTCACTGGTACTATCCTTTCAAAACTTTGTGATACTCTTCGACTCAAAATATCGCCTTGAATTGGTCGAAGCGGTGGTGCGGACCGGGAATTCAGTCGCGATACCATATTTTTTGGATGCTTGCAACTTTTGTATCGACTGTCAGAATAATGTAATATATGCACATTTCTATTGCAATAGGGCTAAATTGAACAAAAAATAACACTTTTGATACATTTGGGAAAAATATCTTTTCATTTAGGAGTAAGGTCACCCAGGCAAGTACTTCCTAGGTCGTAGGGGGCTAAAATAGTTCTTTGAAAAAAATTGGCCCCTTTTCTGGTGATGCCTTGCTCTCTGCATGAATGATTTTGAGCTAATATTTCCATTGAATGCTTTTTGTTGACATGTTTTCTCATTTTTGAGCCAGAATCCATGTTTCTTTTCAGGTCTATTTGACGTCTCTGGGTGGATGAGTACATGTGGCCACCATTTCCGGTGTCTCAATTTTAGCACTGAAAAATACACGGTACGTATGTTTAACTGAATTTTTTGAAAAATCCACTCCATGATAGTGGGTTCATTTCTGAGAATTCTACAGGTCAAGGGTGGATCTACACCAGTTTAGGCGCAGTTTGACTCTAACTGAGTTGTGGATTGTGTAATAATGTGTTGAAAAATGGGATTTTACATAGAGTTATATAGGAGCTGTTCTAGGTGTACTGCAACCTATATGTCAGGAAGCGTTATATTTTTTGACATTTGATAGCTCTCCTGCGTTTGAAGGTAGCAACTCCAAATTTGGACCACAGCTAGCCTATGATGAACAAAACTTGATTTTGGTTGAATTTGTCATGTAAAGAATGAATTTAAATTTTTAAAAAGCATTGAAACTTAAATTAAATTGAAAATGTCAAAATTCTCACATTTCTGTCTGTGATTGATTGCAGTCAGCTTTTCTTTGCATCTAGACAGTCTCTTTTGCTCTAAATTTGGATGCCTTGTTGTCTGGAAGGTATTTAAGATCATTTCTAGGAGTGTTTGGGTGAAATTGAAATTTTAATTAATTATTTAAAAAAGATTTAAAAAATTTAATTTTTTAAAAGATTGTTTAAAATGGCTTAAAATTGATATCTATTTTCATTATTTCAGGAAACTTAACCATGGTAGACCAAGACTGAAGGCGTAATCTGCTTACAACCGCACCAAAGCGATAAAGAACTGTGTACAGTGCTTCATCGAGGTTTTCGGACTCCGAAAGCCCTTTCGGTACAGTTTCGGATTCCGAAAAGCAACAAAACTTGTAAGTTATTTAGTTATTCCCCCCCCCCCTCATGATGTGGTTCTATTTAGTAGCACTATGAGTTTGTCTCTGCAGAATAAGCAGTATTTGGCACCATTTTGGAGTTATAATTGCTTCTGGCTTGTAAAAGATAGGAACACATGGTTAGCTGAACCAGCTGTCACATTATTTTGATGCCACAGACTAAAATTCCTGAAAAATGATGTTGAATAGCTTATTATTAAAAGATAAAAAGTCACAAATGTAGGGATTTAGACTGAGTTTGAAGAAGAAAAGGGCAATGGGCCCATTGCCTAGTACACAGCTTCAGTTTTCTTACTAACCAGGACCAGTAATGTGTATATTTTGGCAGTTACATCTGAATATGCATAATTTGTCCAAGATTTTGACTTTGAAAGCTTGTAGGGACTCCAAATGACTTAAAATTAGAATTGGAAGAATGCACTTGCAATAGACCTCTTCACTGGTACTATCCTTTCAAAACTTTGTGATACTCTTCGACTCAAAATATCGCCTTGAATTGGTCGAAGCGGTGGTGCGGACCGGGAATTCAGTCGCGATACCATATTTTTTGGATGCTTGCAACTTTTGTATCGACTGTCAGAATAATGTAATATATGCACATTTCTATTGCAATAGGGCTAAATTGAACAAAAAATAACACTTTTGATACATTTGGGAAAAATATCTTTTCATTTAGGAGTAAGGTCACCCAGGCAAGTACTTCCTAGGTCGTAGGGGGCTAAAATAGTTCTTTGAAAAAAATTGGCCCCTTTTCTGGTGATGCCTTGCTCTCTGCATGAATGATTTTGAGCTAATATTTCCATTGAATGCTTTTTGTTGACATGTTTTCTCATTTTTGAGCCAGAATCCATGTTTCTTTTCAGGTCTATTTGACGTCTCTGGGTGGATGAGTACATGTGGCCACCATTTCCGGTGTCTCAATTTTAGCACTGAAAAATACACGGTACGTATGTTTAACTGAATTTTTTGAAAAATCCACTCCATGATAGTGGGTTCATTTCTGAGAATTCTACAGGTCAAGGGTGGATCTACACCAGTTTAGGCGCAGTTTGACTCTAACTGAGTTGTGGATTGTGTAATAATGTGTTGAAAAATGGGATTTTACATAGAGTTATATAGGAGCTGTTCTAGGTGTACTGCAACCTATATGTCAGGAAGCGTTATATTTTTTGACATTTGATAGCTCTCCTGCGTTTGAAGGTAGCAACTCCAAATTTGGACCACAGCTAGCCTATGATGAACAAAACTTGATTTTGGTTGAATTTGTCATGTAAAGAATGAATTTAAATTTTTAAAAAGCATTGAAACTTAAATTAAATTGAAAATGTCAAAATTCTCACATTTCTGTCTGTGATTGATTGCAGTCAGCTTTTCTTTGCATCTAGACAGTCTCTTTTGCTCTAAATTTGGATGCCTTGTTGTCTGGAAGGTATTTAAGATCATTTCTAGGAGTGTTTGGGTGAAATTGAAATTTTAATTAATTATTTAAAAAAGATTTAAAAAATTTAATTTTTTAAAAGATTGTTTAAAATGGCTTAAAATTGATATCTATTTTCATTATTTCAGGAAACTTAACCATGGTAGACCAAGACTGAAGGCGTAATCTGCTTACAACCGCACCAAAGCGATAAAGAACTGTGTACAGTGCTTCATCGAGGTTTTCGGACTCCGAAAGCCCTTTCGGTACAGTTTCGGATTCCGAAAAGCAACAAAACTTGTAAGTTATTTAGTTATTCCCCCCCCCCCCTCATGATGTGGTTCTATTTAGTAGCACTATGAGTTTGTCTCTGCAGAATAAGCAGTATTTGGCACCATTTTGGAGTTATAATTGCTTCTGGCTTGTAAAAGATAGGAACACATGGTTAGCTGAACCAGCTGTCACATTATTTTGATGCCACAGACTAAAATTCCTGAAAAATGATGTTGAATAGCTTATTATTAAAAGATAAAAAGTCACAAATGTAGGGATTTAGACTGAGTTTGAAGAAGAAAAGGGCAATGGGCCCATTGCCTAGTACACAGCTTCAGTTTTCTTACTAACCAGGACCAGTAATGTGTATATTTTGGCAGTTACATCTGAATATGCATAATTTGTCCAAGATTTTGACTTTGAAAGCTTGTAGGGACTCCAAATGACTTAAAATTAGAATTGGAAGAATGCACTTGCAATAGACCTCTTCACTGGTACTATCCTTTCAAAACTTTGTGATACTCTTCGACTCAAAATATCGCCTTGAATTGGTCGAAGCGGTGGTGCGGACCGGGAATTCAGTCGCGATACCATATTTTTTGGATGCTTGCAACTTTTGTATCGACTGTCAGAATAATGTAATATATGCACATTTCTATTGCAATAGGGCTAAATTGAACAAAAAATAACACTTTTGATACATTTGGGAAAAATATCTTTTCATTTAGGAGTAAGGTCACCCAGGCAAGTACTTCCTAGGTCGTAGGGGGCTAAAATAGTTCTTTGAAAAAAATTGGCCCCTTTTCTGGTGATGCCTTGCTCTCTGCATGAATGATTTTGAGCTAATATTTCCATTGAATGCTTTTTGTTGACATGTTTTCTCATTTTTGAGCCAGAATCCATGTTTCTTTTCAGGTCTATTTGACGTCTCTGGGTGGATGAGTACATGTGGCCACCATTTCCGGTGTCTCAATTTTAGCACTGAAAAATACACGGTACGTATGTTTAACTGAATTTTTTGAAAAATCCACTCCATGATAGTGGGTTCATTTCTGAGAATTCTACAGGTCAAGGGTGGATCTACACCAGTTTAGGCGCAGTTTGACTCTAACTGAGTTGTGGATTGTGTAATAATGTGTTGAAAAATGGGATTTTACATAGAGTTATATAGGAGCTGTTCTAGGTGTACTGCAACCTATATGTCAGGAAGCGTTATATTTTTTGACATTTGATAGCTCTCCTGCGTTTGAAGGTAGCAACTCCAAATTTGGACCACAGCTAGCCTATGATGAACAAAACTTGATTTTGGTTGAATTTGTCATGTAAAGAATGAATTTAAATTTTTAAAAAGCATTGAAACTTAAATTAAATTGAAAATGTCAAAATTCTCACATTTCTGTCTGTGATTGATTGCAGTCAGCTTTTCTTTGCATCTAGACAGTCTCTTTTGCTCTAAATTTGGATGCCTTGTTGTCTGGAAGGTATTTAAGATCATTTCTAGGAGTGTTTGGGTGAAATTGAAATTTTAATTAATTATTTAAAAAAGATTTAAAAAATTTAATTTTTTAAAAGATTGTTTAAAATGGCTTAAAATTGATATCTATTTTCATTATTTCAGGAAACTTAACCATGGTAGACCAAGACTGAAGGCGTAATCTGCTTACAACCGCACCAAAGCGATAAAGAACTGTGTACAGTGCTTCATCGAGGTTTTCGGACTCCGAAAGCCCTTTCGGTACAGTTTCGGATTCCGAAAAGCAACAAAACTTGTAAGTTATTTAGTTATTCCCCCCCCCCCCCCCCTCATGATGTGGTTCTATTTAGTAGCACTATGAGTTTGTCTCTGCAGAATAAGCAGTATTTGGCACCATTTTGGAGTTATAATTGCTTCTGGCTTGTAAAAGATAGGAACACATGGTTAGCTGAACCAGCTGTCACATTATTTTGATGCCACAGACTAAAATTCCTGAAAAATGATGTTGAATAGCTTATTATTAAAAGATAAAAAGTCACAAATGTAGGGATTTAGACTGAGTTTGAAGAAGAAAAGGGCAATGGGCCCATTGCCTAGTACACAGCTTCAGTTTTCTTACTAACCAGGACCAGTAATGTGTATATTTTGGCAGTTACATCTGAATATGCATAATTTGTCCAAGATTTTGACTTTGAAAGCTTGTAGGGACTCCAAATGACTTAAAATTAGAATTGGAAGAATGCACTTGCAATAGACCTCTTCACTGGTACTATCCTTTCAAAACTTTGTGATACTCTTCGACTCAAAATATCGCCTTGAATTGGTCGAAGCGGTGGTGCGGACCGGGAATTCAGTCGCGATACCATATTTTTTGGATGCTTGCAACTTTTGTATCGACTGTCAGAATAATGTAATATATGCACATTTCTATTGCAATAGGGCTAAATTGAACAAAAAATAACACTTTTGATACATTTGGGAAAAATATCTTTTCATTTAGGAGTAAGGTCACCCAGGCAAGTACTTCCTAGGTCGTAGGGGGCTAAAATAGTTCTTTGAAAAAAATTGGCCCCTTTTCTGGTGATGCCTTGCTCTCTGCATGAATGATTTTGAGCTAATATTTCCATTGAATGCTTTTTGTTGACATGTTTTCTCATTTTTGAGCCAGAATCCATGTTTCTTTTCAGGTCTATTTGACGTCTCTGGGTGGATGAGTACATGTGGCCACCATTTCCGGTGTCTCAATTTTAGCACTGAAAAATACACGGTACGTATGTTTAACTGAATTTTTTGAAAAATCCACTCCATGATAGTGGGTTCATTTCTGAGAATTCTACAGGTCAAGGGTGGATCTACACCAGTTTAGGCGCAGTTTGACTCTAACTGAGTTGTGGATTGTGTAATAATGTGTTGAAAAATGGGATTTTACATAGAGTTATATAGGAGCTGTTCTAGGTGTACTGCAACCTATATGTCAGGAAGCGTTATATTTTTTGACATTTGATAGCTCTCCTGCGTTTGAAGGTAGCAACTCCAAATTTGGACCACAGCTAGCCTATGATGAACAAAACTTGATTTTGGTTGAATTTGTCATGTAAAGAATGAATTTAAATTTTTAAAAAGCATTGAAACTTAAATTAAATTGAAAATGTCAAAATTCTCACATTTCTGTCTGTGATTGATTGCAGTCAGCTTTTCTTTGCATCTAGACAGTCTCTTTTGCTCTAAATTTGGATGCCTTGTTGTCTGGAAGGTATTTAAGATCATTTCTAGGAGTGTTTGGGTGAAATTGAAATTTTAATTAATTATTTAAAAAAGATTTAAAAAATTTAATTTTTTAAAAGATTGTTTAAAATGGCTTAAAATTGATATCTATTTTCATTATTTCAGGAAACTTAACCATGGTAGACCAAGACTGAAGGCGTAATCTGCTTACAACCGCACCAAAGCGATAAAGAACTGTGTACAGTGCTTCATCGAGGTTTTCGGACTCCGAAAGCCCTTTCGGTACAGTTTCGGATTCCGAAAAGCAACAAAACTTGTAAGTTATTTAGTTATTCCCCCCCCCCCTCATGATGTGGTTCTATTTAGTAGCACTATGAGTTTGTCTCTGCAGAATAAGCAGTATTTGGCACCATTTTGGAGTTATAATTGCTTCTGGCTTGTAAAAGATAGGAACACATGGTTAGCTGAACCAGCTGTCACATTATTTTGATGCCACAGACTAAAATTCCTGAAAAATGATGTTGAATAGCTTATTATTAAAAGATAAAAAGTCACAAATGTAGGGATTTAGACTGAGTTTGAAGAAGAAAAGGGCAATGGGCCCATTGCCTAGTACACAGCTTCAGTTTTCTTACTAACCAGGACCAGTAATGTGTATATTTTGGCAGTTACATCTGAATATGCATAATTTGTCCAAGATTTTGACTTTGAAAGCTTGTAGGGACTCCAAATGACTTAAAATTAGAATTGGAAGAATGCACTTGCAATAGACCTCTTCACTGGTACTATCCTTTCAAAACTTTGTGATACTCTTCGACTCAAAATATCGCCTTGAATTGGTCGAAGCGGTGGTGCGGACCGGGAATTCAGTCGCGATACCATATTTTTTGGATGCTTGCAACTTTTGTATCGACTGTCAGAATAATGTAATATATGCACATTTCTATTGCAATAGGGCTAAATTGAACAAAAAATAACACTTTTGATACATTTGGGAAAAATATCTTTTCATTTATGTCAGGAAGCGTTATATTTTTTGACATTTGATAGCTCTCCTGCGTTTGAAGGTAGCAACTCCAAATTTGGACCACAGCTAGCCTATGATGAACAAAACTTGATTTTGGTTGAATTTGTCATGTAAAGAATGAATTTAAATTTTTAAAAAGCATTGAAACTTAAATTAAATTGAAAATGTCAAAATTCTCACATTTCTGTCTGTGATTGATTGCAGTCAGCTTTTCTTTGCATCTAGACAGTCTCTTTTGCTCTAAATTTGGATGCCTTGTTGTCTGGAAGGTATTTAAGATCATTTCTAGGAGTGTTTGGGTGAAATTGAAATTTTAATTAATTATTTAAAAAAGATTTAAAAAATTTAATTTTTTAAAAGATTGTTTAAAATGGCTTAAAATTGATATCTATTTTCATTATTTCAGGAAACTTAACCATGGTAGACCAAGACTGAAGGCGTAATCTGCTTACAACCGCACCAAAGCGATAAAGAACTGTGTACAGTGCTTCATCGAGGTTTTCGGACTCCGAAAGCCCTTTCGGTACAGTTTCGGATTCCGAAAAGCAACAAAACTTGTAAGTTATTTAGTTATTCCCCCCCCCCCCTCATGATGTGGTTCTATTTAGTAGCACTATGAGTTTGTCTCTGCAGAATAAGCAGTATTTGGCACCATTTTGGAGTTATAATTGCTTCTGGCTTGTAAAAGATAGGAACACATGGTTAGCTGAACCAGCTGTCACATTATTTTGATGCCACAGACTAAAATTCCTGAAAAATGATGTTGAATAGCTTATTATTAAAAGATAAAAAGTCACAAATGTAGGGATTTAGACTGAGTTTGAAGAAGAAAAGGGCAATGGGCCCATTGCCTAGTACACAGCTTCAGTTTTCTTACTAACCAGGACCAGTAATGTGTATATTTTGGCAGTTACATCTGAATATGCATAATTTGTCCAAGATTTTGACTTTGAAAGCTTGTAGGGACTCCAAATGACTTAAAATTAGAATTGGAAGAATGCACTTGCAATAGACCTCTTCACTGGTACTATCCTTTCAAAACTTTGTGATACTCTTCGACTCAAAATATCGCCTTGAATTGGTCGAAGCGGTGGTGCGGACCGGGAATTCAGTCGCGATACCATATTTTTTGGATGCTTGCAACTTTTGTATCGACTGTCAGAATAATGTAATATATGCACATTTCTATTGCAATAGGGCTAAATTGAACAAAAAATAACACTTTTGATACATTTGGGAAAAATATCTTTTCATTTAGGAGTAAGGTCACCCAGGCAAGTACTTCCTAGGTCGTAGGGGGCTAAAATAGTTCTTTGAAAAAAATTGGCCCCTTTTCTGGTGATGCCTTGCTCTCTGCATGAATGATTTTGAGCTAATATTTCCATTGAATGCTTTTTGTTGACATGTTTTCTCATTTTTGAGCCAGAATCCATGTTTCTTTTCAGGTCTATTTGACGTCTCTGGGTGGATGAGTACATGTGGCCACCATTTCCGGTGTCTCAATTTTAGCACTGAAAAATACACGGTACGTATGTTTAACTGAATTTTTTGAAAAATCCACTCCATGATAGTGGGTTCATTTCTGAGAATTCTACAGGTCAAGGGTGGATCTACACCAGTTTAGGCGCAGTTTGACTCTAACTGAGTTGTGGATTGTGTAATAATGTGTTGAAAAATGGGATTTTACATAGAGTTATATAGGAGCTGTTCTAGGTGTACTGCAACCTATATGTCAGGAAGCGTTATATTTTTTGACATTTGATAGCTCTCCTGCGTTTGAAGGTAGCAACTCCAAATTTGGACCACAGCTAGCCTATGATGAACAAAACTTGATTTTGGTTGAATTTGTCATGTAAAGAATGAATTTAAATTTTTAAAAAGCATTGAAACTTAAATTAAATTGAAAATGTCAAAATTCTCACATTTCTGTCTGTGATTGATTGCAGTCAGCTTTTCTTTGCATCTAGACAGTCTCTTTTGCTCTAAATTTGGATGCCTTGTTGTCTGGAAGGTATTTAAGATCATTTCTAGGAGTGTTTGGGTGAAATTGAAATTTTAATTAATTATTTAAAAAAGATTTAAAAAATTTAATTTTTTAAAAGATTGTTTAAAATGGCTTAAAATTGATATCTATTTTCATTATTTCAGGAAACTTAACCATGGTAGACCAAGACTGAAGGCGTAATCTGCTTACAACCGCACCAAAGCGATAAAGAACTGTGTACAGTGCTTCATCGAGGTTTTCGGACTCCGAAAGCCCTTTCGGTACAGTTTCGGATTCCGAAAAGCAACAAAACTTGTAAGTTATTTAGTTATTCCCCCCCCCCCTCATGATGTGGTTCTATTTAGTAGCACTATGAGTTTGTCTCTGCAGAATAAGCAGTATTTGGCACCATTTTGGAGTTATAATTGCTTCTGGCTTGTAAAAGATAGGAACACATGGTTAGCTGAACCAGCTGTCACATTATTTTGATGCCACAGACTAAAATTCCTGAAAAATGATGTTGAATAGCTTATTATTAAAAGATAAAAAGTCACAAATGTAGGGATTTAGACTGAGTTTGAAGAAGAAAAGGGCAATGGGCCCATTGCCTAGTACACAGCTTCAGTTTTCTTACTAACCAGGACCAGTAATGTGTATATTTTGGCAGTTACATCTGAATATGCATAATTTGTCCAAGATTTTGACTTTGAAAGCTTGTAGGGACTCCAAATGACTTAAAATTAGAATTGGAAGAATGCACTTGCAATAGACCTCTTCACTGGTACTATCCTTTCAAAACTTTGTGATACTCTTCGACTCAAAATATCGCCTTGAATTGGTCGAAGCGGTGGTGCGGACCGGGAATTCAGTCGCGATACCATATTTTTTGGATGCTTGCAACTTTTGTATCGACTGTCAGAATAATGTAATATATGCACATTTCTATTGCAATAGGGCTAAATTGAACAAAAAATAACACTTTTGATACATTTGGGAAAAATATCTTTTCATTTATGTCAGGAAGCGTTATATTTTTTGACATTTGATAGCTCTCCTGCGTTTGAAGGTAGCAACTCCAAATTTGGACCACAGCTAGCCTATGATGAACAAAACTTGATTTTGGTTGAATTTGTCATGTAAAGAATGAATTTAAATTTTTAAAAAGCATTGAAACTTAAATTAAATTGAAAATGTCAAAATTCTCACATTTCTGTCTGTGATTGATTGCAGTCAGCTTTTCTTTGCATCTAGACAGTCTCTTTTGCTCTAAATTTGGATGCCTTGTTGTCTGGAAGGTATTTAAGATCATTTCTAGGAGTGTTTGGGTGAAATTGAAATTTTAATTAATTATTTAAAAAAGATTTAAAAAATTTAATTTTTTAAAAGATTGTTTAAAATGGCTTAAAATTGATATCTATTTTCATTATTTCAGGAAACTTAACCATGGTAGACCAAGACTGAAGGCGTAATCTGCTTACAACCGCACCAAAGCGATAAAGAACTGTGTACAGTGCTTCATCGAGGTTTTCGGACTCCGAAAGCCCTTTCGGTACAGTTTCGGATTCCGAAAAGCAACAAAACTTGTAAGTTATTTAGTTATTCCCCCCCCCCTCATGATGTGGTTCTATTTAGTAGCACTATGAGTTTGTCTCTGCAGAATAAGCAGTATTTGGCACCATTTTGGAGTTATAATTGCTTCTGGCTTGTAAAAGATAGGAACACATGGTTAGCTGAACCAGCTGTCACATTATTTTGATGCCACAGACTAAAATTCCTGAAAAATGATGTTGAATAGCTTATTATTAAAAGATAAAAAGTCACAAATGTAGGGATTTAGACTGAGTTTGAAGAAGAAAAGGGCAATGGGCCCATTGCCTAGTACACAGCTTCAGTTTTCTTACTAACCAGGACCAGTAATGTGTATATTTTGGCAGTTACATCTGAATATGCATAATTTGTCCAAGATTTTGACTTTGAAAGCTTGTAGGGACTCCAAATGACTTAAAATTAGAATTGGAAGAATGCACTTGCAATAGACCTCTTCACTGGTACTATCCTTTCAAAACTTTGTGATACTCTTCGACTCAAAATATCGCCTTGAATTGGTCGAAGCGGTGGTGCGGACCGGGAATTCAGTCGCGATACCATATTTTTTGGATGCTTGCAACTTTTGTATCGACTGTCAGAATAATGTAATATATGCACATTTCTATTGCAATAGGGCTAAATTGAACAAAAAATAACACTTTTGATACATTTGGGAAAAATATCTTTTCATTTAGGAGTAAGGTCACCCAGGCAAGTACTTCCTAGGTCGTAGGGGGCTAAAATAGTTCTTTGAAAAAAATTGGCCCCTTTTCTGGTGATGCCTTGCTCTCTGCATGAATGATTTTGAGCTAATATTTCCATTGAATGCTTTTTGTTGACATGTTTTCTCATTTTTGAGCCAGAATCCATGTTTCTTTTCAGGTCTATTTGACGTCTCTGGGTGGATGAGTACATGTGGCCACCATTTCCGGTGTCTCAATTTTAGCACTGAAAAATACACGGTACGTATGTTTAACTGAATTTTTTGAAAAATCCACTCCATGATAGTGGGTTCATTTCTGAGAATTCTACAGGTCAAGGGTGGATCTACACCAGTTTAGGCGCAGTTTGACTCTAACTGAGTTGTGGATTGTGTAATAATGTGTTGAAAAATGGGATTTTACATAGAGTTATATAGGAGCTGTTCTAGGTGTACTGCAACCTATATGTCAGGAAGCGTTATATTTTTTGACATTTGATAGCTCTCCTGCGTTTGAAGGTAGCAACTCCAAATTTGGACCACAGCTAGCCTATGATGAACAAAACTTGATTTTGGTTGAATTTGTCATGTAAAGAATGAATTTAAATTTTTAAAAAGCATTGAAACTTAAATTAAATTGAAAATGTCAAAATTCTCACATTTCTGTCTGTGATTGATTGCAGTCAGCTTTTCTTTGCATCTAGACAGTCTCTTTTGCTCTAAATTTGGATGCCTTGTTGTCTGGAAGGTATTTAAGATCATTTCTAGGAGTGTTTGGGTGAAATTGAAATTTTAATTAATTATTTAAAAAAGATTTAAAAAATTTAATTTTTTAAAAGATTGTTTAAAATGGCTTAAAATTGATATCTATTTTCATTATTTCAGGAAACTTAACCATGGTAGACCAAGACTGAAGGCGTAATCTGCTTACAACCGCACCAAAGCGATAAAGAACTGTGTACAGTGCTTCATCGAGGTTTTCGGACTCCGAAAGCCCTTTCGGTACAGTTTCGGATTCCGAAAAGCAACAAAACTTGTAAGTTATTTAGTTATTCCCCCCCCCCCTCATGATGTGGTTCTATTTAGTAGCACTATGAGTTTGTCTCTGCAGAATAAGCAGTATTTGGCACCATTTTGGAGTTATAATTGCTTCTGGCTTGTAAAAGATAGGAACACATGGTTAGCTGAACCAGCTGTCACATTATTTTGATGCCACAGACTAAAATTCCTGAAAAATGATGTTGAATAGCTTATTATTAAAAGATAAAAAGTCACAAATGTAGGGATTTAGACTGAGTTTGAAGAAGAAAAGGGCAATGGGCCCATTGCCTAGTACACAGCTTCAGTTTTCTTACTAACCAGGACCAGTAATGTGTATATTTTGGCAGTTACATCTGAATATGCATAATTTGTCCAAGATTTTGACTTTGAAAGCTTGTAGGGACTCCAAATGACTTAAAATTAGAATTGGAAGAATGCACTTGCAATAGACCTCTTCACTGGTACTATCCTTTCAAAACTTTGTGATACTCTTCGACTCAAAATATCGCCTTGAATTGGTCGAAGCGGTGGTGCGGACCGGGAATTCAGTCGCGATACCATATTTTTTGGATGCTTGCAACTTTTGTATCGACTGTCAGAATAATGTAATATATGCACATTTCTATTGCAATAGGGCTAAATTGAACAAAAAATAACACTTTTGATACATTTGGGAAAAATATCTTTTCATTTAGGAGTAAGGTCACCCAGGCAAGTACTTCCTAGGTCGTAGGGGGCTAAAATAGTTCTTTGAAAAAAATTGGCCCCTTTTCTGGTGATGCCTTGCTCTCTGCATGAATGATTTTGAGCTAATATTTCCATTGAATGCTTTTTGTTGACATGTTTTCTCATTTTTGAGCCAGAATCCATGTTTCTTTTCAGGTCTATTTGACGTCTCTGGGTGGATGAGTACATGTGGCCACCATTTCCGGTGTCTCAATTTTAGCACTGAAAAATACACGGTACGTATGTTTAACTGAATTTTTTGAAAAATCCACTCCATGATAGTGGGTTCATTTCTGAGAATTCTACAGGTCAAGGGTGGATCTACACCAGTTTAGGCGCAGTTTGACTCTAACTGAGTTGTGGATTGTGTAATAATGTGTTGAAAAATGGGATTTTACATAGAGTTATATAGGAGCTGTTCTAGGTGTACTGCAACCAGTGTTGGTAGCAGTGTTGGTAGCAGTTTCGGAATAACGATCAGTTTCGGAATTCCAAAATGGTCAACGTCAATTTCGAGATTGATCGTGACCTAATATCGAAGGTAAACACAACAGCAACGGTGTCACAACTTTCGATTTAAATGTAAAACAAGTTATAAAATCGAATTTAATCATCGATATATGTAAACAGACTTTGATGATATGTTAAATAGGATATTTTTGATAGAAGGAAGCACGGGTGATGGTAATTTCGGAAAAATGCAACTTCGGTAAAATGATTTTATATAGTAATAAAATGGATACTTCGGTAAAAAGGTAATTATAGTGTAATTATCACATTGAGACACGAGTCCAGCTAATTATCTTTGGCAGTTTGTATCAAACATGAAATTAAGTGATTTATTTGAGTAAATGATGGACAAACAAGAAGTTGAACTTATATACATGTATATATTCATTTGATAAGTAAAACTAACATAAGAGATTTGGACATGTTTATTTGTCGATCGATCATATATAACAAAATATGAATACATAATTATATATTTACATATACTTGCAGACAGTTGGAAAAATGAAATATTCATTTTTTTCTTTTTATTTTCAGATTTTGATGAGGTCCAATTGAAGAAAATAATATCCCTTTACCACGATATTTTCAGAAGCAGCTATATCTTATATATTTGTGACACGATTAATGAATTAAGCTATTGATTGATGAAGAAAAGCATTTTGGATGAAATTTTAGCAATGGATGTTACGCATATTTACCGATTTTTTTTCTAGATATTGATCAAATATTGATCAATTTTCCCTTTTTTCCTGGTCCAAGATGCTTTTCCTCGACAGAAAAATCAAAGGATGTATAGACAACAAATCAAAATTTTTACAGACAACAAAATTTGAAAGTACAAGATAAAAGTGAATTTGGAGAAAAAATGGATGCTCATTTTCGCCTTTCAAATCTATCTTTTTTCCTTTTTAGTAAGAGATAAATTCTTGTTATGTTATTGCTATATATTTTCTAGGTAATAATTCACGATTGTCACTGATACTGAAATGTAATGTAATGAAATGTCACAAACGTCATTTGGTCTTCTGGCATGTCATACATATATGTAGTAAGTCGGGCCAGCCCGATGATGTTGGCGATCAGGTGCAGGAGTGGTGTTGTTGTTATCTCATCTTCTTCATAGCGGTCCCAAGCATCTTCTATTTTTCTTTGGATCTTCTTGAATTTCTTCCGTCTACTCTTGGACAATATGTTGTCCGAAACCAGACGAATCTGAAGGTCCAGGGTCTATGACTATTCGCACAGGAGTTGGATTAGTTTGTAGAGGCCAAGGTTGGGTTGACCTGCTCGGCTGTTGAGTCGTCGATGCCAGCCTAAAAGATAAAAAAACTGTAGCACTATTTTGATCTTTCTGTAGATACGCCAAATTACGCTGTGTCACGTGGAAGACACAGCCCTTTATGACAGCGGCGGGAAAAACTTCCCTGATCGCCTGCCAAGCAGCTGAAAGTTAAAAGAGAAAACAACATTAATTTTTAGTATTCACGATACAGAATTAAAATGGTTAAAAAGATTTTAAAAAAATAGACTGTTTTAGCTACGTGATGAAAAATGAACTTGTTTTATTAGAGAAAAGAAAGATATGATCGATGTCTAAAATAGATGAGTATGATTTAGAAATGTTTGTTGAGATGAGAAATAAGTCAAATTACTTACCAGATTGGTGCAAGACTTTGTCGCACAGATCTATTCGTATTTTGATAGAATAAATTTATTTTCTATTTGGATCACAACTCTAGAGATAAGCATATTTTTAAATAAATATAGATCTTTAAGAAAAAATATTTCAATAGATCACAATAAATATACTTTATCAAACATCGGAATTAATCGATAATTCGCCGGCAAGGTGATAAATACACTATAATTACCTTTTTACCGAAGTATCCAATTTATTACTATATAAATTCATTTTACCGAAATTGTATTTTACCGAAATTACCTGAAGCACTAAGTCTTCAATGGCAAGCGTGTCTACAGTGTTGACATTGATTAGGACTGCTGAGCCGAGGATGGCTGTGGTGGGGCTGTGGTGCCTTTACCGGCTAAAAAAAATGGGGCGACAGGACTTTGTGCAAAGGCACAGTTTAAATAAAGGTAAATTTAATCTTGGTTTGTAAATATACGGTTAATTTTGATCTATACATTGCATTTAAAAGAGAAAAATACCTCTGGATGTTTACACATGTTTTGGATGGAAAATTTAGCATTTCCCAAACAACAAAATAAAAGGTTGGACCAATTTGAAAGCTGCTGTAGATGACAAAATGGGTTTAACTAAAGATAATCTAACTATATATACTGCCTAACTCCCCTTTCGGGTATTATTTACTGGCAGATAAAATTTGTGATTGATAAAATATTGAGGCAAAAGGAGAAAATGCTGATTATCAGTTGTTTCTTCTTTTGTTTCGATGTTTTCCAAAGCCTACACTTTAAGAGACGTCAAAACAAGGTATTGTGTGGCAAAGGGGTAAAACGCCGTAGTCCTATCAAAGTATTTTTCCATACTACCTTGTTTATAGTTATGACAGTCACACCATACCGAAAGATTTGGGGCATATTGTTTTACTTGTGTCCGTCTGTCTGTTCGCTTTGTCCGTAAACTTAACATTAGCCATTTTTGGGGCATTCATGTTTCACAAACACATCCTATTTCTTCAGAAGTTATTTGAACATATTTATTTAACATCAATTTGGAAGTATTTACAACGTTTTTTCTCTTAGTTTTGGGAACAGGTCCGAAACCAGGCTAATTGGGAAAAATGCATTGTTTTGTCAAAAATTGGGAAAATATTTCATCACAGACTCCAACAAAAACAGAGTCCTGTGCATAGTTAACTATATGAAATCATCTGAAGGGACTTCCAGTTTGTCTCTGGATACTTTTTTCTCAACATATGAAAGGGAATGATTGAAATTTCATTAAAAAAGAAGGAATTACCTTTGCATTGGGAATTTTCTATCCAGATTTTGGGAAAAAAAATACCCTATTTGGCATTGGGAACGGGTCCTTTTTACGGACCCGTCCAAAGAAGGAGAAAAAACGCTGATTTAGTAAGTTTTTATTACTTAGTTTCATCCCTTTCGATTCTGCTTCCTGGAAACCACACAGTCGGGGCTAGAATTTCCGTATAAAGTCAGTTTACTCGCAATTGTTTGCAAGTGGCTTTTTGAATCACTAGCAAAAAGATAAATACACTAGCAAAAAACTATGGTGCGCAACAAGGGTCCGATTAACAATTCCGAGGCCCATTTGCACCATAATCTAGATTCAGAGGATGGTATCTGATAGGAACTATCAGCCATCGCTTATCGGGGTTCAAACTCTGAACCTCTTGGTTGCAAGGCCGATGTTTGACACCTTTTTATTTAGATAACAAATAATCAAAGAGTCCCTCAATTTCTTGTCAAAGCTGTCAGAAAACATTTGTGAAAAGTGATGAATTTGCTTTTCATTATTTCAGCAAATACATAAAGTTTGAGATTTACTCATAATCCAATGCAAGTGATCAACAGTGGTGTCTGTGGTCACAAGGTATAGTGTCAGCCTTACCACTAACAGGTTCCTAGTTTGATCCCCTGTAGCGGAGGTAGTTCTTGGACTTTTCATGGGCCCAGGCATTAGGCGCAAGTAGGGCCTACTGGTACAGTGTCAAGGAAGTAGTATTGCAAGGGATTAATCTAAGTTGTAAGAACTTGTTTCCCAATCAATGTAAAATAAGAATAGTCAAACAAAAAACTGTAAATAGAAAGATTTTTTTTTACTTCCTTATTAATTCTTCTTCTTCTTGCAAGTAAGACATGGGCGGATCTAGAGGGGGGGTCGTGGGTCCAAACCCCCCCCCCCGTGGCATTGGCCGAAAATTAAATTTTGACTATATAAATTTAGTGTAATGTTACATATTTATTACCTTTTAAGCCTTAATTTGAGCTTGGAGGCCCCCCCCCACCCTGGAAAAAATCTTAGGCTTGGACCCCCACCCCCCTGGAAAAAAATTCTTGATCGGTCCTTCTAAGAGTCAGGTCTTCAGAAGGGATTTGTTCTGCGTTTAATTACTGCACCCAGTAATGTTAAAAGAAACAACAATGCCCACGGAAGTCTCTATTTTAAATCTTAACCCTTTCCCAAACAACCAAATTTTAGGGTGATCCACTTCAAAAACTGTCACAAATGACAAAATGGAAGTTATTGACGGTAGGATTTGTGTAAAATATGGCACGGAAAATATAGAGACAAAATGAGAAACTGCTGGTTATCAGCAGTTTCTTCTTTTGTTTCAACATTTTCCCAAGCCTTCTAAATTAGGGATGTCAAAAGCAGGTCTTGTTTGGGAAAGGGTTAAAACTATGTTAAAATGATGTACAATCTATGAACTTGGTTTATTCTATAGGTGCACCACTGGAGAGCTGGATGCCAGACAGTGCCTGAACTCGCACATATGTAGTGTTGGTCAGAAATCCCTGATTGTCCTTGGGAAGTATGAGTCTCTGTAGATTGGATGGTTGGTTCCTTCTTGGAAGAAGCAGTGCTGGCCTCAATTGCTACTGTCACTAGCTTTGAGGTAGGCATTCTGGTTGATTGATGAACAAAATACCCAACTTTGATGGCAGGGTCCGCCATTGTATTTGGATGTCAGATGGGTATAATAATATGCCAATTTGTAAGCTTAACCCATTAACAAACAACAAAATATTAGGGTCATCCAAATTAAAAGAAGTTGCAGACAACATTTTCAAAGTCAAAAACTACTCTGTGTTAGAATGGGATAAATGAATAAATCACCCAAAAACCTGCAATAGAGAATAAAACAAGGAAAATGGTTAGAACTTAAAAAATGGCATCTACTTATGCCTACTGTGTTTACAAGGCTGTATCTCCTTATAAAATAACTTGCCCAATCTATACACATTTTTAGCTTCTTTGCTGACATACATAATACACAAAGTAAAAACTTGACTGACCTACTGACTGACTGACTGACTGAGTGACTAGCTGTCTGACAGACTGAGTGACTAGCTAACTGACCTAATGACTGCTGAATGACCTAATGGCGGACACATGGACGGACAGACTGACAGACTGACTGACTGACTGACTCACTCACTCACTCACTCACTCACTCACTCACTCACTCACTCACTCACTCACTCACTTACTGTGACTGACTCACTGACTGACTCACTGACTGTGACTGACTCACTGACTGACTCACTGACTGTTACTGACTCACTGACTGACTCACTGACTGACTGGCTGACCTACTGACTGACTGAGTGACTAGCTGTCTGACAGACTGACTGACGGACTGACCGACGGACCGACCTACTGACTCTGACTCACTGACTGATTGACTCACTGATTGGCTGACTCACTGACTGTGACTGACTCACTGACTGGCTGACCTATTGACTGACTGAGTGAC
This sequence comes from Fragum sueziense, assembly GCA_963680895.1. Classification (NCBI taxonomy): domain Eukaryota; kingdom Metazoa; phylum Mollusca; class Bivalvia; order Cardiida; family Cardiidae; genus Fragum; species Fragum sueziense. The sequence goes on along the minus strand of OY804594.1, from coordinate 59,899,814 downwards.
TAGCTGACTTACAGACTGAATGACTAGCTGACTAGCTGACTAAGTAGCTGACTAAGTAGCTGACTGACTGACTGACTGACTGACTGACTGACTGACTGACTGACTGACTGACTGACTGACTGACTGACTGACTGACTGACTGACTGACTGACTGACTGACTGACTGACTGACTGACTGACTGACTGACTGACTGACTGACTGACTGACTGACTGACTGACTGACTGACTGACTGACTGACTGACTGACTGACTGACTGACTGACTGACTGACTGACTGACTGACTGACTGACTGACTGACTGACTGACTGACTGACTGACTGACTGACTGACTGACTGACTGACTGACTGACTGACTGACTGACTGACTGACTGACTGACTGACTGACTGACTGACTGACTGACTGACTGACTGACTGACTGACTGACTGACTGACTGACTGACTGACTGACTGACTGACTGACTGACTGACTGACTGACTGACTGACTGACTGACTGACTGACTGACTGACTGACTGACTGACTGACTGACTGACTGACTGACTGACTGACTGACTGACTGACTGACTGACTGACTGACTGACTGACTGACTGACTGACTGACTGACTGACTGACTGACTGACTGACTGACTGACTGACTGACTGACTGACTGACTGACTGACTGACTGACTGACTGACTGACTGACTGACTGACTGACTGACTGACTGACTGACTGACTGACTGACTGACTGACTGACTGACTGACTGACTGACTGACTGACTGACTGACTGACTGACTGACTGACTGACTGACTGACTGACTGACTGACTGACTGACTGACTGACTGACTGACTGACTGACTGACTGACTGACTGACTGACTGACTGACTGACTGACTGACTGACTGACTGACTGACTGACTGACTGACTGACTGACTGACTGACTGACTGACTGACTGACTGACTGACTGACTGACTGACTGACTGACTGACTGACTGACTGACTGACTGACTGACTGACTGACTGACTGACTGACTGACTGACTGACTGACTGACTGACTGACTGACTGACTGACTGACTGACTGACTGACTGACTGACTGACTGACTGACTGACTGACTGACTGACTGACTGACTGACTGACTGACTGACTGACTGACTGACTGACTGACTGACTGACTGACTGACTGACTGACTGACTGACTGACTGACTGACTGACTGACTGACTGACTGACTGACTGACTGACTGACTGACTGACTGACTGACTGACTGACTGACTGACTGACTGACTGACTGACTGACTGACTGACTGACTGACTGACTGACTGACTGACTGACTGACTGACTGACTGACTGACTGACTGACTGACTGACTGACTGACTGACTGACTGACTGACTGACTGACTGAGTAGCTGACTAACTGACTAACTGACTGACTGACTGACTGACTGACTGACTGACTGACTGACTGACTGACCGACCGACCGACCGACCGACCGACCGACCGACCGACCGACCGACCGACCGACCGACCGACCGACCGACCGACCGACCGACCGACCCGACCCGACCCGACCCGACCCGACCCGACCCGACCCGACCCGACCCGACCCGACCCGACCCGACCCGACCCGACCCGACCCGACCCGACCCGACCCGACCCGACCCGACCCGACCCGACCCGACCGACCGACCGACCGACCGACCGACCGACCGACCGACCGACTGACCCACCCACAGACCGACCCACCCACAGACCGCCCCACCCACCGACAGACTGACTGACTCAGTGACTGACCCACCCACCGACAGACTGACTGACTCAGTGACTGACTGACTGGCTCAGTGAATGACTGGCTGAGCAACTGACTGACCTACTGAGTGACTGGCTGACTGACAGACTTGATGACCTAAAGACAGACTGACTGACCCACTGAATGACAAATTGACCTACTGACTGACTGGCTGATCTACTGACTGACTGACTGATCTCTTGACCTGCTAACTGGTTGACCTACTGACTGACTGACTGGCTGACCTACTGACTGACTGAGTGACTAGCTGTCTGACAGACTGAGTGACTAGCTGTCTGACTGACTGACTGGGTGACTAGCTGTCTGACAGACTGAGTGACTAGCTGTCTTACAGTCTGAGTGATTAGCTGACTGACCAACTAACTGACTGACTTACAGATTGGCTGACCTAGTGACTGCTGAATGACCTAATGACGGACTGGCTGACCCACTGACTGACAGAATGACCTACTGACTGACTGGCTGACCTACTGGCAGACTGACTAACTGACTGACTGATCGATCGACCAAATGACTGACCTACTGAAAGACCTACTGACAGACTGACCTACTGACTGAGAGACAGACTGACTGACCTACTGACTGAATGACTGACTGACTCACAGACTGACTCACTGACTGTGACTGACTCACTGACTGACTCACTGACTGTGACTGACTCACTTACTGTGACTGACTCACTGACTGTGACTGACTGACTGATTTACTGACTGACTGACTGGCTGACATACTGACTGACTGAGTGAGTAGATGTCTGACAGACTGAGTGACTAGCTGTCTGACAGACTGAGTGACTGACTGACCGACCGACGGTAAGACCGACTGACTGACCAACCTACTGAGTGACTAGCTGTCTGACAGACTGAGTGACTAGCTGACTAACTAGCTGACTAGCTGACTGACTAGCTGACTGACTGACTGACTGACTGACTGACCTTATGACTGCTGAATGACCTAATGACGGACTGGCTGACCCACAGACTGACAGAATGACCTACTGACTGACTGGCTGACCTACTGGCAGACTGACTGACTGACTGACTGACTGACTGACTGACTGACTGACTGACTGACTGACTGACTGTCTGACTGACTGACTGACTGACTGACTGACTGACTGACTGACTGACTGACTGAGTAGCTGACTAACTGACTAACTGACTGACTGACTGACTGACTAACTGACTGACTGACTGACTGACTGACTGACTGACTGACTGACTGACTGACCGACCGACCGACCGACCGACCGACCGACCGACCGACCGACCGACCGACCGACCGACCGACCGACCGACCGACCCGACCCGACCCGACCCGACCCGACCCGACCCGACCCGACCCGACCCGACCCGACCCGACCCGACCCGACCCGACCGACCGACTGACCCACCCACAGACCGACCGACTGACCCACCCACAGACCGACCCACCCACAGACCGACCCACCCACCGACAGACTGACTGACTCAGTGACTGACCCACCCACCGACAGACTGACTGACTCAGTGACTGACTGACTGGCTCAGTGAATGACAGGCTGAGCAACTGACTGACCTACTGAGTGACTGGCTGACTGACAGACTTGATGACCTAAAGACAGACTGACTGACCCACTGAATGACAAATTGACCTACTGACTGACTGGCTGATCTACTGACTGACTGACTGATCTCTTGACCTGCTAACTGGTTGACCTACTGACTGACTGACTGGCTGACCTACTGACTGACTGAGTGACTAGCTGTCTGACAGACTGAGTGACTAGCTGTCTGACTGACTGACTGGGTGACTAGCTGTCTGACAGACTGAGTGAC